>JANQBM010000221.1:21049310-21067729 GCA_025594535.1 Erythroxylum domingense | reverse complement strand
TTGCTAAAGAAAAGGCGCTCAGGTAGAATATCATTTCTCTTTCTTGCCCTTTCCTATTTGTTTCAAGTATATGTAATTGCGTGCTTTTTGGAGGCATGTGTATTTACAATTTGCTCAAGTAGTATATGTGCTTGCATCATATTTCAAATTGTATGCTTATTTGATTTCTATGCTTGTCTTGCTACTTTTTATTTTTAGGTTTTGTTGGATTGACTTTTTTCTAAGAATCAACATATAAGTTATTTTCCTTTCTTTTCTCCTGTTATCTTAATCTGTTCACCCAAAAATCCTTCTCCACAAAATAAAAGTGTACTGAAAAGAAATAGAAGAAAGAAGGCACCTATAGTTAAGGAGTTTACCATCCTATGTCCTTTATTAAATTTTTTGAGAGTTAACTAAGTTCATTGTCATGGAATTTCTTTCAGTTAGCAGGCCTTGGGCTGTTGGGAAAAGGACACCTCGTGTTCCTATTTCATTTTCCTGTGATAAAGATAGTGGGGGGAAATATCTTTCACCAATACGACACAATATGAAAGTGAAGGATGCAGTTGATGATGATGTCACTCATAAGTTAGCTTTAGCATTGACAGAGGCTTCAAAAGGAGGTGTTTCTCCTCAAGCTTCTCTAGTATATAAGTGTAAAATGGAAACACCATCTCCTATTCAAAATGGTGAACGAATGGTAAGATTTGATAGTATCTCTTGCTTTTTTGTTATTTTAGAATTATGAACTAATTATTCTATTTTTCAGCATGCTGAATCAGTGATGACTAGTGCTAAACTTCGTGGTGGTTTAATGGACGATGGTGGTTGTGAATTAAGTTTGGGAAGTACGGAAGCTGATGTTGGAGATTACTCGAGAGATAGAAGTTTGTTGAAGGGGAGGAAATACAATGGAAAGAAGCCAGAAATAGAAGAAAGTATAACAAATGATCTGGATGAAATAAAAGAAGCATGTAGTGGGACAGAGGAAGGTCAGAAGTTGGGTGTGGTCAAAGGAAAATTTGACATAGAAGTTGAGCGTAAAAAAATTGCTAGAACCTCTAACAAGGGACCAAGGAAGAGAAGTAAAAAGGTTCTATTTGGAGAAGGTATGCTAGCAAATTTTTTAAGGCCATGGCCTGCGTATTAAGTAATACTTGAATAATAGCTTGTAAGTCCAAGAGTGGGATTTGCTTCCCTTTATTTTTTATTTTTTGATTTAAATTCTTATTTGTAATTGGGTATGTAACTTTGAATTAGTGCACCCCTAGTGTTTTCCCAATTAATATTTCAAAAGTTAATTAATTGACTAGTATACTAATAGGAAGCTAATAGGCTAGCAAGGCACCATTACTAAGTAAACTACAAATTCTTGTACTAATATCTTGCCTTTTGTGTAATATTAGATGATTTAACATGGAGTTGAATAGTAGACCAACTATATTAAGTGATAGTGGTTAGCTCTGTGACTAAAAATTAGTTAAAGGGAGTCCGGTCGGGCAGTTGGCTTGGTTCCTATACTTCTTTGTAGCCTCGCCTCAAAACTCTTAACTTTTCATAGTGATCTTCATGACATCCAATGTCTGTTAAATGGCTCATATTAGAAATGTGTTAATAGAATAATTTATAAGGCTTATAATGATAGAAAATTGATAATTCTAGCTAGAGCTAGACTTTTATAATAGAGGTTCAGGTTTTGAATATCATGATTTAGTTGAAGCATGTTTATTTCTTTTGTAGGTGAAGATTCCGCTTTTGATGCCTTGCAAACTCTAGCAGATTTATCCTTGAGGTTACCGGAAGCACCCATTGATACTGGTATGAAATTTCTGTTTTGTCCAACTAGCCATCTCAATTTTATCTTTTAGGGGATGATACAGAAGGTTTCAATTGGTATGGTACTAACTATTCTATGTTTATTCTTTTAAGGTGCTTATTAGAGTTATATCTATAACCTTGACAGAAAAAATAGTAGATTTGACATTGCTTACTTGTATTGATGGTGTATTATAAACAATGATACCAAAGTTAATAAACCTATTCATTAAGTGTAAAGTTACCATTTTAGTTTAATAAACCTATTCATTAAATGTAAAGGTACCATTTTAGTTAGAAAGATACACAGAGTCCAATAATTTTTTTTAATTAGTTCTCTACTTGATGAATCTATATCGTCTACTAAATATAGGTCATAATTGAAGAAAATGATGATCATCTCTTACGCTGCAATAGATATTAAACGTCACTGCATTTGAATGATGATCTTTTATACTTTAGGATGTTTTGTCATTTTTAGACTCTTATTTTAGCATCTTTTGTGATCTTTTCCTTTTATTTACATATCTTTTATCTTTTTATGTTTCCCATATTTTAGGTATCTTTTGTTTTTCCTTCCTGACAATATACCCATTTGTAGCAGTGGAATTATGGTTACTTTAATTATATGCATTCATTGTTTAAAGTGTGGGAGCCAAAAGCCAAAATCTTGCTGGCAATTTGATGTGTAGATTCTTGAGCCTGCTGAAATTTTCCTTTGTATTAGGAGAAAGCTAAATTTTTGGCCTTCATACCAAATTTACATAAGATTTTCTAAATTGCTTTTGATGTGTCTTTCTTATTGTAGTGTGAGTAAGAGTTTGCATCGTAATGACAATATTAATTTCTTTTCGCTTTTGTATTTTGAATAAAAAATGATGCTTGCCTTATTTTATTTCTTTGTCTCACTATTTTTACCATGGAGATCAATTATATCGCTTACCAATATAGTGTGATAATCATTTCACTCTTTCAATATCACCAGTGGTACTAGACTAATATGCATCCAAAATTTTTTATTGTGTATCTATTAGAGTCCTCTGTGCATGTTGAGGAAGAAAATGTTGGAATTGTTGCCAAATCTAAGTATAAAGGTCATCACTCATCTTCTGGAGCTAAGGTAACCCCAGTGAAGAAATTTAAACAGGGAAAGGCTTTACCTAGTGGTGTTGTTACTACTCCAGAAAAAAAGGATGGAATGCATAAAGTTAATGTTGTCATCCATAAAGGAAAGAAGTCTTTGCCATCTAAAGTAAGTGTTGCATACTTAAACTATGCCAATTAATTCTTTTTTCTTTTTCTTACTTTTCATCTTACTCTATGCATGTTGTGACCATACATGAGTTGCTTGCAAGTTGCAGATTCCAGAAAATGCGAACTCCACAAGTAATCATCTGGATGAAATTGAGAAAATCGAGGTATGTTGATACTTTTTTGCTTCTTTTGAATTGTTCTATGTGATATTGAGTAACTTAATATTTGATATGCCTGACTGGAGCACATTGTTTAAGCAAATAAGTAAACTCAAATGCAACTTATATATTGCCTAAGTAGTTAATTTTTAAGTAATTTCCCAATTACATCTACACACTTTTGGGTTCCTAACGTGCTAGAGCTATTTGCTTTGACAACCAATCAATCACTCTTGAATATTATAATTTCAACAATGATGGAGGAGTTGATTGTTGAAGACATCTTAAAGTTTTGTTCCATTGGTAAAAGCTTTTCCCTTTGCCTTAACAATATATTTGCTTGTCACATTATGTCTAGGATCTTGAACCGTGAAATGATGGGAGCTATCATTGATCTTATTAGGCTTTCAACTATTTATAACTACCCTTTGTTATTATATTCCTTGGTTTTATATCTCGTTACATGACTCTGTATTTGGAAGGCCCCTAATAGCCTTGCTTCCACTTTTGAAAAACTTCCTCCCTTATCTACCTATATTGTTAAATAGAAACGAATAGAGCTTTTTGAAAGAGAACTTTGGATATCAATACGTAGTTTAAAGTAAGTTTTATTACTTTCCTACATTCCCATATCAAGAATGCAAGAAACAGTCTTGAAACAAAATTTACTAACAAACTAGTAGAATCTAATCCTATCTAGATGCCAAACAAAATCTACTAACAACTAATAGACTTTTTTATAGGAACTTAAAACAATACTATTTAGACACCAATTGCAAATTCATCTGAACTTCCTTCCTACTCTTCCTATAGGTAAATCATCTGTAAACATGGTCAAAAGGAACTGCTTCATTGAATTAGGTTCAGAAATATGGACTTGATCTTGTTTCCTAGTTGTAACATTTCCCACCTCATCAAGAAGGGGCTTGCCCTTGGGCACAAATTAGGGATTGTCTTGAAGCATAATAAAGGCTAGCTCCCGTAAAACATTTGTGGGAGAGAGACAATTCCAATGGAGAAGGACTTGATGTGCCTGCATTGGTAGGACAATCCAAATTTTCCTTAGAAAGGGGTGACTTCACCTTTGTGGACAATTGGTAGGCGCAAGTGAGTGGAAGGGGGTTGGACTACACCTTTGTGGGACAATTGGCAGGTGCAAATTAGTAGGTTGGTGACCTAGAAAAATCTGGAAGCTGCAAATAAGGAGATTCATTAATCTTTTTCTTGATTTCTTTAAAGGCTTTAGTTACCATCTTTGACCTAGTAAATTATACTTTCTTCATACAATCAGTTTTGGGTGCCATTATGGTGATGAAATTATGAATAAATCACCTATAGATATAGGCCATGAAAATTCCATATCCTGTGCATATCCTTTGGAATAGGCCAATCAAGGATAACCTTAATTTTTCTTCTTAGTAGAATTCAATAAAACCAAAAAATCCAATACTTGGCTGCATGAAAGAACACTTCTTTAAATTGATGTAAAGTTTCTCTTGCCTCCAAACTCTCAAGACTTGTTAAAGATGTGGTAGGTGGTCTTCTGTAGTCTTGTTATATGTGAATATATCATCAAAATATACAACCAAAAGTCTTCCCACAAGTGTTTGAGATACTTAATTCATCACTCTTATAAAAGTGTTAGTTGCATTTGGGAGTCCAAATGGCATCACCAATCGTTCATAAAGCTTCTCTTTAGTCTTAAAAGCCATTATGCATTCGTCCTGGGTTTGGTTCTGATTTGATGTTACCCACCTTGTAAGTTTATTTTGGTAAAGATAGTACGTCCAATGAACATGTTCAGCATTTTATCAAGGTGAGGGATTGAAAACTTATGCCTTACTGTGATCTTATTTATCATCCAATAATCAATGCGCATTTACCAACTTTAGTCCTTTTTAGCAGTCAATAATGTTGGAACTGTACATGGACTAAGACTCTCTTGAATAACTCCTTTTTTCAGCAATTCCTCCACTTGTCTCTTCAATTCTGCATTCTTAATATGATTTAAGTGATAAGCTGGAGATTTAGTTGAGTAGATCCATTTACCAAGTCAATAGCAAGTCGAATATCTCATAAAAGAGGTAATTCATTTGATAAATCATCTATTGTAAGGTTTGAAAAATGAACTAGCAGTTCACCCACTTTTTTTTTGATAATGCAAGGGTTGTTTTTGGTGCTGTTTCTATTAATTTCCTCACTACTATTGCAAATACAATTCCCTTCTCCTTGCTGACAGCTTCAAACTCTCTTTTTTAAGAATATTAAGAGGCCTTTTTTTGGCATTTATAGATGCCTTGTTATTTTCTCTTTGTTTTTCTATCTTTTCCACCTTTATAGCTTCAAAATTATCATCTTTCCATGAAACATAAATTGATAGGTGTTAGCTTTTCCAAAATGTTGCACATCACAATCATAAAACTATGTTAGACCAAGTAAAATGTGGGGTAATTTCATAGGAATGTCAACATACCAAATAGAATCTTCATATATTTCTAATTTAAAAGACACCAAGCACCTTTGAGCATTCGGTATAATGCTATCATCTACCCAAGCAACTTTGTGTGGCTGTGGATGTTCTTCTGAAAGTAAATTTAATCAGTTCACCATGTTCTTTGATCCAGAGTCATGCCACTTCCTTTATCAA
This sequence comes from Erythroxylum domingense, assembly GCA_025594535.1. Classification (NCBI taxonomy): domain Eukaryota; kingdom Viridiplantae; phylum Streptophyta; class Magnoliopsida; order Malpighiales; family Erythroxylaceae; genus Erythroxylum; species Erythroxylum domingense. The sequence goes on along the minus strand of JANQBM010000221.1, from coordinate 21,061,873 downwards.
TGATAAACTTACATACTTTGTCTTGACATATAAGTTGGGTAAAGAAAATAGCATTATGAAGCCATTCTTCTTGTTCTTCCATCTTAGTGGTTGTAAGTATGTGTCTTACTAGATTAAGATTTGTGAGACTAACTTATTCATTACTAGAGCCTCCTTCCAACTTCTCTCTAGCTTCATGTTCACACACAGATTCATTAGATTCTTTCTCTTCATCCATCATGTGCAAACCTCTGTGATATATGTTGTTGTGTAGTATCTAGTCGTAGGACGACTCACAAAAAAAAAAAAACTCTTTTCCATTAATGGAGTTTTTGTCCCTTTCTAAGCCTTACGGCTACTGGTAGAAAATTTGTACTTGACAAGCTTCTGTCAACTATTTTTACGAAAAATTTATACTACTTTCTTATTCATCACAATGCCCTTAAAAATAGGCTTATGAAAATAATGGACTTTTTAAATAAGATTACTACTGCCTAAATGAGACAACATTGCAATTTCTCCCTAATCAAGTTGATCTTCTTGTATATTTTCTTTCTTAAGAATGCATTTTGCATATCATTACTCCCCTGGACAAAGCTTGTCCTCAAGCTCAAACTCGGGGTAACTCCATATATCATGGCCTTCTTTCATCCCCATCCTTCATCCTCTTCTTTGGATATTCTACTAATGAAGATCTACACCTCCTATTCTTGGTTAGTTGGGTAAGGGAGCTAGTATGAGCAACTAACTACTCCAAATGCTTCTAGTACTCCTCCATAGTTCCTCTTTTCATTATTTTGATAATTCTCCTAGCGTGTTTCTACTAATTGTCTGTCCAAAACATAAGTTACACTTGGTTTTGTATTCTTCCCATGTCAATTGCTGCCTTTCCTTCTCTGACTTGATGAACCATACTTGTGCATCCCTTTCCACTTGGAAATAAGCCAATCCCACCTTGTCCTCATCTGGAGTTTGCTGATGACAGAAGAAGTGCTCATATCAACTTAGCCAAGGGGTTTAGAAGTGCTGTTGTATTGAGGGAAATCCAACTTTTTGTACTTGGATATGAAATTCCCTCCTTTGCTATTCTTTACCCTATGCTTTTTCCTTCCTCTTTGATTATTAGCTTCTCTATGATTTCCTTTGTTTGCTGCCTATTTCTTTTTTGGTGATTTCAGTTAGTCTAACTGTCATCTCCTCTTTTCTTTTTCCCTTTCAACTTTATCCTTGCTTGGTCCTCCTGATACATTGCCACGAAAGCCTCAATCTGTTGCTGAGTGATTCGAGAGTCCTCCATCACCAACTGCTTTGATACCAAATTGTTGTGGTCCCTGGTTCTGAATTTGGTTAAAGGTATCTGTAGTTCAAACTCCCTTAGTAGCTCTACTTGCACGAGCTTGGAAGACTTCATCCCTTGTCTACCTATCTTGTTAAGTAGAAAGGAATAGAGCTTGTTGAGAGAGAACTCCAAATCTCTATAAGTAGACTGTTTTGAGTAAAATAAAGTCTGTCTTATAGTATTATTGCCTTCTCTTATGAAGAAATACTATCTTCAAACAAAATCTACCAACAAACTAAAAGACTCTTTGTTATAGAAACAAAAAAAATAATCCTTTCTAGGTGCCAAAGAAAATCTGCCAATAAACTAATAGACTCTTTACTATAGAATTAATAAAATAATCTATCTAAATACCAACTGCAAATACATTCAAACTTCTTTCCTACTCTTCTGATGAGTAGAATGTTCGTAAACACGGTGAAAATGCATTACCTTCAGCGAATTTGGTACTTAATCCTGCTGCCCAGCAGTACCAATCGCCTTAGTTTTTTTGTTTTTTGTTTTTAACTTTAATGAGTCTAAAAAGGAAGATTTTGACCTTGTTCGGCAGTAGTCAGTTATTGGGTGACTACTTTATTTTCAGTTCTACTTTGATTATACCTCTCTTAGGATATGTTTATCAATATATTACAGAAGATATTCTCAAAAAAAATATGTTACAGAGGAATATTTGCTTCATTATCTTGTTTTTTTCCTTGCTTTTTTATTGGATTGGTGTCCTCAATTCTTTTACATTGGTTCAGTAAGCTAGAGAAACTCTGGGTCTTATTTCACCTAATATCAATCCCTGTTATCCTACATTTCCTCCAGTCGCCTGAGTTTGTGGGTACTACTATTTTGTAGATAAAAGTTTTATATTATTTCTGTTGGCATAATCTATGTTTTGAATAAATTTGACGGTAAATGCTAACATTCTCACGCTTGTGCATACCTATAACAGGGGAAAGTAGTGAAACCTCTTGAATGTACTTCTTCTAGTTCTGATCATGGAATAGAGTCAAATGATTCGGTCCCATCTGCTACAAAGGTTTTATCTTCAAGCCAATTCAATTTGCCTACCAAAGTGAGGAGTAGGCGCAAACTAAATACACCTAAATCATTTGTTGAGAAAGATGTGAAGTCCATGAAGAATATTACTGAAGGACAGTCTGCTGATGTTTTGCCTCCATTCCATAATAGAGCACTGAATCTTAAGGTTAGATATGCTAGGTATATATGGAGTTCAGTTTGTACCAAATCTGGTAAGCTTTGATGTTTATATTTCAAGTTACAGGAAAAGCTTTCTAATTGCCTCTCATGGTATCAAGTACGGAGATGGTGTGTGTTCGAATGGTTTTACAGTGCAATTGATTACCCATGGTTTGCAAAAAGGGAGTTTGTGGAATACCTGGACCACGTTAGATTGGGTCATATTCCACGATTAACTCGTATTGAATGGGGTGTAATAAGGAGGTTTGTGGCTTTTGATCATTTCTCACGTGGCCAACTTATATTGCCCTCATGATTGATTCTCAGCATTTTGTCCATATAACACTTCTCTGCAATTATCTACATTTGCAGTTCCCTTGGCAGACCTCGAAGATTTTCTGAACAATTTCTGAAGGAAGAGAAAGAGAAACTTAATCAGTACCGAGAATCTGTTCGAAACCATTATGCGGATCTTCGTGCTGGTACCAAGGATGGACTTGCAGCTGATTTAGCTCGACCTTTGTCAGTGGGACAGCAAATAATTGCCATTCATCCGAAGACAAGAGAGATTCATGATGGAATTATATTAACTGTTGATCATAATAGGTGCCTGGTACAGTTTGACCAACCTGAGATAGGGGTTGAATTTGTCATGGTATTTCATCTTTCTTTGTTCAAAATTTACATAATTATTTTATTAATTTCTTGACTGAAAATATTTAATAAACATTCCATTCCTGTTGTCCAGTTACCATGTTCTCTGTTCAATTGTCAACAATTTTTTACCACTATTTTACTGCAGGATGTTGATTGCATGCCTCTAAATCCGTTGGAAAATATGCCTGCAACACTCACTCAACAAAATATTGTTCTCAATAAATTCATTGATAACTTCAAAGAGCTCAAAATGACTGGAAAATCGGTAGACGGGAAGATGGACAGTTACACAAATCTGGCCCCATGTGAGCACCTGGAGAATGCCAATGGTCCCCAGCATACTTTCCCTTCAACTTTACATAAGGTCAGTAGTTGTTGGAATTTAATTATATTTTTCTTGTCACTTGGCCAACCTTAAACACATCAGAAGTTTTAGTTATGAATCGTTCAAAAATCATTCTTTTTTGTTGCCTAGTTGCTTAAGCCGTTGGGTTACTTAGGCCTTTGTGAGAGAAGCTGTTGGATAGTATTTTCTTCTGTAATTTTTACAGTCTTTAGATGTTAATATTGCTTGTCTTGTGGGAAGATATTAGATGTTAATTGATTAACATCTTCAGCTTTCGAGAGGGTGTGTTTTCTGCCTGATGTATATTGTTGAGTCTTGAAATTGAGAAGTACTGAATTAAACATTCTTTATCTATAAATCAGACTAACACTACTCGGGATTGCTAACCTTCATCTCAAAAATTCCATAGCCTTGTTTGCCACAACTGTAGTTTGGCATTTCAAGCAATTTGTCTACTTTTTATCTGAGTGAGTTTTTTGTTTTGGCCAGGGGGATTCTGTAATTTCTAATTCACAAATCGGCCATGGCTTGGGAAAAGTTGTTGACATCCAACAGGCTGTCAAATTTCAGCCTTCTATTCTTGCACAAGTCCAAGCAAAGGAAGCTGATATCCATGCACTTTCAGAATTAACTCGTGCTCTTGACAAAAAGGTCTTCTTACTTGTTAATTAGTATATCCCAGGACTTTGATGTTTCCTAGCGTCCTAATAGTTTCCTGATTGTGATTGAGGTGGATATCTCTTTTTATTTTTACCCAGTTTTTTCCCTTGAGAAAGTTTATGAAAAATAATGCAAAATTTGAAAACTGATATGTGCAATGTTGAATCTCAACTTTGCTGTTTACGTCATTAGCTTTGTTACGTGTTTATGTACTCTCAGCTGCCACTGGAATAGCTTCTATTTTCATGTGCTGTAATACCTATGTGTCATATGCTAATTGCTTTCATCATAGCCATTGATGACGATTTGCATTGGCAGGAGGCTGTTGTGTCTGAATTAAGGCATTTGAATGAGGAGGTTTTGGAAAACCATAATGATGGAGAAAACTCTCTCAAGGATTCAGAGCTTTTTAAGAAGCAGTATGCTGCGGTACTTTTACAGTTGAATGAAATCAATGAGCAGGCACGACTAATAGTACAAAATTGAGATACTTTCGATTTTTTCTGCTCGCATTATTACAGCAACTTATGACTTGATAACTTGTGTAGGTTTCTTCTGCCCTCTTTTGCTTGAGGCAGCGCAACACATATCAAGGGATCCCGTTTATGTCATTGAAGCCTATGGAAAGTGTAGTCGAGCAAGTTGGTCACTATAGCTCCTGTGATCATTCTGGAGATGACATCAAAGATTCAGGATGTCATGTGGTTGACATTGTTGAGACTTCGAGAGTAAATGCCCGAACAATGGTTGATGTCGCTATGCAGGTAAGACAAGCTGTTCTCTTCTTGTCTTGGTGTCCACCATGCAGAAATTTGGTGTATACGATGCATTTTAGGAACTAGTCTTCTATAACTAACTAATTTGGGTTTTAATGTGTTCACCTTCAAATATAAGCATGTTTATCTTGTAGGAAGTATATTTTCGAAAGTAATTATTTTTAACAAGCAATGATAGAACAGTTGGATCTGCCTCAGTTTAGCTAAATTATTGTCTAGTTAGTGGGATGTTTGTCTTTTCATTAGATAATTCTTCATAGTTGGGGAATGTTGCATCTTGGTGAAAATTCCAGCGGTCAATTATGATCTGTTGGCTAGGGAGAGAATCCAGGGGAGGAGAGGAGGGAAGAGGGTGGAAATTGAGTTGTAAGAAAATATCTAAAGCTTTATTTCTTGGGAGAATCTATGAGTTATGTGCAGAATATCTAGAAAGATTGATTCCAGATGGTTGATTTGGATAGCGTATAAACAAGCAGCTGGCATGTTACTTCATCAGTTCCAATCTGTCTTAATTATTCAGGCAGTATCACTTTTCAAAAAGGAAGAAAGTGGGTTGGACAATGTGGAAGAGGTTATAGACTATGTGAATAATCAGCTTTCAGCACGTGACTTGAGCATGCCAGCCATGACTTCTTCAACTCCTGCAAGGTCAATTCGCAGTACTTGGGCATCTGAAGATCAGTTGAGTTCTTCCACAATCAATCACAATGCTCATGACCAAAATAAAGCAAAGATCCCTTCAAATCTGATTGCCCAATGTGTAGCTACTTTACTCGTGATTCAGGTAAGTAGTTGTTTCGTGGGATACCAATTGATCTGTATCTGTAAAGAAAAAAATGATGACTTTGTTGATTGCAGAAATGTACGGAACGGCAGTTTCCACCAAGTGATGTAGCCAGGGTACTAGATTCCGCTGTTGCAAGTTTGAAGCCTTGTTCTTCACAAAACCTTCCAATTTATGCCGAGATACAGAAATGCATGGGAATAATCAGGAATCAGATATTAGCACTCATACCTACTTAGCTTTTTTTTTTTATTTTTTATCTTAGGATCCTTTCTTTTTTCTACCATTGGGAAATTAAGTGTACACTACACGCTTCATCATATAATCACAAGTGTAACTTTCCGAATACATCATAATAAATCCGTCACGTACCACTATCCTACTTAACAGGAGTCAAAATGACCTAATCGAGTCCCACATCGTTAACCATAAAAAATACAGTACTCTTGGATATTCCCCCGTCACCAAATTTGCAATCTGCTTACTTTGTTAGCAACCTCTATCATATCAATCAAAACTTGCAACCCCATCAAACATATAGGATAAAGAGTACATAGGCAAAGGTTTTGTTTCTTCTGTTTCCTCCGCGCAGAAATCGTCACCTTATCTACTTCAGAAGAGCCTTGCAGATTATGCTTATGACCAAACAGAAAGTGCTCATCGAAAGCGTATCAACGACTAAAGATACGTTGAACCCATCCATTTTCGTTGAGGGAATCTACGTGATGAACAACTCTTTCAGAATTTGAAATGTCAAAATCGGGAAAATCAGTCCCAAGTTCCACATAATGGCTTCTTATAACAGCCAATGTAACCACCTTCTTGCATCTCAAAAGCCACTTTGCTACCCCATAAGATGTTATGAGATAACGATATAGAGACCCTAATATTCCCCCGCTCCTGGAGCCCATATTGGTTGACTGAGACAGGAACCCCGCAAGGCCGTGGTATCAATCTCCCTACGCGGGATTCGAACTCACGACGTGGGCTACTAGGGCTGGCTTTGATACCACTTTGCTATCCCATAAAATCTTATGAGGTAACGATATAGAGACCCTAATCCAACCAAATCATTATTTTTCACTAAAATGCAAGGCATTGAGGATTTGAGGTCACTGACAAGGAAAAAGTCATGAATTTACTGTTATGCTGAGGAGTCTGTATTCGGGATATGATTCTATAGAACCAGAGGAATTTCTTTTAAAACGTCTAGAGAGATACTAAATCACATCACACAACCACCAAATTTCGGTCCATCATAGACGATGGGATGGAATTACTTTAAACGCGGTGAGATTTTAGACCATCTTGTGAAAAGACAGCGCTGCAGAACTTGCCTAAGTGCAATGCTCCAACACAAATTTAACATGTTTAGATCATAACAGGCTTGCTAAAAGAAAATGTGGATGAAATGTAAACAGGAGTTACAAAGGTATTGCATATGTTTTCTTGGATGGTTGCAATGGAGCAATCATTATGAGAATTCCTCGAGTTAATATGTCTGACACCTGCAGCATAATGAATATTAATATTATAAACAAATTTTCAGAAACGGCATGAATATGGCATAGAAGATTCAGCATGAATCGTGGAGATTGATCATTCAACCACAAATCACTTCAAATGATAGTCAAATCCTGAACAGTTCATTGGCAATCCGAGTCCTATATCCTCAACTAATCAATGAAACCACTTGACCAAGCTTCCAACAATATTAAATCAAATAACTAAAAACCACGTTTGAAAAACTTGAACTGATTATCGTGTTTGTCCCAGCACTCCAAATCCGAAGACTCCACATATTTTTGCTCCTACTTGAACAAATATTCAAGACATGAATCCAACAACGAAAAGGGAAACTGGGAATTGATATCAGAAGAAGAAGAAACAGTGTCTTTAGCGCTATGGCCGGTCAATTCAAGAAGTTGGGGGTGGGGTGTGGGGGTGTTCAATGCATGCCAAACCACTGGGGTCTTGCAGCTCTCTCTCAACAAGTTTGGCCAAAGCTGCTGCTTTGTTGGTCTCTAATGATCCACCAGGGTAAGCCAACCTTCACATGACATTTTGCGCACTTACAATGACAAGTGGAGCGTATACAGATGAAACCCATTGATGGTGAGCCAAAGAGATACAACATACAAGAGAAAAACAAAAGAAAAATAGAAATAAAAAGTTTATAAAACAGAGACAGGAAAAAGCTAAAACTTCGTTCTTGGGAATGTGAAGAAGAGGAAGGAGGCAGAGGAGCGAATTTACTCTCGTAAGTGCTCTTCTTTCTTCTTCGTTTAGTCCCCTAATGTTTTTCTGTCTCTCCTGTTAGATCTGCAGAGCCTATTTTTACGAGAGATCCACGTCATAGACTTAGCGATGAAACATATTCGTAACCTTTGACACTACAATTCAATCTAAAATTTTAAGGTATTAAATTTATGGGTCATTTTCATTTATATGTTCTTCGTTAATTCCATCTCTTTTTAATATAAGATTTCTACTCACACTTTATACGTCAACAATTTCCTCTTAAGTGTGAACTGTAATCTTTCTTACAGGAAAACTTTATCATGTATACAATTTAAACACATAATCGTAGGATCTTAAAATCTAATAAATTTTCACATACCTTGATCCATTATATATCTGATACTTTCTGAACAGATAATCTACAATAATTTTTAAGATATTCTTAAATTTTATTTTCTCTCTCTTGACCTTTTTTTCATTATTTTCTGCATATGTGTGATGGAGCGATACATGAAAAAACTTAATTGGTAAAGAGAGAAAGACAATAGTTATCCATTTGAAATTGAAACGACACCTCTTTTCATTATCCTTATTTTATTTTATTGTTTAAACGTAAATACATCACATTATCTCTTATTCAAATAACTAATGGGATTTAATATCCTTAAATGATGAAATCAAAATATATGGGCCACATAATGAAATTATCTAACAATCTCTCACTGGGTCCATGTATCGTAATCATAATAATAAGACATAATATGCATATAATAAAACTTAAATCCCATTTAATTTCTTTAGGCGCAAAATTAATCATAATTAAGTAAAAAACTAGAAAGGATCATAACGGTTGTACATCTTTTAATGTGACATACTTCCTTCTATGCATCACAAAACTAGTTCATAACTTAATATGATCTATTATGAGATATATCTTAACGGTTCAACAATAATATCTTCGTAAAAGACAAATCCTGTTAAAATTTATATAACCATTCATGTATATATACTAACAATAAATAATAGGATACAATATCAGAAACAATATATATAAATGAGCTCAGAGTATCGAATACATAAAATACATAAATAATAACATGTTGTTCAATCATGGTACCGAATGATGCCCATTCTTTCGACATGTTCATTAAATGTCTTTGGTGGCAATCCTTTTGTTAATGGATCAGCTATCATAAGATCAGTGCTAATATGTTTAATTGCAACTCTCTGTTTATGAACCTCTTCTTTAACGGCAAAGTATTTGATTTCCATATGTTTAGTACCTTTTGAATACTTGTTGATTTTTGAAAAGAAGATTACTGTAGAATTATCACAATAAATTTTCAACGGCTTGATAATATTATTGATAATTCCAAGTCTTGAAATAAAGTTTCGCAGTCATAAACTATGAACCGTGGCTTCAAAGCATGCCACAAACTCAGCTTTCATAGTGGATGCAGCAATGATAGACTGCTTCGCACTCTTTTACGAGATTGCTTCTCCAGCTAGAAGAAATAGATAGCCAAATGTTGATTTTCTTGTGTCAACACATCCGGCATAGTCTGAATCTGAATATCCAATCACTTCAAGATGATCAGATCTTCTATAAGTGAGCATATGATCTTTTGTTCCTTGTAAGTATCTTAAAACTTTTTTTGCAATTTTCCAATGTTCCAATTCAAGATTACTCTGGTATCTGCCTAGCATTCCAACAGCAAAACTGATGTCTGGCCTAGTATAGGTTTGAGCATACATTAAACTCCCAACAATAGATGCATAAGGAATTCTTTCCATTTCTGTGCGTTCCAATTCATTCTTTGGGCATTGCTTAAGACTAAATTTATCTCCTTTTTGAATTGAAACAACACTTGCGGAGCATTTGTCCATATTGAATCTCTCTAAAATCTTTTTGAAATATGCTTTCTGAGATAGCCCTAACATTCCTTGTGATTGATTACGGAATATTTCAATTCTTATCACATAAGATGTCTCACCCATATCTTTCATTTCGAAATATTTAGAGAGAAACATCTTAGTTTTATGTAACAAACCAAGATCATTAGCAGCTAGTAAGATATCATCAACTTATAGGACTAGAAATATAAATTTGCTCCCACTGATCTTCAGATATATACACTGATTACCAGTGTTTTCTTTAAAATCAAAAGAAGTAATGGTATCATTAAATTTGAGATACCATTGTCGAGAGGCTTGCTTAAGTCCATATATTGATTTCTTAAGTTTACACACAACGTTTTGTTTTCCTTCAACAAGGAAACTCTCAGGTTGATCCATATAAATTTCTTCCTTTAAATTTACATTCAAAAAGGCAGTTTTTACATCCATCTAATGGAGCTCTAAATCATAATGAGCTACCATTGCCATAATAATTCTAAATAAATCCTTTTTAAAAACAGAAGAAAATGTCTCATTATAATCAACGCCATCCTTTTGAGTATAACCTTTGGCGACAAGTTTAGCTTTATATCTCTCAATATTACCATTAGAGCCACGTTTGATCTTAAAGACCCATTTACATTTGACTCTTTTACAACCTTCTAGTAATTCAACAAGATCCCGAACTTGATTGTCATCTATAGATTTTAACTCTTCTTTCATGGCGTCTAACCATTTATTAGAATTTTCACTTTCAATGGCTTGTGAAAACGAAACTGGATCTTTATCAATACCTAAATCACCTTCTACTTCTTGAAAATAAACCACTTGAAAATAAGACATATAATCATTTGAAATTGCCGATCTCTTTTTTCATTGAGATCTTCTTAATGCAACTTCATACGACTCATTTACAACAGGTTCATTAACGGTGACTTCATTATTTGGAGCTTGGTCATGCATTTGCGATTCTTGATCATGCATTTGTTGTTCTTGTAAGTTGTTAAAATTTTCAACAACTCTAGGAACAAACACTTGACAAGAAGTTATAGGCAAGAGAACTTGCGCTTTAACTTCTTGAATATTCACTTTTTGTGACTCTGAGCTCCCACTAATTTCTCCATTTTTGATAAATCTATCATTTCCAGTTTTAACAATTCTTGTACTATAATTAGGACAATAAAATATATACCCTTTAGATTTTTCTGGATAATCAATGAAAAAACCACTAGTTGTTCTCGAATCCAATTTCCTTTCATGTGGATTGTATATCCATACTTCTGCCGAACAACCCCAAATATGTAGGTGTCTTAATCTAGGTTTTCTTCCTGTCCACAATGCAAAAGGTGTCTTCAGAATTGCTTTACTAGGAACCTTATTTAATAGATACATGACAGTTTTTAATGCATACATCCACAATGATGAATAATGACTCATCATACTCCTAACCATGTCCATTAAGGTACGATTGCACCTTTCTGCTACACCATTTTGTTGTGGTGTATCTGGCATTGTATACTGAGCACATATACCACGCTTTTCAAGAAATTTAGCAAATGGGTGAGGACATTGTCCACTTTCACTATATCTTCCATAATATTTACCACTTATATCAGATCAGACAATTTTCACTTTTTTATCTAATTGCCTTTCTACCTCATTGATAAATACTTCTAAAGCATTTCCTGACTAAGATTTTTCATGAAGCAAATAAATATATCCATAACGTGAAAAATCATCAATAAAAGTGATGAAAAACTTTCCTTTACGAAATAATGGAACATCAAAAGGCCCACATATATCAATGTGTATAATTTCAAGGAGCTGTGCACTTCTTGTGACTTCTTTCTTAATTGTGTGTTTTGTATGTTTTCCCTTAATACAATTCACACAAATTCTAATATCAGTAAAATCTAATTCGGGAAGAATTTCATTCTTTATTAATATGGTCATTCTATCTTTCAATATATGACCCAAACATTTATGCCACAAGTAAGATGAAGTTTCATTTATAAAACTTCTTTTAGTACCAACATTATGATCCAAAGTCAATAGGGTTTCAATAAAAAGGTTATCAAGCTTTAATTTGTACAAACCATCATAGAGTATACCAGAACCAATAAGGCAATTATGTTTGAACAAACTAAAACATCCATAACCAAATTTGAAGGAATATCCAATAGTATCAAGTTTTGACAAAGAAACTAAGTTTCGAGAAATTGTAGGAACATAAAGGGTTTCGAAAAGATCTAAATGATGTCCTATGTCTAAAATCAAACGGTAAGTTCCAATGGCTTCAACTGTAGCTTTGACTCGATTTCCCATGAAGACAAACCTTTCATTTGGGTTTATGGTTTGAATCGTAAGTAATCCCTGCATCGTATTAGTAACATGAGTGGTACATCCAGAATTAATCCACCAAGTATTATAAGGAACTTCTGCTAAATTATATTAGAAAAATACGAAAGCACTAGGTTTACCTCTCTTTTTGAACCATGCCTCACGTTTTAGACAATCCTTCTGATGGTGTCTAGTTTTCTTACAGAAATGACATCTATCGTTCCTTGGTTCCTTTTTAGAGATTGCAGTTGATGCATTACCCTTATGTAATACATCCTTTCCCTAAATGTAACACCCCACTCCCGCCGAACCCGAACCCGATATCGACAGTGATACCCGAGTCCGTGCCCCGCGAGG
>JANQBM010000221.1:21021466-21039728 GCA_025594535.1 Erythroxylum domingense | reverse complement strand
GAATATGTTTCTTTGACTGCTTCCCATATATCTTTGGCTGTTGGGAGAAAAATAAAGGGCCTTCCAACCCTTGGTTCCATGGAGTTGATAAGCCAGGCTTTAACCGTGGCATTCTCCAAGATCCAGTGGTGAAAATTGGGGTCTTCTGGTCTTGGAGTTTGGACTGCTCCTGTTATGTACCCTATTTCCCTTTTCCAGTGATTACTAGACGGGCTGATTGGGACCATTCTAGGTAGTTACTTCCATTCAGCTTCTGGATTGAAATATGTAAGGAATTGTCTGGTTGTATGCTAACTGAATTAGGTTGATTTCCTGATCCAGAGAGAGGGGTAGAGGTACTGGTGGTCTCGAGGGATGAAGATCGAGATCCCACCATTGCAGCCTTGTAATTCATGGAAGAGCGTGAAGCTCTGATACCATGTAAAAACTTCTCTATTTTTCAGATAATAGAAGTACAACTGCTGCTATTCTTATATAGAGCTAGGGTACATAGTTATGGGAGTCTTCCTAATTTGGAAATATCCCTAATATAGCTAGATATTACAACTGAGGATAATCTATAAGGATAATCCCTTGATTAGATAATCCCTTGATTAAGGGACTATCTATTATTACGGGATTCTCTACACTATGAAGGTGGTTTTGAAAGATGAGATATACAGAAAGGAGATAAGCATTTGGTAGGAGCAGTAGTTGAAGGTTGTGATAGAATGCTCAGGATAGAGTTTACATTTTGTCCCTTTTATTAGAGCAAAGATGAGTGTTGTATGTTGATTTTTTGTCTGTATGCGAAACCTATCATGATGCTTAAATGGTATAGCACTTTGTTTTCATTTTCCATGAATTGTTTTCATCCCAAATGCTGGAAATCAGTGGTATTGGTTTTATTGATCTTGGTATTCACTCCTCTGTCATGATACGTGTATTGTTTATTGGATTAGGCATTGCAGTTGGGACAAAACTCATTTTCATCACATGAGCTGAAAAGTCAAAGGTTCCAAATGTGTTTGCGCTCTGATACGGTACATAAAGTGATGGAGCGCCTGGCTGAGCCAGGTAATATTATAGTCATTCTTTTGTGTTCATTTCTTTAAGTAACATATTATTGCATTGAGCAAATTTTGTTGATTGGAAGAGACATTACTGGTCTTCTACTTATAATCTTACATATTGCAGTTTCTTTGACTGTCCTAGAATCAACCACAATCTACCCTGCCATATTTTCTCTTTTGTTTCTAAGTTGCTAATTTCCCAATTTGGTTGGACTATTTATATCAAAACATCCCATAATATGGAAGTACAAGGAGTTGAAAGTTTTTACCTGCGATTTAAAGGTTGTGCGTGGACCATTCTGCTGTAGCATGGCTTGTCTTCCCTGAGTTTGTGTACTGTTGTGAAAAGCGATTTCTCTGCAACCCTATTGGTTTTAGGTGTTAGACGGCTTATTGTTGTGGAGGCTGGCAGCAGACGAGTTGAAGGCATTATTACACTCCGCGACATTTTCAAATTCGTGCTTGGTTAGTCAAAAGCAAGAATAATAGGAAAAAAAAAAACTGTGAACTACAAATGGAAAATGCAGTAGTGTCAGACTCGGTGCATATATTCTATTGCAGCAACTCCTACTCTGGCCTGCCCTGTCCTGTTGTTCCATACTGATCTTCATTGCTTTCCATGGTCACTTGACCTGCGCAGTGTTGTGACCAAAGGTAATGCCTCTTGACTTCCTTGCCTCTTTTTAGAAATTTTAGGCTTAAAGAGAGCCGTGCAATTCGAGAGGTTGAATTTTGCACAGTTCCAACATTTGTTCATCTTCTCAATCTGTATTATCATGAACTATTTAGAGGTCGCTGATGTAGAAGATTTAGAGCTGTAATGTAACAGTTCTGTGCTGAGCTGCCATAACATACCATGGTGGAGGTGGAGGTGGAGGTGGAGGTGGGGATTATTCTCGTCTGTAGTTAATTAACCAATGATGTATACGTTGGAATTGAATTACATGGGATGGGAACGGAAGAAAGCTTCTGTAGAATCTCGTCTGTATGTAACAATGAGCTAGCTGCACTTAGGTGACTTAACTTTTTCCGTTTCTTCCATTTCAGTTGATTATAAAATACATGTTATGACTCAAACCTTTCACTATTCGCACCCGAGTCTGACTAATAAATTTATTTTATATTTTTACAGCAAGAATAAGTTTTTGAAAAATCATGTATATATAATAAATAATATAAAGTAAAAGTTATCAGTACAACAAAATGTCAGCCGAGAAGCATAGAAGGATGGGGTGCTTCTAGGGATGGGAATCCAGCGTGAGCGCTGGGTCCTTGAAGTCAATTGGCGAGGTCAAGGTTGATCGGGCTTGGGGCTCGGATTTTTGGGTTCGATCAGTTTGGATAATTAAATCCAAAACGATGTTATTTTGTCAAAAAAAAAAAAGATGTTTTGAAAATTATTTTAAAAAAGTACTATGTTGGTAGAGCCGACCTAGCTTGCCTCGGGCTTGGGCTAAGCAGCCCTAACCCGGTTGGGCCTCCAATTGGGCAGTCCCAACTTGATTGGTGGGCAAGCAAAGGATGAGTTGATTAGGCCTGAGCGGGCTTGGACTCGAGTTTGGTCCATTGCCACTCCTAGTTGGTTCTAGGATGTTTTTAAAGGAATCTTAAAGCCTTTACTTTGATGCAAGTACAATCTTATAGTGGATGAAGTGATGAACATACTCTTAACATAAGAGTACCAAAAAAGATATTGTTTTAAATGAATAAAATGTAGATTACAACTAAAAGCTTTTTGTATTTTAACGTGAACTTCCTCATCACATGTAATACTTAAAAGGTACAAACTGAGAAAATAAAGCTTAAAGTGAAAAAGGAAAATGAAGAAAACATGAGAAGAATAGGTGATCTAGAAGTTATATGAAACCATGAATATATTTATTTTATTGAATGCATCGTGGTTTACTATCCTTAAAATGATAACGTAGAATAATAAGAGATTAATTTTAGATAAGAATTGTGTCAAAGTACGTTATAACTATATGGTTATTTTATGGTTGATTTAACATATTTCATTTTTTGAGTCATGTTATCTCTGATGATTCTATTGGAGTCGTATTTGTTTTGTATTCTTGAAGGATGAGAGAATTCAAAACCTGTTGGGCAAGTACAAGAAGGATTTTGAAGGTGACATTTCTATCAAAGATTTGAATAAGTGACCCATGATAGCTAAAGCACAGGTGGAAAGTAGTTGCGATCCTTATGCTCTGAAATGATTTGTTTTTGCAAGGGCAAAGAGTGGTCAATATAGCTCTTTCCTACTTGCTTATGACGTGTGCACTCTAGTGTCCCATGTCTAGAAACTCCAAAGGAATGCTTTAGCTAACCAAGTTTGCCTCCTTATGTATGTGAAAAATGGTTTTATCTGTTATTTTACTTTTGAAATAATTTGACATACAAAGTTTTCTGGTCGATATCTTGTCAAGTTAGGTTGATTTATTTCTCTCAAGTGCAATAGTTATATTACCATACAAGGCGTCATGTACAGTTCAGAAATTACAAACAATGTCCCCTTATATGTAAAGCTTGTAACCTCCATTTATGGTGCCATTGCATTGACTTAGGGTTGGCATTTGGAGATGTTTCAACTAAGCGTTTCTCATCTTCTCCTCCTCCCCAAAACTTTAATATGAAAGATAACCATGCACACATAACAAAAAATCTACCAGACAAAAGAACACTTATATTCAGGTTAAAAGTTGATTATGACAAAATGGTGCAACAACATGTTGCGATTTACATTGACCTTAGACTTGATAATTCTTCATCATCATCATCTGGAAACAGTAACAAGGAAAGAGATCAAATATTTTCTATATCATAATGCACTATAAATGAATCTCCCTTTAACATTCTCCAAGTAGAGTTTCTCTCTTTTTATTGTTTTTGTTAAGTCGGAGTGGATTATTGGAGGTAATTAGCCCTCTGTTGCTTTTTCTTTTTCTTTTATTGAATCCAGTCTTGTTGGTTAGGTTATGGCATCCATCCCTGCCCTTGGAAATGTCCTTTTGTTACCTTTGCATGAAAGTTTGCTATGCTTAACCACCAATAAAAAAAGATGCAAGAACGATAATTCTGTGCCCATCATCAGGATTCTTCAAAAACAATTTGCCTTGTTGATAATAAGAAAATATAGTCAAAGAAGAGGGAGGTGAAATTGCTTGGAAGCGATGAAATGACAACATAGTTGAAGCATAAAGTTAATGGCTAGAATGGCATAAAAACTGAAAATCCAACCTTAGAGAACAAGGATGATTTATCTAATAACTTGAAAGGCTTTTCATTATCAAATTCAAAATCTGTTAATGGCCTTATAAAAGAAACTAATGGGTGCAATGGAGTAACATATGAAGATGGGGTGAGGAAAAGATATACCTCCTTTGAACTAGTGAAGGAGGACTCATTGGAGTCAACAATTGGACTTAACAGCGCCAAGAATGAAAGAAATGCTTGAAGTGGTTAATGTTTTAAAAACTAGACCGAAAATTAAACTGATAAGATAAAAAGTTTAAAGTTTAAAAGGTTCAACCGATATTAGACCATCATAAAATTGACTAAAGATTGAATAAAATAAAAGAATTTAAACTATAATTGAAAGAGATTGTCCTTATTCATCAAAGAATTTGAAGTTTAATTGAAGAAAGAGATTACTAAATAAAAATTAATTGATTTATTTAGTTTATAAAAATTTAATAATTTACAAAAATCGATTGATTAATTAATAATCTGATTAGTTTTTAATAATATGAATTATTAAAGTAAATTGAATAGAAAAGTTGAAAATTAAACTAAAAATTTAGACAGTTCAATGTTTTTACAATGAAATTGGTTGATCCGATTGAGTTTTTTAATTATTGTAAAAAGGTATTGAAACCCATAACAGTAAGAGATGGTGGTAAAATCAAGAGCAAAAAAGTTTTCTGCTCCTAAAGTTTATGCTCATATAAGCAAATGCAAAGAGAATGATAAAGCTGAATTGATGGCTTTAATATTGAAGGTTGGTGAAAATTAAGCTTGTCAGCCCCTGGTGATTGGTCGGTCTGTCCGGCCTGCCATTTTTATTTTTTGAAAAAAACTTCCAAATCGACGTCGTTTTTGCCAAAATGACATTGTTTTGGAAGTAACGGTCGGTTCACGGACTGGGCCCGTGGCCTACCTAACACGGGTCAAAATCGGGTCGGGCCGGGCCAAGTCGTTTTTGACATGTCTAGTGAAACTCAAGTTTAATATGGAGGATGTAACTAACAAGCATTATGAGAAAGCTAGGCTGTCGCAAAAGGGCAAGAAGTCATGAACAATGGAAAGTAGCAAAAAAGCAAATGTTGTTTTAATAGAGGGATTGGTAATTGGTGTGGATGCAATGTCTAGAGAAACAACCAGTGGTACTAATGATGTTGCTGTAAGTAAAGAGAAAATTTAAAAGCTAAAGTTACATAAGCATATCATCAGAATTATAGAGAATTGCAGAGGTGCTTCTGGTTAACCTACTTATCTAAGTGGTTCAGTTGAGGGGCCTTTTGGTGATTTGCCAAAGGACTTGAGATGTAATCATCAAGGGTTACAGTAGAAATTATCTTTGGTTAAGATAAAGGGAGAATCTAGATGCATAAAAGTGCATGATAAATCATTTTTTGGCACATTTATCAAAGATGGTATACCTTTAGGTCCTTGTATTGTAGAAGGTGTCATTGGTTTCCTAGTGTCCCCTTTATTGCATCTTGTAAATCAAAACAACTGGGTATGTTATGACATTTGTCAGAAATGGCGGTTGACATCATTTGGCACAAAATCGGAGAATCTTCCTGAGAAGTGGCTTTGTACAATGCTAGATTGGTTGTAAGTTTGATTAACATATTTGGTTCCCATCAAAATATTAGACATTAAATAATGTGTTTTGTTTTGCCTCTAATATTAATTTAAAGTTAGTTAGAAGTTTTCGTAAAATTTTTTTGTTATCTGATCACCATTTAACATAGATTAGCTAAATTCTACTTAGCTAAGTCTTTATCTTAGCTTATGGGGAAAGTACATCAATGTTTTCTCATGCTCATGATCTTTCTACTTCTATTATTGGAAGACTAGCGTTTGAGTGGTGAGGGGTCTAAGATTTTTTTTATAACTTTTTCCAAGGTCATATTCCCTTGGCTGACACAACTCTTTTTAGTTTAGTTCTTATCATATATGAGAGGGAAATGATTCATTTAGAATGATAATTTCCTATTTGTGGAAAACACAGTAGGTAAGGCATACATTTAATTATATTATTCATATTTATTTTCATGACATTACATTATATGTTTGAAATGAACCAATGTGGCATTAGCAAGGAGGGGACAACAACGACCATGAATGTTCATAATCAACTTCCTGGTGTTGTGGATCAAAAGATTATGCAAAGCCTCGTGTTGAGTTTCTAGCCCTATTTTGAGACTTTTGGTGATTGTAGACGCTATTATGGTTTGCAGGGATGACGAACAAGTGAAGAGAAGATGGATGAAGAGATATGGTCACTTAAACGGCCATGTATATGATCTTGTAAGGTATAAAAAACCTATTATGTGATACAAAGGAGAAAAATATGTAGGTTTTGCATGAGAGTGCAGCTATAACACCCAAAAGTAAGGAAAAATAAAGATAAGGGTATTCTCATCCTTTTTTGATTGTTTTTTATATTAGTTTAGAGTTTGTTGATTATTACATCAACTTTGATTTCAATCCTGAAACTTTATGAAACAACTTGTTATTATGGGATGGGAGATCAAACTTTGTAAATACTTATTTGAGTTTAGTGGATTTGCTTGTCAATTTGGCTTGTGATTTTTCTATCTACACTAGGGGGTTTTCCACATAAATCTTGGTGTTTGTTTCATTATTAAGTTTCTTATTCTTATACTGATTCGTTGGTTAAAGTCGAGGTGTATTTTTGTTGTTGATATTTGGTTGATCTTTTAGAGAGTTGTGTTATTATCTCCTAACAAGTGGTATCAGAGCCATTATAATGGATGATGAAAACAACTATATAGTTAAGTTAACATAAAAACCTACTCTATTTGGAGGCCCATGATGGAAGACCTTCTATATTACAAGGATCTCTTTGATCCTACTGATGTGAACAGAGGTGTGAAGGATGGTATTCTTTCAAAACTTGAAAAAATGTCATATAGAGAATGGGAAAAGATAAATAAGAAAACTTTGGGCATGATTAGACAATAGATTGATATCAACATATTTAACTATATGTATCAAGAAACAAATCCTTTTTTTAGCTGTGAAAAACTAAAAAGACTCTATGAAAGGAAGACTGCCCATAACAAGGCCTCTATGGATAAAAGACTTGTGAACTTGAAGCTAAAAGCTAGGAAATCTGTGATGGAGCATCTAAGTCACTTATAGGATATAATCAACAAGCTTACTTTAATAAAGATCGTTCTTTATGACGAGCTACAAGCTTTGATCCTGTTGAGCTTGCTATTAGATAGCTGGGAAACATTAATAGTAACAATTAGCAATTTAGCTCTTGAAGATGTGATCTCTTTAGAAGTAATCAAAGAGAGTATGTTCAATGAAGAAATCAAAAGAAAAGAGATAGGAGTTGACAACATGCAGTCTTTTGTGGTAGAAAGCAGGGAAAAGAACAAAAGCATAGATCCCAGAAGGCATGACAAGTTTAAGAACTGATCAAAGTTCAAAGATGATAAAGACGTGAAGACATGCCACTATTGCAACAAGTCATGACACATTAAGAGGTTCTCTTCCAAGTGGAGCAACGATTAGAAAAAGAAAGATCATCAGAATGATTGAGATGATAAGAATACAACTGCAACAACTTCAAGGTGCTTTGCCAACATTATAGTGTTGAAGAGGGAACTTGAGAACCCAAATCAATGATGATAACTCAGTACCAGTAACTATTTAATACAAGTATCAATTTCGAGGATAAATTTTTTTTAAGGGGGAGAGAAATGTAAGGCCCCAACATATACCCTGCATGTCTAGGGTGTATTAAGAAGTGAACATAAAGAATTAAATGCATCTAAGCATAGTAAGAGACATAATAGTACTTAATGTAAAAGACATGGTTAAATTGGTAATTTGTTCATTTCGGCATGGACATACATACGTAGACGTGAAATATGGATGAGAATGAAATTAATTGATGAGATTATATGCCAATGTGGGAATTAAAGGAAAAAGAAGGACCAAATGTGCAATTTTCCTAAAGTCAACGTATGAACCATTAAAGCATGTGTGTCCAATAGGATTGAAGCATATGTATCATCAAATGGGCATAAGAGAGGAGAGATGGGTATGTATTTAGGATTTTGAATGCCAAATTTTCCTCTTCTCATTTTCTCTCCATTTTATCTTCTTCATCACACCATTTTGCATGTAAGGAATCAAGCTAATCCTAGGTAGAAATAAAGGTAAAAGTTGTAGTTTTGGAGCAACTTGTGATGTTGGCTACATATCTCATGCTTTAGAAGTCCAAATGGTCTAATTTTTGATGATATGGAAATTAGAGACATAGGAGAACAAATGTTTGGAAGATTTCCAAACCTAATTTGAATGTTTGCTATGTGGAACTTTTGGAACAATTAGAGGTATGAATTTTGGGTAGAGGACACAATGGGAAGGACATTTACATGTATATAGATGATTTATATGCATATTTATTACTTATATATGCATAGTATGATTATATAAGTGTGATTTTGATACCCTTCTAATTGTGGTAAGTTATGACTTGCATGTATGAACTCAAATACATATTTTATGATTTCAAATGAATATCATATGATTTGTCAATATATGAATTATAAAATTAGCAAATGGTTAAAGAAAAATGTTACAGTTCTAGCTTTATTGTCTTGGTGGTGGATAGATAGGCATACCTATAGGTTTATAATGTAGCTGCTACAGTTTGACACCAATGGTGTATTCATTTCAAGATTATAGTTCCTCAACATTTTGATGCCTTTAGGTACCTATGGTTCGATACTTTTGGATATCCAGAATTCAATATCTTCATATATCTACAATTCTTGTTATCCACACCCACAGGAACATGAGAACATGAATAATTGGTAAGAAATACAACATGACAACATGAATAATCAGTATTGATGAGCATTTGTACTGATTGTATTGATAATTTATAATGAAGAGCAGTTGTATTGATAATTTGTATTAATGAGCATTGAATATCAATGTTTGGCTTATCTATGTGAATTTACAATATATGAATAATACATTAAAGCATATTTGCATTATATGCCTTACTTATTTATGCCATCACTATTTATACATTTTGTGATATTTATGAATGTGTTTGTTTGGTGGATGACTACTATGAATGGTCATCTAAACTAAGTTTTTCACCACTAAGCTTTCAAGCTTAGCGTGGGTGTTAATCCGTATATGTCTAAGTAATAGGTGTGAGGTACAGGGATTATCTGTAAGGACCAAGGCCAACTGTTAGTAGTAAATGTACTTTTGGATTATTTCTTTTAGGTTAAAGATGATTGTATATGTAACAGTTTGTAATTAAGAATTTAAGTTATATGCTATATTTCTTTTAGATTATCATGTAAACGCAAAGATGTAGTACTACTTTTAAATGATAAAAGTGATATGAAATTTTGTAATATGTGATGTACAACATTAAATAGGCAAATGTGTGATGACAGTCCTTATAAATGAATAGAAATGTATGTCATGACTGATATAAGAATTTAGTTGCCATGTATATGTATGGTTGTAGGTTCAATATAGGGGTTGTTATACTTTGTGGTATCAGAGCCAGGTTTAGGTGATTCTAGCCAATAAGAGTCTAGTGATATGTGATTTGGTTTGGTTTTTGTGTTCGCTGAATGCAGATGTCCCTATTTTCTTATAGATAGTAAAGATAGAAGGACCTCATGAAGTTGAGGAGGAGTTATCTAGTAGTGTGGTGGGGAGAGATTAATCAAATTCGGATCCTCCTGAGCCTCCAAGTGGTGAAATATCGGTATTGTCAGTACCTAGGGAGATGTTTCTAAAGCTCTCCCACGATATGATTCGATTGATGATATAATGACCGTGCCTAAAGTTGTTATAGAAGCTTTGAGAAAGCATGGGGTGGAAGAATTTGTAGGCGTGACTCTAGAAGAATATGATAAAGCAGAATATTAGTTAGAGTAGACACAGAGGGTTCAAGAGGATATCAAGTGTCCACTCAAAGAAATGGTTACATATGCTGTCTCTCGCCTACAAGAGGCAACCTATCATTGGTGAAAACTAGTCTTATTGCTTATATGTCTAATCCTCTGACTCATGAGTTCTTTACCCAAGAGTTTAAGAAGAAGTATGTCACAAAAGCTTATAAAGCAGCTAAGTGGAAGCAGTTTCTGAATTTGAGACAAAGAAGCCTATTTGTGGCTGAATATGAACAGGAATTCAGCCAACTCAATAGGTATGCTTTAAAGCCTGTTCTAATAGAGACATCTCGACGTCAACAATTTGAGGATGGGTTAAATGATTCCAACAAAGAGTACTTAGTGGAAGTAACTTCTCTACAATAAGTGAGCTACTATCAGCTGGTTGAAGCATCTATCAAAGTAGAGAAACGAGAGACAACTAAGAGAGAAAGGGCATAAAGGAGGAGTTTTCCTAAAGGTGGCTCATCTTTGGGCAAAAGGATCCGAGACTCGCAGGGTGCGTCCCTAGCATAGTCAGCCTGTAGCTCGTGAAGAAAATGATGCCCCAAAAGTTATAGTTGGTGTTTTCTCTCTCTTTGATCTTGATATGCATATATATCATCCCGGTTATGCTCATTCATACATTTGCACTGGGGAAGTGTGTGATAGAATCTTATCAATATATTGATTAGCCTATGATGTACATATGACTAGTCCATTAGGCCATAAGGTATATGTGAATAGAGGATATAGAGATTGCCCTATTATGATACATAGAAAATAGTTTGTTACTGATTTGATAGAGCTACCCTTCCATGAATTTGACTTGATCTTGGGCATGGATTGGTTGTCCAAATACCAAGATATAGTTGATTGTGGGTTAAAAATAGTTGTGCTCAAAGATTCTGAGGGTTTAGAAATAGTAATGCATGGTATTCGGTTTAGCCTTTTGACTAATGTAATATCAGCCATGCAAGCAAGACAATTGTTTTGAAAAGTTTGTGAGGCATATTTGGCTTTAGTACTTGATTTTAAAAGAGAGAAGGTGAACTTACAAGACATATCGGTAGTAAATTAGTATCCTTATGTGTTTCTAGAATAGTTATCGGGTTTACCACCTGAAAGGGAGGTAGAATTGTTTACTAAAATTGTACCTGTTACTGCTCTTATTTTAAACGCACCTTATAGAATGGCTCTTATAGAGATAAAAGAGTTAAATATTTAGTTACATGAGTTTTTGGGTAATGGTTTTATCAAGCTTAGTGTGTCACCATGGGAAGTGCTAGTCCTTTCTATTAAGAAGAAGGATGGCACCCTACGAATGTATATAGACTATAGATAGTTGAACAAGGTGACTGTAAAGAATAAGTATCCATTGCTCACAATAGAAGATTTATTTGATTAGTTGAAAGGTGCAGGAGTGTTCTCCAAGATTGATTTACAGTCAAGTTATTACCAAATTTGGGTAAAAGATGTAGATTTTCTAACGACTGCATTCAAGACCTGATATGGCCACTATGGGTTCTTGGTGATGCCTTTTGGCTAACTAATGCATCGATTTATGGATTTGCTGAATAGGTTGTTTCAACCCTACTTAGAACAATTTGTTGTGATGTTTATAAATGATATATTGGTCTATTCGAGGAATGAAGATGAACATGCTCAACATTTGAGAATTGTGCTATAGACTTTGAAAGAGAAGCAGTTATTTGCCAAATTGAGCAAATGTGATTTTTGGCTAAAGGAAGTTTCTTTTCTCGGGCATATCATCTCTTCAGAAGGTATCAGGGTGGATCTCAATAAAACTGAGACGATTGTCAATTGAAAGTTGGCTCAGAATGTAACAGAAGTGAGAATTTTTCTTAACTTAGCTGGTTATTATCGATATCTTGTCAAAGGATTCTTAGTAATTACTTCTCCAATCACAAAGCTACTTTAGAAAGACACAAAGTTTGAATGGAATGATAAATGCCAAGCTAGTTTTGAGCAATTAAAGAAGATGCTCACTGAAGCTCTAACTCTCTAAAGGTCCAATGTTGACATAGCCAACTTTAGAAAAAGAGTATGCCATATACAGTGATAAGTCTAGGAATGGTCTGGGTTATGTATTGATGTAAGATGGGAAAGTGGTGGCTTTTTCCTTAAGACAGTTAAAGCCACATGAACATAACTATCCTATACATGATTTAGAATTGACAGTGATGATGTTTGCCTTGAAAATCTAGTGGCACAACTTATATGGGGAAAGATGTAGGATAGATAAGGACCACAAAAGTCTCAAGTACCTGCTTATACAGAAGGGGCTTAATTTAAAGCAACGACGTTGTTAGAATTGTTTGAAGACTATGATTACATAGTTGGCTACAATATGGGGGAAAGCTAATATGGTAGCAGATGCTTTAAGTAGGAAGTCTATTTCAACTCTATCATTACAGCATAGTATATGGAGATTTGAACCAGAAGGAGCTTTGGTAGCCCAGTTAAAAGCGAGTCTTAACTTGAGACAGATGATAATACATGCACTAAAAGATGATGCCAAGTTGCAACAAATTGAATAAGCGATATAAGAAGGGAAACATACTGATTTTGTAATGAAAGACGATGAAAGTTTGTACTTCAAAAATAGACTATGTGTATCGGCAGTAAAAGACTTGAAGAAGAAATTATTACATGAAGCCTATAATACTGTATTCACCATGCATTCTGGGGATAACAAGATGTACTAAGACTTGAAACAACATTACTAGTGGCTAGGAATGAAGCATAATGTGGTGGACTATGTGTCCAAGTGCTTGACTTGTCAACAGGTGAAAGTTAACATCAAGTCTCGTTTGGCCTATTGAATCCCATCCAATTCCAAAGTAGAAATGGGATAATATTACCATGGAATTTTTTATAGGCCCGTCTCTCACATAGTGAAAACATGATGTGGTATGGGTTATAGTGGACAGGCTCACCAAATTAGCTTACTTTATACCAGTCTGATCTGATTATCCTATAGATCAGTTAGCTGAGTTATACGTGAATGAGATTGTTCGGCTATATGGAGTGCCATTGTCAATTGTTTTTGACTGAGACCTATGATTGACATCAAGATTTTGAAAAAGTCTGCAAGCAACTTTGATTACTCAGTTGAGCTTCAGCATAACTTTTCACCCACAAATAGATGCACAATCTGAGAGGGTTATACATCTAGAAGACATACTTAGAGAGTGTGTTATGGAATTTCCAAGCAGTTGGGATAGGTACATTTCTTTTGATGGAATTTTCCAACAATAATAGTTATCAGTCCAGTTTAGGCAAAACACTATATGAAGCATTATATGACAGAAAATGTAGAACCTGAACAAGATGATTGGGCCTGACATAGTCAAAGACACAAAAGAGAAAGTGAGGGTTATTCAATAATTAAAGGTTGCAAGTGATAGACAAATATCATATATTGATTTGAAAAGGAAAGATATTGAACAGGCGGTAGGTGATAAATTCTTCTTGAAAGTTTTGCCCTGGAGAAAGGTGTTGAGATTCAGAAAAAAGGGAAAGATTAGTCTGAGATTTATAGGTTCGTATGAAATCCTTGAAAGGATTAGAGCAGTGACATGTAGGTTAGCTCTTCCTATGGAATTATCCAAATTGCAGGATTTAGTCCATGTCTTAATGCTACGGAGATACCGATCAGATGATTCACATGTCTTACAGGTGCAAGAGATTAAGGTCTAACCAGATTTCTCATATGATAAAGAGTTGAAGGAAATCTTGGCTAGAGAAGTGAGACAATTAAGGAATAAGCAAATTCATTTTGTAAAGGTTCCCTGATAACATCATGGCATTGAAGAGGCAATTTAGGAATCCGAATCGATGATGAGAACTTATTGCCCACAACTATTCAATACAGGTATAAATTTTGAGGATGAAATTATTTTTAAGGGGAAGAAAAATGTAAGGATCTAACATATACCCTAGAAGTGGTATAGCATGTCTAGGGTGTATTAAGAAGTGAACATAAAGAATTAAGTGCATCTAAGTATAGTAAGGGACATATTAGTACTTAATCTAAAAGAAATGGGTAAATTGGTAATTTGTTCATTTTGACATGGACATACATACTTAGACGTGAAATATGGATGAGAATGAAATAAATTGATGAGAATATATGGCAACGTGGGAATTAAAGGAAGAAGAAGGGCTAAATGTGTAATTTTCCTAACGTCAACACATTGACCAATAGGATTAAAGCATGTGTGACCAATAGAATTAAAACGTGTGTGTCCAATAGGATTTAAGCATGTGTGTAATGAAATGGTCATGTAATAGAGGAGAGAGGGATGTGTATTTAGGGTTTTGAATGCCAAATTTTCCTCTTCTCATTTTCTCCTCATTTCATCTTCTTCATCACACCATTTTGTTTGTAAGGAATCAAGCTAATCCTAGGTGAAAATCAAGGTAAAATTTAATGATTTTTCTCTTCATCTTTATGTTGTCTTGATTTTCTTATGAAGAGTTGGAATTATAAGGTTGGAATTGAGATTTAGATATGTATTTGTGGTGTTTCTAGTTGGTGAATCAAGCAAAGCTAATGAAGAAGAGAAGGAAAAGTACTAGAAGAGTTAGTTTCCCGATTTCAAGGTTTATGACTACACTTAGTTTAATTTCTATTTGTGTATGCTTGAATAGATACAAAGATTGATTTGGACATAGAATGGTTTTTTGAATGGTGTCTTGGCGTTATTTTTCATGGAATTAGATGACTATGACAAGAGAGTAATGTGTAGTGGAACTTTATTTTAGGTTTGTTTGAACCAATCCTATTGTTTTAGTCGTAACTCAACCTACAATCCTTTAAATTAGATGATTTTAATTGGATATGAAACTTAAGACATAACACTAAAAATCTCTAGAAGATAACCTGGCCTAATTATGGCTGAATGACATTATAATTTAAGATTGGAAATGGTGACTTGATGTTGCCCCTGTTTTGGAGCATCTTGTGATGTTTGTGGCATATCTCATGTTTTAGAAGACCAAATGGCCTAATTTTTAACGCTATGAAAACTAGAGACATAGAGGAACAAATGCCTTCTCCAAACCTAAGTTGAAAGTTTGCTATGTGAAACTTTCGGAAAAATTGGAGGTATAAATTCTGGGCAGGAACATGACGGGAAGGAAATTTATATGTATATAGATGATTTATATGTATATTCATTACTTGTATGTTTATAGTATGATTATACTAGTGTTATTTTGATACCCTTCTAATGGTGGTAAGTTATGACTTACAAGTATGAACTCAATTACAAATTTTATAATTTCAAATTAATATCATATGATTTGTCAATATATGAATTATGAAATTAGCAAATGGTTAAAGGAAAATGGTACAGTGCCTGCTTTATTGTCTTGGTGGTGGATCAATAGGCATGCCTATAGGATAGTCCACTACTATAGTTTGACACCAAAGGTGTCTTCATTTCGAGACTATAATGTCTCTATAGTTTGATGCGTTTAGGTATCTATAATTTGATACTTTTGGGTATCTATAGTTCGATATCTTCAGATATCTACATTTTCCATTATCCACACTAACGGAAATGTACAAGCCTAATACAAAAAGTAAATTAAACAATTATAAATAAGGAATACAACATGACAATATGGTATTGATGAGCATTTATACTGATGGTATTGATGAATTATAATGATGGGCAGTTGCGTTGTTAATTTATATTAGTGAGCGTTGAATATCAATGTTTGCTTATATGTGTGAATTTAAGGTATATGAATAATACATTGAAGCATATTTGTATCATGTACCTTGCTTATTTATGTCATCACTATTTATACATGTTGTGATATTTATGAATGTGTGTGCTTGGCAAATGGCTGTTGTGAGTGGTCATCCAAATTAAGTATTTCCCCATTAAGCTTTTAAACTTAGCACGAGTGTTAATCCGTGTAGGTCCAAATAATATGAGTGAGGAACAAGGATCATCTACAAGGACTAAGGCCAACCATTAGTAGTAAATGTACTTTTGGATTGTATCTTTTGGGTTAAATTTGATTCTAATTGTAACAGTTTGTAATTAAGAATTTAAGTTGTATGCAATATTTCTTTTAGATTATCATGTAAATGAAAAGATGTAATATTACTCTTGGATGATAAAGTGATATGAAATTTTGTAATATGTATATGTACAACATTGAATATGCAAATGTTTGATGACAGTTCCTATAAATGAATAGAAATGTATGCCATGATTGCTTGTACAAGAATTTGGTTGCCATGTATGTGAGTGGTTGTAGGTTCTGTATAAAAGGTTTTACAAATTCACTAGGAGGTAACAAATATTTTGTTACATTTATTGATGATGCTTCGAGGAAGACTTGGATGTACATGTTGAACTCAAAGAGTCAAATATTTGAAACTTTTCAAAAGTTTAATGTCATAGTAGAAAGGGAAGCTAAGAGGAAGTTTAAGTGCCTATGAACAAATAATGGAGGTGAGTATACTTCCAAGGTGTTTGAAGATTACTGTACATCACGTAATATAAGAAATGAAAAAAATAGAACAAGGGACTCTACGGTATAACGATGTCATTGGGAGGATGAACTGAACAACTATGAAGTGTTAAGTCAATAGGACTTCACGATTATTAATTTTGGAGACAATCAAATAATAATAATATTAGAAATAAATGAACTATTTTGATAAGTGTGTTAAGTGTGCAAAAAAACAAAGAAGAAGTGGAAAACACAGAAGAAGTGGAAAACACAGAAGAAGAGAAAACACATAAAAAGTGGAAAACATAGAAGAAGGCAAAACACAAAAGAAGTGAAAAACACAGAAGAAGTGAAAACACAGAAGAAGTGGAAAACATAGAAGAAGTGGAAAACACAAAAGAAGTGGAAAACACAGAAGAAACAGAAAGCACAGAAGAAGCTGAAAACACAGAAGAAGTGGAAAACACAGAAGAAGTGCAAACACAGAAGAAGTGGAAAACACAGAAGAAGTTCAAAAAATAGAAGAAGTAGAAAACACAGAAGAAGCGAAAAACACAGAAGAAGTGAAAACGTAGAAGAAGTGGAAAACACAGAAGAAGTGGAAAACACAGAAGAAGCAGAAAACACAGAAGAAGTGGAAAACACAGAAGAAGCGGAAAACAAAGAAGAAGTGGAAAACACAGAAGAAGTGCAAAACACAGAAGAAGCGGAAAACACAAAAGAAGTGGAAACACAAAAGAAGCGGAAAATATAGAAGAAGTGAAAAATACAGAAGAAGAGGAAAACACAGATGATACAAAGATGAAGATACGCTAGTACGTTGGACAGTTAGTTAGTTGGAGTTAGTTACAGAACATAACTAAATAACGGGTTCTACAAAAATTAAGAAGCAGTTATCAAGAATTAAGAAGCAGTTGGAGACTTAGGCTATATATACTTGTCGTAGTCGAAGATTGAACAATCTTTTCAGCTTTCAAGTGTTTACTTACAAAGAAAAATTCTATATTCAAAAGTACAATACTAGAGAGTAAACTCTACTAAAACAAAAAGCTCACAATATCTTTCTAGTGAGAGAAAGAAAAGGCTAAGAGCCTGGAGAGGCTTAGCAGAAAGAATACTTTATGTAAGAGACTTGAAGAGGCTCTGGAAGGGAAGAAAGAATACTTGTAAAATTGTCGAAATATAGTGAAATCTCATACGAACTCTGAGGACTAGATGTAGCCCACGGTTTGAGGTGAACCAGTATAAAAATCGTAGTGTCTCTCTTCTAACCTTTCACTTTATTCTATTTTGTTTTTAGACAAGTATATAGAAGTTATTTGCGATTTAACTACGTGACTATTTTTGTAAAACTTTTGTGGTATTCTTTTAACAGTTGGAAAAGTTCTTAACAAGATATATTAAAGTTTTTGTATTCACAAAAAGAATACACAATTTAACCCCCCTTCTTGTGTATCTCGTATATTGTACGTGAATTCTATATTAACGTGTGATTTACTTCAATTGGTATCAGAGCTCGGTTTCCAAGAACCACCT
>JANQBM010000221.1:21009075-21021366 GCA_025594535.1 Erythroxylum domingense | reverse complement strand
CCCTAGACAGACTCCTCCACATCGAAATGATGTCAACTGCAGGAACAGACCGTAGAGAAATAATTACACATTGATAAGTGGAAAAAGGTTTGTAATTCAAAAATATACAATTTATATTAAAGATTATTATTAATGGCCATTGATATTGAGTAATAAGTAATTGTAGTGGCTAACCAATTTACCATATGGAGCAAAACATAAAATTGTATAATTAAATGTGGATGTCATGAAAATATAAAGAGAGAAAGACGTTAATAAATAAATTACTTGGTTGATTTTTTATTTTTTGCTTTCCATTGTTATTTTTCTTTCAAATAAACAAATTTGTTTAATTGTTAGTGTTCTTAATCACTAATAATAATTACATATTAGATAAAACTTCAAGATAAATTATTTTTAATTAAATAAATTTATTTTAATCTCTTATATAATATTTATTAATAAATTATTAATAAAATTTATTTTATTTTATTCAAACAATAATTAAAAGTTAATATTTATTTTAAATATATCTTAACTATTAAATCAAAATTTATTTCAAAATTTATATATTTTAGAAATAAATTTAATTTAATAATTATTAATTAATAAAATATAATTAATAATTAAATAATTAAATAATTAAATTATATATAGTTAGTCGATAATAAGACAGATTATAAAAAAACCAAAACTATTTTTATAATTTTCAAACAAAAAAAGAAGAAAAACTTAAACAAATAAAATTTTATTGATTTTAAAAATAAAAAATGATTTAACGTCGTTATTGATGGTTTAGGGTTTCGAAAAGTACCTCTTAGTCACAGTATTGCCGATTGCGTATTGCGCGGGGCATGCTTCTAGTTGCAAGAGATTGAAACATGACGCCGATCATTAAGTGCAATCGGACGCGGGCAAATAAATATCTCAGAACTGTCCAACTAAACCTAAACATTCATATTTTAAAATATTTTTAGGAATTTTTTTTCTTGACTTTTACGGAAAAAAAATGATCATCTTTCTACATTAAGAGAAAAACTCGGTTTGCTTTGGCCTTGAACTTTCTAAATTGTTTACGAGAAATTAACTAAAGTTATTTCATTATATTTTTATTCTTATCATAAAAATAATTAATAATTATCTAAAAATTTATAAATTTATAAATCATTAAAATATTTATTAATTTTTATAAAATATAAAATATGTTAATTAATTATTTAAAAATAAATTATATAATAATTAAACATGAGTAAGATTTTTCTTATTATCATTTTAATATTTAATACTAAATATTAACATAAATATTATCTTTTATCTTTTCATCGTCTTTTTTTTTTTTTAATTCCGATTCTTTAGTTACTGATTAACAAACTAGACTAGTCTTTAACACACTGATCTGACGCTCACGATATACAGGATGATGCAGTTCACCTGAAGGATCAGAAGAGGAAAAGAAGAGATGTGATCTGAGTAGTCGACTTCTGGCACCAACTTCAGCATCTCAAAGCTCGGAGTGAAATCGCCAAAGTCATCCATAACGCTACTTGACTCTGCCTCCACAAACAGAACTCCTTCTCCATTACAATCAATCTCGATCCTGCCATTTTCGTCCGTCTGTAACCTTCCAGCAACTGGGTAGAAGTGCACTAGAGCTTGGCTTAAACCTTCTTTAAGCACTTTAGCATCGAAGAAATTTTCAGACCATGTTGGCTTGTAGAAGTAAACTGTTAACAGGTGAATCCTTGCCACCAAAAGATCTAAGTTTGAGCTCTGCAGCCTTGTCGTTGGCGTTTCTCGAGCAGGTCGGACTATGGTGGATTCCTTGATCTTCATGATCTATCAGTTTTTTTCCCCCTCTCTGTCCTATTAAAAACCTTGAATCTTAAGGAATACCACATATTTAGAAACAGAATATAAGAACCAAGAAAAACTAAAAGCAAAAGTCAGACACCAGCAAGACAGTACATGCATGCACAGCTATATCTAAGCTTTTCTGACATAAGCATGAACCTAAACGCGTAGGCATGAAAGAGATTCACGAGACTTACGAGAGAAGAAGAAGATTTTTAAGATGTTGTGAGCTTCTTCTGCACCTGTGTATACAGAGAGAGGGAGGGAAGGGGGTGTGTGGTTGACCAAGGACTTGTAGAGTAGAGATGAATGGCAGGGATTGGGAAAGCCTTATCTTATATCAGCACATATTTCATCTAGGCTTGACGCCGTGTGTGGTGGACGAAGGACTTTCTCCTGTTTGGTTCACCGGTCCAATAGATAAAAGGATGGACGAGGAATAAAATGTAATTAGTATTATTTAGTTTCGTTTATTCCTAAAGAATTTTTATGCATGCGTTTAATTTAAAACATAAATTTAGAATGATAAGAAAATAATTAACAAAAAGATCAAAATATTCATTATAGTCCTCACTAATTATATTATTATTATTATTATTATTATTATTATTATTATTATTATTACTACTACTACTACTACTACTACTATTACTACTATCGCTGTTGCTGCTATTACTGATACTGTTGTTGTTGCTGCTGCTGCTGCTTTTGTTATCATGTCTGCATGATTTTCAGATGTCAAGATTTTCTGGAGTATTATTCCATCGTCTTCCAGAATTTCTCATTCAAAATAAAAGCAAACATCGATGTACTTTGTCATTGCATGATAAACTTGGTTTTTTGCTAAATGAATAGAACTCTGATTATCACAATGTACTTTGGCATGCTTCTGTCAAATTCCCAATTCATCAAGCAATCTTTGAAGCTAAATTGCCTCCTTCACAGCCTCTGTAGCTACCATCTACTCTACCTCTGTAATTGATAAAGTAACTGTTGACAGTAAGGTAGACTTCTAATTGACTGATGCCTCTGCAAGAGTAAACACATAGCCAGTAATTGATCGACGTTTATCTAGATCACCAGCACAGTCGAGATCATAATATCCAGCTAAGCAATGACCAGCTTTCTCATCACGCTCAAACATTAATCCAATATCTACAGTATTTAGAATATACAGTAGAATCCATTTCATAGCTTGCAAATGTTCCTTTCTAGGAACATGCATATACTTGCTCACAACTACAATTGCCTGTGAAATGTCGGGCCTTATACATACCATAGCATATATCAAGCTACCAACCGCATTTGCATGCAATACTTTAATCATGTACTCTCGCTCTATATCTTTCTTTGGAGATAAGGATGCACTGAGCTTTATATGAGGAGCGGGCAGAGTACTAATAAGTTTTGACTTTTTATTCATGCCAAAACCTTGTAGTACCTTTTTCAAATATTGCTTTTGAGTCAAACAAAGTATCCCTAATTCCTTATTTTTGCTTATCTCCATGTCGAGAATCTTCTTGGCTTCACCTAGATCCTTCATTTCAAATGCCTAATTCAACTGAATCCTCAATCTCTCTATTTCTCTTAGATTCTTTGAAACTATCAACATATCGTCAACATACAAGAGAAAATAGATATAGTATCCATCTTGTAGCTTGCAAAAATACACACAGTGAACGTATTTACTTCTTGTGTACTTTTGCTCCATCATAAACTTGTCAAATCGCTTGTACCACTACCTCGGAAATTGCTTCAATCCGTATAATGATTTTTCAAGCTTGCACATCATATTTTCTTTTCCAACAATGTTAAAACCTTTGGGTTGAGACATATAGATTTCTTTCTCCAAGTCTCCATTTAAAAACATAGTTTTTACATCCGATTGAACCAGTTTCATATCAAACTATGTTACCAAAGCTAACAAAATTAGAATGGAGGAATGTTTTACAAATGGAGAAAAAATTTTATTATAATAAATTCCCTTTGTTTGAACATATCTTTTGGCCACCAACCTTACTTTATAGCGAACATTATCCTTGTCAGGAAATTCACTTTTCTTTGCATATACCCATTTGCATCCAAATGTCATCTTTCCCTTTGGGAGTTAGACAGCTTCCACGTCTGATTCTTATGAAGGAAATATATTTCTTCATGCATAACTATCCTCCACTTATCTTCTTCTGAACTTCAGACTGCTTCATTATAAGTGGTAAGAATATCATAAATTTCAATTGGAGTTGCATAAGCCACCATATTAACATAACGAGCAGGTACTTGAATGTTCCTTTTTGCTTTCTCAATGCAATTAGTAGTTGTTACTATGGAGGTTCTTGGGTTGGAACCTCTTCTTCATCTGGCCCCTCTTCTACCATAGGAGTTTCCGCATCTGCTTCATCATTTGTTACGGTAATAATTCTTCCTTCAAACTCCACATGTTTTGGAGTACTATCTGTCTGCTTAACATTTGCAGTTGTCACCTTTCTCAATATGGTAGATTCATCAAAGGTAACATCCCTGCTGAAAATTATTTTCTTTGACTCTGGACACTAAAGACGATATCCTTTCACACTAGAAGTAATCCCTAAGAATATTGCTTTCTTTGCACGTGGATCCAACTTTGAGTCCGTAACATGATAATATGTGGTGGAACTAAACACATGTAAGGAATCATAATTTACAGCAGGTTTTTCAAACCATTTTTTAAACGGTGTTTTGCCACCAATGGCAGTTGATGGAAAACGATTGATGAGATGACAAGCATATGTAATAGCCTCAGCCCAAAATTCTCTGCTTAACTTAACATTAGACAGAATAAACTGAACTTTCTCTAGCAATGTCTGGTTCATACGTTATGTCACCCCATTTTGTTGTAGTGTATCCCTGACAATACCTTCATCTTGGCAAACTTTTAAAAATGGATCATTCATGTACTCCCTACCATTATCTGTATGGAGACGCTTTATCCTTCTGCTTGTTTGAGTTTCCAACATTTTCTTCCATTTGAGGAAAACTCCCAACACTTCATCCTTAGTCTTCATAGTATACACACATAATCTTCGAGAAAAATCATCAACGAAGGTTATATAATAGTTTTTTCCTCCCAAAGAAGCTGTTTTGGAAGGTCCCTAAACATCAGAATGAACATAATCCAAAATATCTTTCGTATCATGAATTGCAGTGTTGAATTTCACTTTTGTCCGTTTCCTTTTAACACAATGTTCACAGAAGTCTAATTTGTAGTCCCAAACTCCTTTCAACAATTCTTGATTTACTAATATCTTTTTTCACTTGCATGTCCAAATCGCATATGTCATAACCTAGCTGTTTCTAGTTCTTGATGTTCACTAGAAACTACTGCTTTTGTTTCAATAACTACATTACCTTGGTAATAATACAGGTTATTGTTTCTTCGAATTCCTTTCATTATCAAAAGTGAACCAAAGATGACTTTCATTACTCTATTTGCTACATTTATAGTGTAGCCCTTTGATTATAAGACTCCCACAGAAATTAGATTCTTCATCAAACTTGACACGTATCTGACATCTTTCGAAGTCCTGATTGTTCCGTCATGATTCCTCAAGCAAATTGAACCAATCTCATTTATGGTGTAAGGATTGTCATTTGTTGTGTAGACAACTCCACCTTTTAGCTCTTTA
This sequence comes from Erythroxylum domingense, assembly GCA_025594535.1. NCBI lineage: Eukaryota > Viridiplantae > Streptophyta > Magnoliopsida > Malpighiales > Erythroxylaceae > Erythroxylum > Erythroxylum domingense. The sequence goes on along the minus strand of JANQBM010000221.1, from coordinate 21,015,874 downwards.
AAATCAAAGAATCAATCCGGATTGGGACGCCTGTGATGGCTTCAACCTAAATTAAGTAATAATGGACTAGAAGGGCTTATTGAGGATGTAACAACTAATGAAAGATTTGAGCCTGCATCTTCATATTCAGCAACATTTGAATTTGCAACAGCCTTTTCCTTATCATGTTTGTTTTTATTCTTCAGCTTTGGACAATCATTTTTTCAGTGCTCTTTTTCCCGACAAAAGGCACATTCATATTTGCTCAATTTAAGCCTCAACTTCGATCTCCTTTTCTTTCCTTTAGTCTAGCTCTACAAACCGCCTCTAACTACCCAAGCTTCTGTTGCTCCACTTATAAGTTCTTCCTTTGTCTTCCTTTTCAATTCATAATTGTACAAAGTAGCTGTAACTTCTCTAAGAGACATAACAACCTTCCCATGAAGTATAGTAGTTTTAAGAAACTCTTACTCCTCAGGAAAGGATGCCAACAACATCACAGTCAGATCTTCATCTTCAAATGTCACATCCAAATTTACTAAATCAACAACTAACTGATTAAAATTGGCGATGTGATCATTAATAGTGGTACCCAGAATATAAGAGAAACGAAACAGTCCCTTCTTTATATGGAGCTTATTCTAACTACTTTTCTTCAAGAATTTCTCTTTCAACGTGTTCCACAATTTAAATGTAGAAGTGTAACATCCCACTTCCACCTAGCACGTGCTCGTACATCTGGAGGACATTCGGGCACATGCCATATGAAAACAGCATGTTAGAACAATCACATCAACACAAAAAAAATAATTTTTTTTCATTATCTCTAACAACAACATATCTCAAGCAGACCAATGTTCAATTTAAACCATTTCATTTACAATCATAACTAGTCATAATGATGATTACACTTTTAATTCATAATATACTCATATACATTGTACAACAGTTGTGGAATACAATTCAATTACTAAAATCATTGAAGACATATGCAGGTGCAAACTGATCTCGATAGCTCATGTCAGATTTCAGTGGCTATACTCTAATTAGGCTAACTAAATATCCCCTGAATCCTGAAAATCAACAATGCAATTTTGGTGAGTTTTACGAACTCAGTGAGCGAATCATCCTCGATGTGCTCACGCATATCAAACATAAAGACGGTTCACAATCCAATTCACAGTCAAATCATATAGTCAAATAGTAAATATCATTTCACACTTTGATCATGCTTCAACAAATATAATTTGAATACACTATTTCACATTTTCATTTCAGAACAGTACAACCAATTCATTTCAATCATTCATATAACATATATCAATTTGTATATGCGCATGTGACTCACTTTCATTGTTACTTTGTTGTGACCGTACGCCTTTTTAACTGTCCCATATCTGTTAGGGATATCGGCCTCATTGATAATTGTCTCATACCCTTTGTAGTTACTGTGCTCATTTTATATACTGAGCTTGTGGCTCTTTATATGCATTTCTGAGCTTTAAGCTCTTTTTCACTGGCCACTTCGGTCATATCTCCTTTATCTAATCATGCATATTATGTAATGAAATGCAGCATTTCTCATTATATGCAATCAGTCACTTTCATTTATTTTACATTGTTATTCTCACAATTTCATCAAATTTATGTCCGGCATTTAACGTTTCGTTGAGTACACTTATTTCTTTCAAATTCACATTCAATTATGAACACTTCCAATACAATCTCAGTTATCAAATTCCTTGGACTATCAATGTCCGGAATCATCACATTCACACCAACAACATTCAATAACTGAATTTTAAACAGATATAAGTCAATATTAGTGAGAACATCTAGGTTGACTCACTGTATACTCCAGATTTAGCCATTACCTTCATGATCCGAAAATATATGGACGACGATGTTCAATCTTGTGTATCTATGTTTAAGCAATACACATGTATTGTACACACATTACTAATTTGTTCAATCACATAAGCATTCGATCGTACACATATGTATATTTGTAATGTATATTGTATGCTCAATTTGACTATTCCAGGTGTGTTTCCTCTATTCATATCTCTTAATCATTTAAACGACATTGTTTGTGTATATCTAGCTTGCACTTAGGTTCATAGCTCAAATATACTTGATTATTATAATATCATCAATCAATCATTGACCAATGTTATTCTAGCATTATATGATCACATAATATCCAAACTCTCTTTCATTCTTACTTCATACACATTAATCATCTCCTTATCAATCATACAAAAACAGAACATATTTTTTATCTTTTACTATTATACATAAATCTTATTTCTTCTCATTTCAAGAACATTTCTTAAACACCTTTCTTAAGCATAAATTTCACCTTCATTATACTTTAAATCCCAATCTATTTCATCTAAATAACAACTTAAAATCCAAGGTTTTCATACTCTCAAAAACAAACACAAACACAAACACATACATTTATTCATCAACGTTTATCACTTAGTCATCACCATTTTCACTATTAATCATCCCTAATTATCATCATAAATGCTTCTATTTAACAAATTATGAAGAAAAATATTTAGCTTACCTGTTTAACTCCAAGCTCTTCAAAACATCACATAAACCTAGCTTCCTCCATGCTACACAATCATCAACTTTTAAGGTAGAATAGGCTAAGTTTTCATCAACAAGGTGAAGATAACTAGTTGTTGTAGTAAGTTGTTGAAAGATGGTGGCAAAAACTCAAGATCGTGGGTTAACCTAGTTCTTTCAAACTCACACGATCTTCAACAATCCAAGGTCGACTAAGCAAGGCTTTTAGTAACAAAATGAAGAGATAACAAAGATCTTGAAGTGGCTAATGTTGAATATAATAACAAAACTCACGTTGTGAGTGAGGGTTGTCAAGGTCGTGAATGGAGAAAGAAAAGAAGAAGATGAGAGTTTGTAACAAATTGAAAGACAATGAAGATGGTCTTACAAGATGAAAATATCACGGGTTTATAACATGGTACACAAAAAGAATCAAATTAACATCTTTTAATTATGGTACCCAATACCATTTAATCTCTAGTTCATTTATCACCCAATTTTCAATGTCACATGTCAATAAATCCTAAAGTCACTTATCAATAATTTCTACTGCCATTTGGCACTCATTTCTACTACCATTTATCAATTTGTCATGTTACTCGACATTTTTTCTAGTCCAAAAATACCCATAATTTTAGAAAATTTCCAAATTTCCACCAAAAAATTTTAATTAATATTTATACTCACCAAATCAATAATCAAGACTTAAAACTCACTATTCACATCATAATCACTTTTAAAATTATTTTTACCCCTGGAATATGTTAAATGAGTGCAGGTACGATCTTTGTAATGTATATAAAAAACAATATTCACGTGTGTGTATGCTTATGTTATCAATGAGCATGAAATGCATTTCCTATTTTCTCAATAATATTTCTCATGTATAGTTATCTGGGGTTCTAACCCTTAGTATGGGAAAACGGGATATTACAAGAAGTTTCTTTCAAGAAAGCATACTTTTGCTCTATGAAAAGATACAATTGAATTGTACCACATGCCAACAATTTAGTCTTCCAATCTTTCTCATAGAAATCATCTTGTTTCTTTTCTTCAATGGCAATGTTAAGACCTTACTAAAAAAGAGCGTCTTGAATCTCACTTTGCTACATGCCGAAATGACCCGTACCATCAAAAATCTCCACCGCAAATCTTGCATTTGTCACGGCAGTCCTTGCTAGAATAGACGAGGAAGAAGCTGTCGACGTGGTTGGTGTGATCATATCTCCGATTTCTATCATCTCTACTACAATTTATATTCAATAGCTGTCAATACAGAATGCCAATAGCCCAAGAAAAAATCTTTTTTGATATGGAAGATCAGACCACGCTACAACCACAAAGCATACTAAGAAAATACCTTGGCTTATATATCAATTGTTGTGCAACTTGGTTTAATTTCCACCAATAACAACAATTTCACCTTTAGCACTATTGCTTAGGTGAATAAAGTGTAAACGATTATACTGAAAAATCACACAAGATAAATTTCAAGGAAAGACTGGAGGGGTCACAAACGATCCCACTTAAAATCCAATCTCTTAGATAGAATTTTCTCAGACATGTAATTTAATAGCACAATAATTCACTACAACTATACCCAATAATAACTATAAACTAGACAAATAAAGAACACCATAATTTAACGAGGTTCAACTAATTATGTCTACTGTGACAGGAATCACTTGTACTCCATCAACCTCAACTCAAAATCAACAAATACAGATGAAAGATTGAAGAATAAAAGGTGTGTGTGTAAGATGTATGAAGGTGTCAAAAGAGACAAGGAAAGAGTGTCTCTCGAACGTTCTAATCAGACATAATGGGTTAGCTTCAGACGCACCTGTGTGACAAAACTCAAGTCATAAACAAGTGATCAATATGCAGTCGTTCACAATATAACTCAGAAACATAAGACTCAAAGCACTGTCGTATTACTTACAGCTGAAGCAAATCAAAAACATAGCCAATACATTCAAAACGTAGAGGATGGTTATTAGTTGATCACGTGAGGAGCAGCTGTCACAATTACTCAAGTCTCTTTCGAAAGCCTCTGTATACATGCAACACATATAAAAGGCCAGTTCGTGCATCAATAAACAGGCAAGAGATCAACACAAAAACCATTCATTCAATTTACATTGTATCCAGTATTTTTGAGAGAGCAAAAATAGAGTGAGAAAAGTTCAGAGAGTGCTAGAGTACATACCTGTGGGTACTGAGAGAGTTTTGAGAGGGCTTTTTGCAAGTGTTCAATGAAACACTCAATATCTATATCTTTGTCTCCTCTTCTTCTTCTTCTTCTTCTTCTTCTTCTTCTTCTTCTTCTTCTTCTTCTTCTTCATATTAGTGAAATCTTCACCACTGACAAGTGGGAACCTTGGATGTAAATAGTGTTCCACTATCGAACCAAGTAAAAAATCTTGTCTCTTTATTTTTCTTGCATTTATGTTTTCTGCAAAAGTAACCAAGCTTTAGAAGTTTCTATATAAAAGATAACAGAACAGTAGCAATATCCCAACAGAAGTGGTATCAGAGCATTCTAGACCTCCTGGGGCATTTCTTGGAAACTTGAAGCTTCAAAGATTCGTGAAGATTCATCAGGAAAGTAAGTAAGTAAAAGTCTTTAGATTATTTATATTACAGCAATCATGGTAGGCAAGGAAATGGACATATTTTTTGGTAAAGAAGACTTTACTATCTGGAAACTCCAGATGCAAGCTCTTCTTGAGTCATATGACTGTTATGGTGCTATAGATGATCAATATGATCTGGAGACTGATCCTATAAAGAAGCTTAAGATGCAAAGACTTGTACACTGCAAGTTAATGCTTCACTTATCACCAACAGTGATAAGAAAAGTGCATAATTGTAACACTACACAGAAGCTTTGGGTGAAACTTGGTGAGTTGTATGCCAAAAAGTGTCTTCCTAACAAGATGACACTTCTTCATAATCTTGCTAACTATAAGATGAACAATTCAGTCTCTTTAGATGATAACCTAGACTACTTCTTTAAGCTAGTATAAGACCTAGAAGCTACAGATGAGAAAATCTTAGAGGAACATCAGGCTGTAGTAATATTAAAGGTATTACCTTCTGAATTTAATGCATTTAAGAAGGTAATTAAACATGCTAGTGGAGAATCACTTTTTGTTAAGAGGGTTTTAAATTCTCTAATAGAAGAGATAGTTGAGGTAAATCATTTTAAGAAAGAGGCTGAAGTGATGTCTGTAGAGAATAATTATGAGAAGAAATCTCATAAGAAAAATGGCAAGAAAGGGAAGTGGGAAAGAAAAACACTCTAAGAAAGGTGAAAATGGTGAAAAGAAGAAAAAAAAGCAAAGGGAAGAAATGCTATTACTATGATAAGGTGGGACATTTTGCTAGGGATGGTAGGAAAAAAAAGAGGGATAAGGCAGCTGAAAGTGGAATTTCAGGTAATGTTGAAAAACCTGAAGATTCTAGTGGAGATGAGATTTTGGCTGTCACTAAGGACAGTGAGGACCTTAGTAGAGAGTGGATTTTTGATTCAGGGTGCACTATACATGTCACTCCTCATCGGGTTCACAACATTTGAACCAGTCACTGCCAAGGTTAAAATGGCAGATTCTGGGCAGCAAAGGATAGAGGGCATAGGACGTGTTTCCATCAACATGTTTGATGGAAAAAGAAGGATCCTAAGTAATGTCAGATTGGTGCCTAGAATAAGGAGAAATCTGATTTTTGAAAGCTTGTTTGATAAGTAAGGCTTTCAGGTCAGGTCTAAAGATGGACTCAGATAAATCTTAAGGGATGGGAGAGTCATCATTAGAGGAGTGGAGAGGGGGGGTCTATATTATGTCATAGGCTCAACTAAAATTAATCAAATTTCAGAAAGTAGAAACCTTGAACCAACCAAGCAATGGCATGCAAGGTTAGGCCATGCAGGCAACAAAAGCCTTCTCCATCTCTCTAGGCAAGGTCTAATACCCGAAGAAAACTTACAGAAGTTGGAATTATATGAATCTTGTGTGCTAAGAAAGCACCACAGGTCAGCATTTCAAAGGGGAGCTAAGAGAGCCACAGAGATCATAGAGTATGCTCACAGTGATCTTTAGGGCCCAGCCTAAGTCCCCACAGCAGGAGGAATCTATATTTTATGTCCATAATTGATGATAGATCTAGAAAGTGTTGGGTTTACCCTATGAAGAGGAAGGATGAAGCTCTGGAAATTTTCATAAGGTGGCATACTCTTATG
>JANQBM010000221.1:20978360-20994337 GCA_025594535.1 Erythroxylum domingense | reverse complement strand
ATTAAATATCTCATATTGATCCTTATTTATTAAATATCTCATATTTAATCATAAAGTTTCTTAAACTTTACAATCAAGTTTAACTTGATTAAATTAACTTTGCTCTCTTCAACCCATTCTATATTTGAGACCCATTAGGTTCCCAAATATGTTGGAAATAATTATAAATTCTAATTCTAATTCATAATTAGAATTAGATAAATTAAAGCTCCTTTTAATTTATCTTTAATTCTCTAATTAAATAGTTTATAATCATAGATCAAGATTGTCGTCTAGCAACGCGTCATGACCACCCAAATATTTAGGAATGTCAAAATGGTTTTGACTAACCTTTGTGTGCCTGATTTTTCTGTATAATTCAATCCTTTCATCAATTAATGTTTCAATTAGACATAGAGCATGGAATTAATATTTACTCTAATTTGAGTCTAATTATATTAGTTCTCCGCCATTAGCTATTGATTCAATTAATGATATTTTTAAACTATTTACAAAATATCAGTCCACCTTGGCCAAGGATTTCCCAAATCAATATTAATCGAGAACAACGGAACATTCTCCCCAATTACTTTAGGGTGATGAATCCTATCTTGATAACTCAATAATACATAAATGCAATATGAATCTCATAATTATAATTTCATTATAATTTTATTTGCCATGTACAATTATTCCTTGGACTTTATCATATACATCTAAACATGTACAAGATAAATAATGTCTTTAAATAATTTGTCACTAATTATAACCAAATCGATTGACTGTAGGGTATAAACCAACAGGAAATATGGTTACCAGCATGATAATCGGTTGTTTGCGTTGGAAATTAATGGGTCCTCCGTACTGTTGAAGGACGATGATAGACATTCAGCATCTGATTTCGACAGAGATCAGACGAAGGTGTCTGATGCATGTATTGAACAGAGGGATCTATGTTCACTGAAGAGCATAAATCGCGAACGAGAGATTGACCCAAAATCGCCGGCATTGGTTAATAAAAGAGTGAATATTGTTAAACGCAGAGTTCCTGATAAGTCTAAAAGTACGCCGAACAAGGATGAGAAAAGTCACACCAAAAACAGTGGTTCTGTAGACCAAGAGGTGAATGATAGCAAAATGGAGAACCATGTAATATTACTAGAGTGATAAATTAGATGAAAAGGTGCATACTGCATGCTGGAATCAAAGTGCCACCTCTCAGCAGAACCAGATTCAGCGTTTAGACCGCGATGGTGTAGCAAATCCTATTCAGAAACAGTTAAAACGTGGGATGAACTTGCTGCATTTAAACTTAGAAGTTCAGGGCGGACAAAGAAATCAAAGTCATCCGTCTGTACCTGGCAGTCAGCTAGGAGGAGCATTACGTAGACTTGCAAATAATACCTTTCAAAGCGGTGATATATCAAACTCATCAAGACACTCTGGAGACGCTGGGATTTGGAGTTTCGCGCACCAGATACCTGATGTAAAAGGTCCTCGAGATATTAATGCTCCTATTCTTGTGCAAATGAATCCCTTCAGTCACGCAGCAATGAGTGCGCTGCAAGAAGCCAAACAACTGAAAGAATATGCAGATGGCTTTAAGGTTTCTCAGTTGTATCATTGACTTTTTAGCTCAACTTTTATATCGCTATGCTGTTGTGCAGCAAGGGGAAACTCCAATGTCTTTTTTTGGTCCTAACTTTAGTGCATTTTGATGTTTTCTAGACCTCTGGATTTGATTGTCAAAGCAATGAAACACATTTTCAAGCTGCACTAATGTTTCTTCATGGAGCTTTCTTTTAGAAACCTGCAATAGTGAGGGTGGTAGTTAGGGGGAGACGACGCAAATGGAATTTGATATAGCAGATTCATACTTAATGTGACTCTCTCTCTCTCTCTCTCTCTCTCTCTCTGACATGAAGTTTATGTAAATTGCGGTTTAGAACTGCGGTAATCACTGGTATGGGAAAGGTCATAAAATTTTAGTGTAGAGTTATTGCACACAAATACAATGGTACATGGAGTTATTGATAGTCTATGTAGGAGAACACATGATAAATGACGGTTGTGTATTAGTTATCAAGTCCTATTCTTTCCCAAACTAAACGTTCTTCAGTTTTGTTTAATGTGAGTCTATTTTCTCTTTAAGATCAAAAGAGAAATTATAAATAAAAAAAAATTCACATATAGAATGAAGGGTTTGATTTTAGTAAGAAAACCAATACTGTAGAATCCATCTGCATCAACTACTGCTTTCTACTTTGGATATTCATGCTTGTGCTGGTTTATGTTGGTGCTGAACAACAGTTGGTAAATATGTAGGGGTAATACAGTTATGTGTTTCCAAGTATATATATATATATATATATATATATATATATATATATATATTAGTCTTTTGTATGTAGGATCACTTGCTAGAGTACTATTAACTTGTGGAGCTCATGTTTCCTTTGCTTGAAGACAATGATTTTGGTGCAGGACAGTAAAGGAAGTAGAAGTAGACAAGGGAAAGAGGAGTGATAGAGATAAAGAAGGGAGAGGAAAGTAGAACCCTCAAGAAGAAGACAAATAGGGTTTAGGGAGAGAAGTTACAAAGAATCACAGCAAAGGGAATTCCCAATTACTTTCTGCCAAAACTTCCTAAATTCCTGGAATTCTCGACATATTTACAATAGCACAAGGTGACTCTTAAATAAATAGGCCTATAAGTCTTAAGAAGATAAAATAAATTTTAATATAGGAAGTCCTAAATAGGCACCCCATTTATATTTCTTCGAATTTGAAGTGTTGAAGGAGGGAGTTGGTATGACCACCTTTTATTGTTATCTCTAAAATTATGTGAATGCATTAAAAGTTCTATACTTTATGTCATTGGAATTGTGCAGTGAAGCTTTATAACACTGGAATTTGATGAAGTAATAAGCCTTCGTTGTTATTCACTCATTTCAATTAGTCCCTTGTTCATTTATCCAAAAAACTTGTTAAATTCACAGATGCTTTGCCCTTGAATATAAAAAGAGGAAAGAAATGGTTGCTGCTACATTAGCATTTAAATGTGTGAAAGTTCCATGAGGGTAGTTAGTTGCAGAAGCACTTTGTCAAGCAAAGATAAGTGGTTGCTGCTATATTAGCATTTAAATGTGTGAAAGTTCCATGTTTGAGGGTAGTTAGTTGCAGAAGCACTTTGTCAAGCAAAGATAAGAATGTGTTGCAAGCAAGCTTGTAGAAAATTTTGCAAGGTAGGGCAATGAGGGTGAAGCAAACAGTTCTATATTGAATTGAGATATATGTACATAAGATTCCTATGGTATATATACAAAAGGCCTAAGAATAATGAAGAGATATTCTTAACTATCAAATCTCCTAATTATAGGGAGAGATCTCTCAATTATAGGAAGAGATCACTAAAGATATTAATTCCTAAACATATACACATAAATAATCTAATCTAATAACTCTAGTCAACACTCCCCCTCAAGTTAATGTATGGATATCACACATGCCCAACTTGTAAACAAGATTGTGACACTGCTTGTTGTATAGCCCTTTGGTGAAGATATATGTTAGTTGTTCATTAGACCCCACATGGGATAAGTGTAAAGAGTCATTCATAAGTTTCTCCTTTATGAAGTGTCGGTCAATTTCTATGTGTTTTGTTTTATTATGCTGAACAGGATTGTGAGCTATGCTAATGGCAGCTTTGTTATCACAGTAAAGTTACAAGAAAGTGAGACATTTTTCATAACTGACATTTACTTCCTCCATCCATTAGTTATAACTTATTCATCAGCTTTCTTACCCATAAGAGTTCACACACACCTTGTGCAATAGTTCTGTATTATGCTTCCACTCTATATCTACCAACTACATTATGTTTCTTGCTTTTCCAAGTGACTAGATTTCCTCCTATAAGTGTACAATAACTAGTGATTGATCTCCTATCATCTGGAGATCTAGCTCAATCAGCATCTGTAAACACTTCTATCTTAAGGTGACCATTGTGAGTGAACAGAAGTCCTTTTTCTTGGTGCAGACTTCAGATAGAGCAAGATGCGGAATACAGAGTGTAAGTGTGGTCCTCATAGATCATGCATAAATTGACTCACCAGGCTAACTGCATATGCTATGTCTAGTCTGATGTGAGAGAGATAGATGAGTCTCCTAACTAATCTCTAATATCTTCCCATGTCTACTGATGTACTTGTTTCCACTTGAAGTTTGTGGTTGCTTTCGATAGGAGATTCAACTGGTTTACAACCCATCATACCAGTTTTTCTAACAAGTCTAGGACATATTTTCTTTGGGAGATAAAGATTCCTTTTCTTGATATAACGACTTCAACTCCCAAGAAGTATTGCAACTTCTCTAAATTTGTAATTTCAAATTCATGACTAAGGAGTTTCTTCAGCCTAACTATCTCTTCTATTTCACTTCTTGTTACCATAATGTCATCATCATAGATAATGAGAAGCGTGATCTTGCCTTGTGAATGCTTGATAAATAGGGTATGATCTGCATTACTCTAGTGATAACCAAAGGAAATTATGGCCTGACTGAACTTTTCAAACCATGCTCTAGATGATTACTTTTCCCATACAAGGCCTTTTTAGCTTACAAACCTTCCCTTATGTCTTCTCATCTTCAAACAGAGAGAAATCTCCTTATACACCTTCTCCTCCATATCCCCATGAAGGAAAGCATTTTAAAAATCAAACTGCTATAAATCCCAATCTAAGTTAGCTGCATAAGATAGTAGAATTCTGATTGTATTCATCTTAGCAACAGGAGCAAAGGTTTTTTGATAGTCCACTCTATATGTTTGAGTAAAGCCTTTAGCCACCAATCTTGCTTTGTATCTCTCAATAGATCCATCTGACTTATGTTTCACTGTGAATACCCATTTGCAACCAATTGTCTTTTTTCCTTCTAGAGTAGTGATAAGTTCCCAGGTCTATTTTTTTCCAAGGCCTTCATCTCCTCAACCATAGCTTCTTTCCAATGGACATTTTCTAGTGCTTTTGTCCAATCCTGGGGAATATGACAGAGGAAATAGACAAGACAAAGGCTTTATCGGAAGGAGATAGTGAGTCATAGGAAACAAAGTTAAGAATTGGGTGCTTAATGCAAGTTCTAACACCTTTCCGAAGAGCAATGGGCTTATCTAAATCATGAGATAAATCATATTCTAACTCACCAGTGTTTTTGGCGGAAGATGATGGCATAGATTGCATGATGTTTATCATCAGAATAATAATCATATATCGCTTTATATAAATAGTTCACATCTAAATGAATCAAACCTAGTAGGTAAAGAAAAAAATATGTATCTCCCTTTCTTTGCTACTTCTCCTTTCCAAGATATTAAGAATGGTAGGAATTTGTTTTTGGTACATACAAAGGGAAAAATAATATATTCTTAATCTTCAGCTAGTTCTTTCTTATAATGAACTTTGACACAAGGCAGAAGCATCTCATGGCATTAATAGTATGCAATGTGATTTCTTGAACTTTGGATATAATTGATTTGATGGCTAGTAATAGGAATGTGGTTTCTTGGAAGATTGTTTTAAGTAGGATCAATGCTTGTTTATGTAATAGAATGGATATGGTGTAGTTTGAAGTTATTAATGTTGGCTTCACTTGACTAAGATCCTTCCTTCCTTATTTATGTGAAGAGATGAATAGGTTAAATGTCCAGAAGAGAAGACTAATGATGTGAATTGGGTTAGTATTAGGGGATTTTTTTGTACAAGTAACCACCACATTCCCATATGTATACATTATTGCATACTAATTTAAATTACAAAGTTATGTTGCATGTTAAAAACTGATATCAAAAACAAGACAATGATTTGAGACCAAAAACTAATATTACATAATAATCCAACTGTTGCATGATCAATTCATTATTCCAGCTAAAAGGACTCAAATTTGAAGTTACTACTAACCCAGCACTAGATTATGGTAAAAGTCCCCAATTCATTTTCAGTAAGTACACAATCACTAAAATTGAAGAACACCAACACACTAGCATCTAAAGAATTTTACTATTTCTTAACAAGATGAAATAAAAGAACAAAGGCTTTCACTTAACACACCAATATGAAGACTGAACAATCAGAGACACAAAATCTTTAAGAACAATAATGCCATCATTCTTCAAAAGAAGAAGAACATAGACTGGACAAAGATTTGCTTCTGCACATATATGGAGACTAGTCTTCGATCTTTCACTCTTAAAATCTTGGTTGTAAATCGGTCACACTCGTATCATCTTCTAATAATAGACCACATTAAGACCTAATTTTGGGTCTACATTACTACAACATGATTATAAAAATGAATTATATGGAAAAGAAGAGGTAAGATTCACAAGTTCTAATATGTGGGAGAATTTTAAAAGAACTTTAACCCCTGCAAGCTGATATTGTTGCCTAATCTATGTAGGACAATGCCTAAGTCTGCTTCAAGTTAAATGCAGCCATTGTGGTTCACAATTTTTATAAAGCACCAAGGAAAGGTTGGCAACCCTCTCTAGTTAATCACTTATGTATTTAGTGTGTTGAACAGGCTAATATGCAATTCACAGTTATGTATGAGTATCAGGCACCTTTACCTTCAATTTACGAACCATAACAACTGGTTGTAAGAACTAGAATGGCCTTTTATCCTAGCATCAGCTGAGTCAGTCCAATAGCAGTAATTTTCCTATACATGTTCATTACAAAAAGATAAAAATAAGAACTAAAGACTATCACTGAAAAGATGCAGACGTTAATCAAGAAATCAAGTCACAAAATTCGCCACAAAATAGTGTGAAGATTATTTATTCTTTGTTGCATCACTTGATTAAAATAAACCACAATACCCAACATAATCAAGAAAGCTTTAAGCCAGCAACCTACAAAAAGAATACACATTTTGATTCTAGAATAAAAGAACAAAATACGAAACTCTATGATAATGTTGAAGTGGTAACTCAAAGTCTCAGCACACCTATAAAATAGAAGGTGTAACTTCAATTAATTAAGAAAATAAAAAAGTCAGGAAAAGCTCCACAAAAATGATTTTTCTATCAAAAATGTATTCTTTTGATAGAAAATGGACTGTTGATCCCTCTATCAACCTCATCAAAATGGTTGCCTCCTAATTTCATGTTACAATTATTTTAATTCCTCTAGCGTAAAAAATGAGGAGTTAAAACAACAAACAAAAAGAAAAGACATGTGCATGGCCTCTAAAGTAGCCTCTAACAAGGATTTATCCTTCTTCCCTAGCCCAGCATGAAAAATGAATCATGCTTTGCCCTTAGTCAATAGGAGAACAAGCTGACAATTCAAAAATAGATCTCAAAATCAACATATAAATCTCACTTTGTACAAATGAACATAGAGGTACGAGCTATTGGTCACCTGTTGCTTAGCATGTTTTGCATAGCACCTTTTCAACTTCTTTTTCTTGCTACCACCCATAATGGAAAATAAATGAGAAAAACACACGACATGTACAGATTCAAGTTAATCTCTAGCACCATTGAGACCTAAAGGGCACTAAGTTTACCACCGGACTTTTTGTGCCCTCTTTGTATTGGTCTGTACTTGGACATGCTAATGTATATTAACATATGGATTGTATATGAGTTCAAAAATGTATTTGAACTCTTTCGGTATATATGCCAGTGATATATAATGTTATATGCCCTTACATGAATATAGAGTTCATCGGTATACGAAATCTTGGAGATTTCTAACCTATAAACTTCTAAATATGTAAAACTGAGTCCATTGGAGGGATATGGCCATGGTGTCTGAGTTAAATGTGTTCTAATACCTTATAGGTGATTAGACATGATTTATAGACTTATTGGACACCTAGAAAGCTTAATTTGAAAAGTTGATGTATATAAGGGCTTATGTGCAAATTGTTAAAAGTTAAGGGTTTTAAATATAATTTTTCAATTCTTGGAAGATCAAATGGTAATTTTATAAAGTTAAGGGGCTTAATTATAATGTTCAAAATTTTGAAGACTAAAATGGAAATAAAAGTTTTGGTCATTCTCAAATTTTGGGTTTAATTGCAAATTTAGGAAAAGTTGGAGGGTATAATGGTAATTTCATATAAGCTAAGGGCGAAAAGGTAATTTTAACATGTATGGTCAAAGATGAGTCAATAATTTATATCTTTCTTCATGTGTGGCCGTGCACCTCTTTATTAAACATTAGAAACACCTTGTTTTAATTAAAAGAAAGGAGAAGAGAGGAGGAGAAGAGAAGGTTCGGCCATCACCTATCTTTCATCATTTTTTTTATTCTTTAACCCAAACCAAGATGTTCTAAGGTAATTTAGGGTCAAGGAACTCAAATCTATCATTACATTTGAGAAATTCTCAAAGGATTTGAAGATATCATTAAAGGAAAGTTTAGGTAAATTTTATCTCATCTCTCTCTACATTATGATTTTGAGTTTGGTGTTAAGATATGTTATTCTCCATGCTTGACTATGCATGAAACATGGTTTAGATGAATAAAATGAGTCATGGAGAAGTTTCCTTAAGCCAAAACCGAAATGCCCTTTTCTTTGGTGAAAGTTTGTAAAATTTTAAATATCTTTCAAAATTGATGGTTTAAATGAATTCTATGGTGTTAATTGTGTATATATAATGTGAATTGGTGAAAAAATGAAGAATATGTATATGGAATAAGGCTTGGCCGAAATTATGGTGGAAGAAATGGATTAATGTGATGAGTGTTATAATTATGATGAATATGGCTTAAATGAGGGGAATTGGAGTTAATGGAATGGTGAAATATATTGTTGTTTGGAAGTGCCTGTTATATCGCAATATTGGAGCATGAATTACTATGATAAAATCTTAAACGTGAAAGTAATGCACATTAGGTGTTTGATAAAATGCCTAAGTGAACTTGACTTAGGATTTAAGGATTTTAATGATGTGCATTGGAAAGAGGTTTTCATGTATACTTAGAGTAAACTTGAATTTTTGCTTAGATTGAGTAGTGGCCTAATGTGTTTGGATAAAAATGTGTGTAATTATGCTTTGAAATGTGTAAGTATTGGATCAAAGGCATTAAATTCCTTGGAAAAAGCAAAAGTTTGTGTTTTATACACTTATGTGGTGGTTTATACATATGAGATATATGTTTGAGAAGTAATACATGATATCTTGTATGTATAAGGGCTCGGGAGCTTTTGATCAAGGAAATCGTAACGAGGATTGTTGAAGTCAAAGGAGTATATTTTTTTGAGGTGAGTTGGGGAAACGATATCTCTCAAATGGAATTAGGACAACTTAAGACATGCATGATGACTTTTATGTGAATTTTGAACTTAGGTAATGCGTAGTAGAATTGAACCTCAAATGAACAACTTTGTACTTGGAATGCAACTGATTACTTTTATTACACGAAATAATGTGTTGAAACTTACATATGTATAACTGAGTCATATATGCTACGTGTATGTGTTCTCTTTTGGCTTAGAGCCATGGAAAGGTTCCATTTTGTAGATTGGACCAATAAATAAAGGTATGGTGCCTTACTTGATTTTAGTACTTAATATTTGTATACGCTTTCTATGATTGGTGAGATAATGATTGGCTAATCATGTGATAGGCACAACAGATTAAGCGACCCCCGTAACGCTGATACATAAAAGTCAAGTCCTTGTATCAATAGCATTCCACGAGACTTGCAGGTGATTTCACACCTAGAGGTCTGGTCACTTATGAGGTCATTACCTAGGGTCATGACGCTCTTGTCGACTATAGTCTGGACTCACCACAGATGAAAGTTGAGCCAACACCAAGAACAGGTGGGTGTGCACACTATTTTGGCCGATTAGTGGTGACACACATAACTATTTGGCCTATTCTGAGATTTGGCTTCCCGATGAGATTTGATTTATACACATAATTGTTTTTCGACTCTTATTTACTGGAACTGAAACCTATGTTCACCGGATGAGTGATTAATAGGCGGATGAGTGATTAATAGGCTAGGCCTATGTGGTTCCTAACCAGTAAGTATTCAGTCATAGGCTAGGCCTATGTGTTTTTATGTCATGTACCTTCATTTCATGAGCGATTGTGGGCATGCTAGATGTGTGAAAGAAAACCCATCCTCAGGTTATCTTAATTGTCTTGGTGTGTACCAGGTTCTGTTTGCGATATATCTTTTTCCTGCTCACTGAGTACATAGCGTACTCACCCCCTCCGCTTTCCAACTATGCAGGTTAATTTGGTGAACTTGAAGCTTTGAGTGGATCATGTGGTCTTTTGACATTTTCGAGGCATTACTGCACATGGGTAGTCTCTATTTTGTTCTTTTTTTGTTTAGTGGCTCATGAGTATGTAGACATGTTTGATGATTGTGTAAATTAACGCTTGACTATCTTGTGGTTTGTAAATGATCTTATGTATGAAACTTATGTACTGTTGCTGAGATTGCTCTTGAGTGGACTTAAAAGTCCAAAAGTTGTAGTTGAGTTTTAATGCGAATATAGAAGTGCATTTCAAATTGATCTACAGGTGTTACAATTAAGTTTTGGGATTTTCAAAATACATCCGTTGTGCTGCCCAATTTTTATTTATTGATTGATTTATTTTTGTTTAAAAGAATGTACAGTTAGCCTTACATAGTCGGGTTAAGTGGTACCGTGATCTATCCTTAGCTCGGGTATGTGGCAGTTGTCATATGCCCGATATAGTTCCGGGTCTTGACACTAAGCCTCTTTTGCAAGCTGAACCAAACATATGAACCCTTCAACGTCTTGGTCGTTGAATTCAATGACTCTCATAATAGATGCGATAAACTCTTTATTTTGTGCTTCTTTCAAACTTAATTTAGCAACTAAGAAAGCAATCCGACATTTTTTTTATGCCTCCATTGCAAAATATGCATTATGTGTCTACAAACCAATCAAAATACTACAATCTTAATATCTGACATAACCCACACTCAAGAGAATGCACATGAAGCCATTACTAGCAAATATATTCTTTATCAAGCCATATTCCTAGAAGTGGAATCTAATATAAGCATTATATGGTTAAATTTTCAGAAATGAAATTATGTTCTTTGGAAAATAAGACAATAAGTTGAAGAATGAAAAAATGAAATATCATCAACGACCCTTGAAAACTTACTAATCAAATTATTACCGACTAATATATTTTAAACAAAAAAATCAATTTTAAAATGTCAAACCTCTTGTTAGACATTATCATTCACCTATTTGACATTTATATGACAAATGGTACTGTGGAAAAAATTATAATTTTCACATCCAGATCTAAAGATTTACATGATAAATTATTTAAGAACAAGGAGAAAAAAACACGAATGAATTGACTTACAAAGTCAAAAAGTCGAAGAAAACTTGCATAGTTTTGTAAGACAACAAAAATTTCTCGAAATTTAAGAAACTGAACCCTTAGATAAGCAAGTCTTGTCTACTGTTGCTTGGTTATTTAGGTTATCAACATCAAATGCAGAAAAAGATGGTGATTCACCTGAAGGAAAATCCAAGAAAGGCATCAACACACTATATTTTAGCAAATTAAGCAGTGTGCAAATACTCATTATGGAGGCATCAACAAAATTGTAGTCAATTTGCTCAAGACATATAAAAATATACAAATATAAGAACACTCCAAGGAAAACCAAGTGACAAGAATTTGTTAAATGTTTGCAACATCTCCTTAAGGTCAAAAGCCTTATGTAACTATAGTTGATTATTTTACTGCAAAATAGAAACCTTTCACATTCTATTCTAAAGGCTCAAGAGCTGAGCAGATACTAAAAGAAGTTTTGTTCATCAAAAAATAGATGCAATACTGCACATATTCTATCAGATTTTATCATAATCACTTAAGCTGCACTTCGCACTTAAGTTAAAGAAGTAACAAAATTACTAAAAACTAAATCATAGGTAGAAGTAAAATTCATAATAAAGTTTATCCCAAAGCTTAAACAACCTTTCTTCAGGCCTATTAAGAAAATCATTCTTACTGTAACAAAAGATTAGACTTGGCCACACAAGTGTTTGAAACAATGCTCTCTATTGACTAGAGTTATTAGATTATATTATTTCTTTGTATATATTTAAGAATTGATATCTGTAGTGTATATATTTAAGAATTGATATATGTAGTGATCTCTTCCTATAATTAAGAGATCTCTCCCTATAATTCGGAGATTTGATAGCTAAGAATATCTCTTAATTATTCCTAGGGCTCTTTTATATATACCATAGAAATCCTATATATAGATATATCAATTCAATATAAAATTGTTTTCTTCATTGTTTTCTTCAAGGTATCAGAGCCTTGTCTGATTTAAGGATTTGTTCTTTAACCTAGATTTTTTCCTTGGTTGTTTCTCTTTGTTCAGAAGAGTGAACGATTGAGTTTGTACTTGTGAAAAAACAACGTGCTTTTCCTCTCATAGCCTACCCAACCTATTTCAGACCCGACCGGTGACCCTATCTATGATAAACTTGACAACACCAGTACAACCACGCTTTGCCATGCCCCGCCATAGGTCGTTAGCTTCTGACATGCGTGAAGTCTATGTGCCACCCTCTGGCCATCTTTTCGTCTCGAGTCTTAAACTACCAGTCTCGCTAGCTCTTCCTCCCTAAGGTGTCTAACCTCCGATAGCCCATCGAAAAAAAAGACAGAAGTCTCTGGTTGTTTCTAAATCCTGTCTGTTGATTTTTTTTTTTGTCCTGAGTGTTTCTAAAGAAGATAAATGAGAAAAAGGTAACCCTTTCGAGTTTTAATAATCCTTCACATCAAATCAGCCTCGTGAAACTTAATGGAACCAATTATCTTGCTTGGTCAAGATCTTGTTTGTTGTTCATCAAAGATAGAGGCTTACAAGGTTACATTAATGGTGATAGTCAAAGACTTGATATCAATAATCTTGATTATAATCATTGGGAGTCCGAGAATTCCTTTGCGATGTCATAGCTTACCAATTCAATGCAACTGGAGATTTCTCAGACATATCTATTACTTGACACTATAACAAAAATATGGAAATCTGCTTCTCCGACGTACTCTTAAGTATGTAATAAAAAACAAAATTTTGATATTTGTAATAAACTGCATAACACGAAATAAAGAGATATAACTGTATCACAGTACTTTGCGGAGCTATTTGAATTGTGGCAAGAACTATATTATTATTAGGATTTTCAAGCAGAATGCTTAAAAGATGCCGCTAAATTCCAAAAATTGATAGAGGAGGATCGAGTATTTGATTTTTTAGTTGGTCTCAACCTAAAATATGATCATATACTAGATATTATAATTAGAAAAGAACCTTTCCCTTCAGTACAGCTTACACATTCTCTCGTTCAACAAGAAGAAGGTAGACGAAATGTTATGCTACATACAACCATTGTTGAGAAAGTAGGGTTAATGGCTAGTTCTATTGAAAAGCCAAAATTTGATAAGGATCATTTGCATTGTGATTATTATGGAAAACAAAGACATACCAAAGAAACCTACTAGAAACTGCATGGGTGGCCAAATTAGAGTCATGGAAAACGTGACGGCTTAACTGTAAGGGGCCATACTCACTTGACTGAAGGAAATGAAGCATCTGAAGCATCGTTAACTGGAATTTTATCTAATGAGGAACTTGAGAACCTAAGAAATCTTCTCTCAAAACTGGACTGTCTTTCCACAATTAGTACATCAAACATTGCAAAATTAGGTACTGTGTACTCAAATCCTAAAGACAATCCTTAGATTATAGACTCTGGAGCTAACAGACATATGACAGGCTCTCAAAACAAATTTTTAATGTATTTTCATGGAAAAAAAGGGGATAATGTTATAATAGTATATGGGTATTTTACCTCTGTATCTGGTACAAAAACTATTAACCGTACTCCTAATATCTTTATCATCAATTTTTTATGTACCTTGTTTTTCCTATCAATCTTCTCTATGTTAGTTCTATCACTAAGGATCTTAATTGCAAAGTTGAAATTTTTCCTGACTATTGTATTCTTCAAAACCTCCATATAGGGCATAGGAATGGAATTGGTAGACTATAGGATAGTTATATATCTTGGAAGAAAATCCCATGACAATTGCTCATCAAGTGTCTCTTGGGAATGATGTGATTGATAACGAAATTATATAATGGCATAGGCGATTAGGACATCCCTCGTTTTTTTCTTTAAAAAAATTATATCCAAGCTTGTTTAAAAGAACTTATTTAATTCTTTGTTTTATAAAGCATGTACTCTTATCAAACATACGAGAAGTTCTTATTATTTATCTAATAATAAAGGTTATGTTCCTTTTATGACAATTCACTCTGATATTTATGGTACTACTCAAAATCCCTCTCTTTTTGACCATAGATGATTTGTGATCTTTATTGATTGTTGCACAAGATTAACTTAGGTATATTTCATGAAAGCCAAGAGTGACGTTTTTTCGTGCTTTTAGTCTTTTCATAAAATGATTTTTACCTAACATGATGCTAAAGTTCAAATCCTAAGATGCTAAAGTTCAAATCCTAAGATCTGATAATAGATTGGAGTATATGGATGGAAAATTTTGTGCTTATCTAGATTCTTATGTAATAATACATCAAACCAGTTATGCCTATACTAGTGAACAGAACGGAGTTGTGGAAAAGAAGAACATACATATTCTAGAGGTAGCTCGATCACTCATGTTCACCATCAATCTTCCAAAGGGATAATGGGGAGATGTCATCCTTTTAGCTGTCTATCTTATCAATAAAATGCCACTTCAGATTCTAGACATTAAAAGCCTTGTAGAAATTTTGCAAGGTAAACATTTGTATGTTGTACCTCCAAGAATATTTGGGTGTATTTTCTTTATTCAGGTTCAAAATTTAGGCAAATTGGAGCCTATAGCTTTGAAGTGTGCGTTTGTTAGATACTCTCCCACATAGAAAGGATATAAGTGTTAAATACTTTGTAAGTATGACCGTCACTTTTTTGGAGTGTGAGCCCTATTTTATTATACATGAAACTCCTCTTAAGGGGGAGAATGAGAGCAAAGAGATGTTGCTTGATAATATAATCCAGGGAGAGAGAACAATTCAGGAGGAGAAAACTAGTGTGATTTAGGAGGATCGATAAAATTATTTTACTTATCAACAAATAACTAAATATTTTTTACCGCATGCAAGAATAGATTTTAGTATTATTAATTATAATGATTAGAAGAGCCCATAAAACAATAACTACCTAAGTTTTTCCTATTTATATAAAGTCCAAATATATATAAAGAACCAATTTACTGAGTTCAAGGGTAAAACTTGAGTTAGCATCCATGATTTATCAAATGAAATAACTCGTTCTTCTATATGTGCCAAATTTGATGTAGAATCGCTTTTTTTAATTGATCTTCTAGGGAATCTAGTAATACACAAGCTGTCTTGAAGATAATCTTGAAAATAATGCAAAAAGAAAATACACATTATTATTTAAAATGGCGGGAGTTTAAATACAATCTAAAATAGAAAAAAGAAAAGTTCAAGGCTTGAACCCTTACGTAGTATTTGGTTAGTGTCTTCAAGGATAGAGACGGATGACAGAGACATAAAATTTCTGTCCCCCAACCTGTTTGGTTGCTGTCTTCACCCAATTTTGTCCCGACTCCGGAGATAGGGACATTAAATTCTTGTGACTTCCATGACTGTGGCACGGAAATGAGGGGACGGAAACAGAAACCAAAGACGTTGGTGAAATGTCAAAAATACCCTCCCCTTAAAACCTAAAAAAAAACACATCTCTCAAACCTATTAAGTAATAATAATAATTTAATTAATTATATTTTAATTAATTAATTAATTATAATATTTACATTAATGCATAATTATATTTTAATTAAATATAATGTAATGTAATGTAATTAAATAATCATAATAATTTAAGTAATTATATTGTAATTAATTAATTTAGTACAAATGCATTAA
>JANQBM010000221.1:20966562-20978260 GCA_025594535.1 Erythroxylum domingense | reverse complement strand
TAATAATAATATTTTAATTAAATATAATGTAATTAATTAAGTAATAATAATAATTTAATTAATTATATTGTAATTATCTCAACGTAATCAAAAAATTACAAACACGCTAAAAATAAATATTGATACAATTATAAATTAATCAATGAATTATATATTTCAAAGCATATTATATTGTAGGGGTATTTTTTGTCATTAACACTGTTTTTATGTTCTGTCCACTGCAACCAATCATATTTTTGTCCTCGAGACGAAGGCAGTCTTTTCTGTTTTGTCCATCACAACCAAACATCTTACTGTCTCCAATTTTTGTTCTGTTCCGTCTCTAAATTTTCTTCTCATTCCGTTTCTGCACTCAGAAAACAGTAACCAAACACAGCGTTAGAGACAGCGAGCAAGAGGGGAAAAAGAATGAGCACATACCTCAATTATTGTCATTACTACTGATGCGAGTTACAGTAAAAGTAGAAATAAAAATGCAACCAAAAGAAAATGGAATTGAAAATGAGAAAAGACAAGGAACAAACAGCCTTGGTGGTATGCACTTAGTCTAAAGTGAGTAGCAACTCAATCAACAGCTTCAACATAAGGACACTTGTCACTGAGGGGGAGCCATTGGACCACCCTCCTTTGCTTAAACTCACTAACCTAGAGTCAATCCCTCAATGCTAGTTGTTTTCTACTTTAATATAAGTCTCAATTAATCCACCTGTCTGCCTTGCTTTACTTGTTCCAGTAACGTGAGAGATATGTAAGAGCAACTTTAAAAAGTTGTATCCTTACTTGCCATATACGCTACTCTAACATTTTGACTAAATAGCAATGCCACAATGTTTTGTGGAAAGGGTACCCCCAATGTATGTTTGTAGATGTATTTCAATTCTTTATTCATGAAATTTCCATTTTTGATTTTAAAAAAAAACTCTAAAAAGTTGTATGTTTTCATTGGTTCCCCTGAAACCCAGTTCTCACATCAGAAGGTCGCATGACGTGACATTGGGTTTGGGAAGGATTTGAGCATCTCCACTGAGGAAAGGTCAGGGCTTTGAGATAAGAGTTTCAATCTTTTGAAAAATGCCAACTTTTCTTTGAATACTTGAATATGCCCTCTTACATCACTCGTATATCGGTCTGCACTTATTTTGTGCAATATAGATTGTTGATTTATCAAGTTTCTTAGGTTCATTCCTTCCTTATTATTATTTTAAGGCAAGAAAAAGAAAGACAATGTTTCTCTCAAATCTTTGTTGAGGAGTGTCAGCTTTAACAATTAGATACTTGAGTGATGAAAAAGAAGATAAATAAGAAAAACTGGTAATAAAAGTTGAAAAAGAAACAGGACCATACATTTTCATCTGAGAGGAATTTTGCAGTTTATCTGCACTTCTAGCAGACTGTCCGTATGGTGATGGACCTACAATTTCAAGTGTTTTGGCATCATTTCTCTGGGAGGACAAAGAACATTCGTACCTCACCAACTCAACCCTGTGGCATACAAGGTAAAGTAGTTTGTATATTGAGCTGTTGTGTATCAATTAAGTGTCTCTCTGCCAATTCTTTCAGGCAAGTTATCCAAGTTGGCCAAAATAAGCTTATAACTATGTCCTGTAAATTGAAGGTAATGTGGGCTTAAGTTTTTCTGAATCTGATTGGAATGAAATGGTGCTAACAACAATAGTTTTCAGGACTGACAAGGCACAAAAACCTTATCTTTCAAGTTAGCTGTAAGTCAGATTCTTGTATTACTGGCTGCCTGAATAGTAAGGCTCACTTATAATGTCTGCAGAGCTCTATCAGGTAAAAAAAGGACCCCTTTTTCTTTTTTTTCTGGGAAGGACCAGCTAGGGAGATAGAGGACAAGCGAATGCTGACAACATGGTCTGCAGAATAGAGGACGAGTTAAACTAGTACAATGAGCTGCAATGGCCCCTACTGGTGCTACTACAACAACACCATTCACACACCATAGTTATTAACAGTGTCTCATGAAAACTCCATGCCAATATGATAGTTAAACAGAAGTTGTGCAATGATGTTCGTTTCCCTCGCTGAAGAAAGAAAGCAGAAGTTACATTTTATATGTCCCACCAAGCACGGTCTTCTATATATAAAACAAAACAATGTTGGAGTAAATAAATGCGTGTCTTTGTGCTTAATTGCCTATCTATATTCAACGCATTTGGTGGCAATTAAGAAGAGTATCTCCTGAAGTGAAGAACAATAAAATTAATATACAAATGGTATGCTATCCAGTACATAGTTTTTAAGAATTTTATTAACAGTAGAAAAATATCTATTTCAACAGTAATAGTAGTGTGCCTGTTTAAGTTTATGTGGTGTTATTACTGTTTCATGGTCTTAGTAATTTACTGGACTTCTTTTACTGCAGAATATGCTAATTGCCCAATTATTTCTGCTGAAATCTCAACAGTGGGGCTTACTTGTATGGGTTAATTGTTTATTATAAAGTCCATGATAAGGGCCCCTACTCATTACACATTACACACCACAAACTATTAATAAAGTGTATTTTTCGTCAATAAATACAGAGTTGTTTGAGCTAGAAACTAAATGCACCACTTTGGTTTTTTCTTTTAACTTTTTCAGAAATTCTGTTTTCATGGCTCCAGTACCTGTTTCTGCAATCAAAGTTGGTCATATCGATGATGTTCAGGAACTGAGGAAGGCTAAGCCAACGATAATCCCTCACAGATTTGTTAGAGACGTGAGTGAAAGGCCAACAACAGACATGATTCTATCTTTTTCCTTAGTCAGTAGTATTCCCATCATTGATTTCTCAAGGCTTGTTGGAAGCAACAAAGGTGCATGTAAGAATGAAATGTTGCAGCAGCTTGCAAGGGCATGCGAAGAGTGGGGTTTTTTTCAGGTAAAAGTTGATAAAATAAGTGCCACATAAAAGAATATATTAATGGAAGCTGACTTTGAAGGAATTTAATCAGGTAATTAACCATGGGATTGATTTGAATGTGCTTGAAAGCATAGAGAAGGTGGCAAAGGAGTTTTTCATGCTACCTCTAGAGAAGAAGCAGAGGTATCCCATGGTGCCAGGGACTGTTCAAGGATATGGACAGGCCTTCGTGTTCTCTGAGGATCAAAAGCTAGATTGGTGCAATATGTTTGCTCTTGGGATTACTCCCCACTACATTAGGAACCCAAAACTGTGGCCTAAGGAACCACTTGAGTTCAGGTAATAATAACTAGTTTAAAGAATTTTAAGGCTGTAAATTTCTTAAAAGTTACACATGGTTGTTTCCAGTGAAACTGTAGAGATATACTCAAGATCAGTGAGGAAATTGTGTGAGAATCTACTGAAGTATATAGCCATGACCCTGGACTTGAAATCAACTACCTTCGAGGAGATGTTTGGGGAGGCCGTGCAAGCAATAAGGATGAATTACTATCCACCATGTTCAAGACCTGATCTTGTTCTAGGTCTGAGCCCACATTCTGACGGAAGTGCCCTCACAGTTCTGCAGCAAGGAAAGGGTAGTTCTGTAGGACTCCAAATCCTTAAAGACAATAAGTGGGTGCGTGTTCAACCTGTTCCAAATGCACTGGTGATCAACATTGGTGACACCTTAGAAGTAAGAATTTCTGCAAACATTGGTTTTACGGCCCTCCCAATATATTATTATTAGTTGACATCATTTGAATCGTCAGGTTCTAACAAATGGGAAGTACAAGAGTGTGGAGCACAGAGCTGTGACTCATGAAGAACTAGATCGACTCTCTATTGTCACATTTTATGCTCCTAGCTACGAAATAGAGCTTGGACCATTGGAAATACTGGTGGATGAGAACAACCCTTGCAAGTATAGGAGGTATAATCATGGAGAGTACAATAAACACTATGTGACTAACAAGTTGCAAGGCAAGAAGACCCTGGAATTTGCCAAGATTTTATAGGAGATCAAATCCACTAAAAATTTTGGCAACTGGTTCTCCAATATCATATGCTTGGGGAATAAGACTGAGTCATCAGGTGCTTGTTAGATGTTTAAGTTAATGAACATGGAGTGATTTATCTCTCCAACTCATTTGTGAATAGTAACGAAGAAGATAAATTGTATAACTTTTGCGGTTACCAGAAAGAATCTGAACGTGAGGGGGCAAAATCAAATACAGTATTCATTTTTTCATAGTGGTAAAACTTGATCCATAGTCTTAGTTGTTACTATTATAACCGAACAACTCGGTGGATTCTGTGATTTGAGCTTAAGATGTGATGTTTATAAATGAAATCAACAGGCAAAAACCACAATATTTCAACCTTTCAGCATGTTAATGAACCGAATGACGATGGAATCAGAAGAAACGAAATGATTAAGCAGTGATTTATAATAATAATAATTAAAAAAAAGTGACAAGTTGGACATGATGTAGGACCCCAAAGGGAATACAAGGAAAGTACGACAACCAACAGGCTAAAACAACACGTTTGAAGAGACCATCTACTAACCAAAGTCAGAAAGTAGGCTACTAAGGTGTCTAGTAGACTATTGTGGATCAACACAGGAACTTTGTGACTATCAGTAAGTTCCACGTATGATAGACGAGCTAACAAAGCCCTTTCTCCATGGGCACACAACTCTTAAGTCTTTCCTATTAGGAACCTTACACTTTTCACAACTCTCTTTCTCCTTTTGAAATAATAGTCGCAACAGTACCTACACTATTTCCCTGTTAAACTCTAATCTCACAGCGGAATTGTTTTAAACACAGTCATGGACTGTCTTAGACTTTCTAATACACAAGATCCTTAGAAGAAGCGAGTGTAGAACTTACTTGTCTCTGTACTAAGATAGATGGTAACTTACACTCAAGACTTAAGCTTTTAGGAGAGGGAGAACTTAGAGAGAAATACTCAAACTAATATTCATTGAACTTCAATCTAATTCAAAGCGTAAATTTTACCTGTTTACAACGAAGGAAAAACCTTGCTTTTATAGGCGAAGCAAGGGACATAAACCTAAAACTCTCAAGAAATGCACTCATTATAACTTTAAAAAAGAAAAGTACAATCATCACACCTTTAACAAAGCTACTTCAAAAAAGTAAACAACTTTTCTAAAAGCAAACAATATGATGATAAGAAGAAATCTTACATAGTGAGTTATAGGCCATAAAGATTCTCTTTTATCAAAAGACTTAAAAGTAAAAACAAACTCCTAAAAAGACGAGTCTCACTTTAAAGTGATAAAGTGAAGCCATGATCATCATCTGTCAAGGCCATATCATTGTCAATATGTTCAAGGATGTGGTCTATATCAATTACAGTCTATGTGGAAAGTCCTGGGCTAGAAACAACAATGGGCTTTGGAATTGGATTAGATGGTCTACTTGAAACTGTAGAGTGACGATATATAAGACAAGGAACTTCACTAGCTCGAATGTTGATAATATTAGAGGGATCCAATGATGTCCAATGGTCAACTGATGGAAGAATAATTGGAGCAAGAAGAGCAGTTTCTCCAAAATACGAACCAAGAGATGTACAAATATTCGAAGAATATGAGCTCGAGAATTGGTTGACTTAGTTTAAGAAAGAATGTAAATCTTCGATTAGCTGTGTACATTTTGTAGACTAATCAAGGGTGGTTTGCCAATGTTAAAGGTGATTTAGTGTGCACAGATGTCCAGAAGTACTCATACAGTAGGGGCGATGTATGATGTAGATAGCATAAACTTTGCGATTAGTTAATGCAGTATCCCAAAAACGATGACGAGTCAATATTTGAGACATGTCTATACGCCATTTAGAAAGGGGTTGAAACCATTCTAAGAAAGTCAAAAAAAAAAGAATTGGCATTGGTAGGATCAGAGAGGTGACGATGGACATGAAGAGGTGATAACAAAATAGAACAAGCACATAGGGCAGACAAAGACCAGAGATGCCACAAGGTAGTATTATAGAGAGTATCATAGATATGATACATTAATTTGTAAGGAATAAAAAACAATATAGCAGTGGGTAAAATATCAAACTAGAGAAGGACAAGATGAAGGTAGTAAAAAAAACTCTGATGAAGAAGAGGGAAACGGTATGTAACACTAGTTAGAGCAGTAGTGATCAGAGGAAGAAAATCCTTTTTATATTTTGCAAACTTAGGAAACTCCATTAGCAAAGAAAGAGGAGTAAAATGATGCAGAGAGTTTGAAAGAAACAAGATAGGTGTAGGAGCAAGTGCATTGTGGTGACCTTGAATGGATAATTTATAGTGAGAAAAAGCATTTGGAGGCTATACTGGATCCAGTCGTATGATCATAAAGCCCAATATATTATCCTTTGAGTTATGGACTTCATATGATGAATACTTTACAGCTGCAGGTGGTAATTCATTCAAGATCGGGCTTATTACAAAGAGAAAAATTGAAATCCAATTCTTTCCACAGTGTACAGTTTGGATTAAAGTACTTGGAAGCACTATACCTAGCCTAGATATTCTCATTAGTATGGATGTATATAGTAAACCCTCACCTTTACAGATCTTACCCATAGGCCTTAGGTATCGATCCTTTTTCAGTCCATACATTGACATCAAGAAGTGTGCTATACTTCTAAAGTAAAGATTAATTGAGCCCACAAAGTCAGATAGGGCTTACCAGGCCTTTGATGCTCATAAATGTCTCAGTGAGCCCCCAAAAGGCCTTGTGAAGGGTTAGCATATGAAACATCTTATACAACCACCACACTCCACTTGCGCAACTATGACGCAATGGCACTATGGCTCCATTCCCACATTATTTTTCTAGGATTTGAATTCACGATGTGGGACGAGGTCGAAACCTGGTTGGCTCTGAATCTAAAACCCACGAAACCACTAGATTTCTGAATCTTTACATTGGTCCCTCCATTATTCACAAACTCAGTAAGGGATTTTGTTGTACGTGGTCCTTCGTACTTTTTAGGTTCTAAAGATCCCTTAAGAAACCATTAGATTGTTGGGTAACTAGAATTGGCTCTTTGACCTTCTCAACAGCCAAACGTGCCTTTTTTTCTTGAAGATGGCTTTAGGTTCACCGTGAAGCTCAGAAAGATCAAGCTTGAGGGACTGAAGGGGAAGTGAGTGGCCCAAGATAACATGGATCTTTTTTCAAGTTTCTTACTATTTCCAGTAACAAAGGTCATCAACCATAAACGCAGCACTTTGGCTAACGACACCATCTGCTTTTTGGTATTTCTGGTCGTACCTCCAAAAAGTTTTAACGTTTTGGTCCAATAATGATGAATTGAGACATGTTTCCTTTTTAATTCCCAAAACTCACCAAAGAAATTATGATAATTGGTAAATTCATATGAAAGCCTTGCTTAGATCGTAAGATGTATGGGATTTTTTTGGGAAAGGACTTGAACAACTTGAAAATGAAGATTTGATGCAAGTATAGAGGGATGCTTTATATAAAGCTTGGAAGAAAGACCAACAAGCTTTGACTCTCATTCATATTTGTTTGGATGAAAGCATCTTTGAAAAAGTTTCTAGTACTTCAATTACCAAAGAAGCATAGGAAATTCTGCATAATTCTTTCAAAGGACGTGATATGTGCTTAAAGTATGTCATCAAACCTCAAGAGCTAAGTTTGAGTCTCTCAAGATGAAAAGCTCATAATCAATTTCTTCATATTTTTCTAGAGTTCTGTCAGTTGTTAACCAGCACAGAAGATATGGAAAAACTCTACAAGATTCTCGTGTTGTTGAAAAGTTTTGCAATTTTTGGATCCAAAATTTGAGTATGTTGTTGTGGCAATTGAAGAATCAAAGGATTTAAATTCAATATTTATTGATGAGGTGATGGGCTCATTACAAGTTCGTGAAGAACGAATGATAGAGAAGGAACCTCAATCTGATCAAGTTTTTCTTTCAAAATTGTCTTTAAAAGACAAGGACGAAAATAAGGATTTTACTCAAAGAGGAAGACGAAGAGGCAAATTTCATGGTCATGTACGTAGAAATTATCTAGGTAGAGGAAGAGGAAAATTTAATAGAAACTCCAGCAACTTTTAAGATTCAAATCAGAGACAGTCAGTAAGAGGACGTGGCAGAGGAACTCGGCACAAAAGAGATGGTAAAAGAGTCGATGTACAGTATTATAATTGCGAAAATTGTGGTCATTATGTCTCTAAATGTAGAAATGGAGTAGAAAAGGAAGACAAAGCTTATTGCATAAAATGAGAAAATGAAGAAGAATCAGTCTTCTTGTTAACGTATAATGAAGAAAATGATCAAGAAGCATGGTTTTTGGATAACGGTGCAAGCAACCACATGACAGGTAAGAAAAACTTATTTGTTCTTTGAATGAATCTTTCAAAAGAACTATTTCTTTTGGAGACGAAAAAAATGTGAATGTTGAAGGGATAGGTAATATTCTGATTTTGGCTAAAAATGGATCTCATTAATTTATTTCCCAAGTATATTATGTGCCTTCGCTCAAAACAAACATTTTGAGTTTAGGTTAACTTTTGGAGAAAGGTTATGATATTCGAGTAAAGGATGGTGGATTAATGATTAGAAATTGTGAAGATAATTTGATTACTAATGTTAAAATGTCAAAGAATAGAATGTTTTCTCATAAAATTCAAACTAATAATGCGAAATGTTTGAAAGTTTATCTGACCGATTCTTTTGGCTTTGGCATCAACAAATGGGACATTTGAATTTTGATAGTTTGAAGCAATTGGTGAAAGAAAAAGATGGTGCATGGCTTACCTCTTATCGATCATCCAAATCAGATTTATGAAGATTGTATTTATGGGAAACATTTTAGAAATAGCTTTCAAAAGGAGTCATTTTCAAGAGCATTAAAGCCACTCTAACTTGTACATGCTAATATATGTGGCCCAATTAATCTTCTCTCTTGGTAAGAACAAGTATTTCTTATTGTTTATCCATGATTTTAGTCGAAAAACTTGGGTTTATTTTTTAATGGAGAAATATAAAGATTTTGAAACCTTCCAAAAATTCAAAATGCTGGTGAAAAAAGAAAGACGCTATTTGATTAAAGCCTTAAGAACAAATAGAGGTGGTGAGTTCACTTCCAAACAATTTGATGATTTTAAGAATCTCATGGAATTAGAAGATTCTTGACAATCCTAAGGTCACCACAGGAAAATGGCATTGTAGAGAGGAAGAACAAAATCATTATGGACATGACTAAAAGCATATTAAAGAGCAAACACATGCCTAAAGAATTCTAGGCAAAAGCTGTATTTTCAATTGTATATTTCAGCAACAAATGTTCTACAAAAAGTTTACAGAAAATTAGTCCTCAAAAGGCATGGAGCGGCAAAAACCTACTCCTTCTCATTTAAGATTTTTTGGTTGTGCTACGTATGCTCATGTTACTGATGAAACAAAAGTAAAATTAGATGATAAAAGTAAGAAGCTTGTGTTTATTGGCTATGATGCAAAGTCTAAGGGTTACAGACTTTATAATCCTAGAAGCAAAAAGATTGTTGTTAGTCGAGATGTCAAGTTTGATGAAGATGATTGCTGGAACTAGGAAAATCAAAAGGAAGACTATAACTTTCTTATAATTTTTTATGTTAATTTTATTCAAAATGAAAATGAACAGCCTATGTCTCCTAGAGTGTCTTCTCCAACAACAACTCATGCGGATTTGAGTCCTTTAAGCTCCTTCGAAAGGCCTAAAAAAAAGAGAAGTCTTCGAGACATTTATTTAGACATTAATGAAATCAACAATTATGTTTTCTTTTGTTTATTTTGCAAGTGCAGAATCATTAAACTTTGAAGATGCGGTAGACGATCAAAAATGGAGAAAGGCAATGGATGAAGAAATAAATTCCATTCACAAGAATGACATGTTGAGATTGGAATTCTTCTAAAAGACAAGTATATTGTTGGTGTCAAATGGATTTACAAAATCAAGAAAAATTAAAGAGGAGAATGCTAGATTGGTTGCTAAGGGTTATAGCCAAGAACGATGCATTGATTATGATGAAGTCTTTGCTTCAATTGTTTGTTTGGAAACAATCAGATTAATCATGACATTGGTTGCTCAAAGCACATGGACAATTTATCAAATGGATGTCAAATCTATATTCTTGAGTGGACACTTGAAGGAGGATGTTTATATTTAACAACCTCTTAGATATGTTGTCAAAGGTCATGAAGATAAAGTGTTGAAGTTGAAAAAGGCCTTATATGAAAGGACTCATCCTAGAGTTTCCCTTTCAAAACCTAAGTGGAGCCTTCCCGGTGACCCACCATGGCCCTTCAATAGATATCTAACTCAACAGAAGGGTTCTTATAAAGCCAACTTGTTCAACTGTTAAAACCCTTTTATTTAAGCTTGGAAAATAGTGGAAATTTTTTCAAAATGTTTTATTAAAAATTTCGGCAGCATAACTATTGCATTTTGACATTCCCAAAATTTTTAAAAGTCCTATAAATTTCAAAACACTTCTATATTCACACCAATTTCTCAACTATGAATTTTGGACTTCAAACCCACTCACAAGCAACCCCAAACAAATAATTATCAACAATCACTACAATAAACTTTAAAAAGCTAAAACATATTCTTGCATTTCATTTAAAAGCCTTTATAAACATTCATTCTTTACACAAATGTACATATCAAAATGACACAAGCATAACAACACTCGATGATACAACTAATCCTGTGGCGGAGTCCCAATTACTGCAGTACCTGTACACATACCTGAGGTGGTTTGTTTAAAAACATAAAAATAAGGGTGAGTTAAATGAGCTCAGTGAATATAATCAGTTTACAAGAAAATTGAACTTTTTATAACAATATAACTGTTATTCCATACAATCATAAAGCTCATGGTAAAACATTTTCCATAACATTTTATTCATGCATCATCAAATATGGTAATAATATAACATTTCGTAAAACACAATTTCAATTTTCTGAAATACAATTTTGAAACGCTTTTTGAAATTAAACTTAGAATATAAAAGTTTCCATTTTCCATTTTCCTTAATCAATAAAGAGTGTTGGCAATAAGTTTTTTGAAAACTTTAATACTGAAAAAAATAAGTCAACCACTATAATTGGTACCATACGATACCTCTCAAATCACTTTTAAAATAAATAGTGGCTACATTATTATTGTCATGAATTTTCTTACTCAACATAGCCTATCACTAGTTTCTTTACCATATGGTACACTAGGCCTAAAGTCACAAAGTTGATTCTACATTGTTTACCCATAATAAGTTAACAGCTATAAATTGGTAGTTACAGAGTTGGTTCTGCATCGCTTACCCATAACAAGTCACAAAGTATATATAGCTTACCCATGGTTGGTTAACCATTGTTCACGGAGCTAGCTGGTTCTACATCGCTTACACGTAATAGGTTAACAATTATAAACCAGTATAATAATATGTAAAATGCCTAACGGTGTACCATAGGCAAAAGCAACTCATACTTTTTCAAATCAGCTTATTTTCGAAATCAATTATGGGAAGATTCATAATCATTCAATTTAATGCATAATTTCTGTAACACCCCACTCCCATAAGACCCGAACCCAACATCGATGGTGATATCCGAATTCGTGCCCCGCGAGGGTGGCATGTTATAGCACTAGATCATTCAAATTTCAGTACAATTTTTTTTTTAACCACAATAACATAAAGTGCGAAAATTTGATAACCAAATCGGCCCACTTTGTTTTATAACCATTTTCA
>JANQBM010000221.1:20951287-20966462 GCA_025594535.1 Erythroxylum domingense | reverse complement strand
ACCCAACGGCCACAGTGCCGCGGAGCGTAGATCCCATATCGATTGGAGAGGGGAACGAAGCATGCCTTATAAGGGTGCGGATACCTCTCCCTTGTAGACGCGTTTTTCATGCCCCAATGCACCGGATCCCTTCAGAACTCCGAAGTTAAATGTGCTAGGGCAAGAGCAGTATCAGGATGGGTGACCTCCTGGGAAGTCCTGCTGGAGTAATGTCCTAAAGAGGCTTACACGCTGGAAAAGCAAAACTGTGACAGAGCGAGGCCCGAGAGGCCGAGGCCCAAAGCAGACAATATCTGCAAGCGAGTGGTCTGGGCTGTTACAATTTCAATGTAACATCCAATCATACAAATTTTAATTTTCAAGTTAAAACTCATATGTTGCTTAAGCAAAATCTTATGCTAGTAATATTCACTTCTAAAATATCATTCGCATAAAACTCAACATAAATATTCATCAAATGAAAATCATTGGCGTAAAATCAATTTAAAGAACACTCACATGTCATCAATTCTTTTGCAAATAATTTAATCATATAAAATAATTAAAATACACTCACAACTTTGCAAACTTATCACCAAGCATACTCACGAATTCGGTGCCTCTCCTTTACTGCTTTTTCCTCCAATCTTTTGGGTATTTGATGAATACTTCAAGATTCCTTCAAATCACCATCAACTTCCATAAAAATGACTACACTCTTCTTCCTCTCTCCTTGGCTGATGTTCGCCCTTGGCTTCTCTTATTTTCCCTTTCTTTTTGGTCTCACGGTTAGTCTCTCATCACTCTCACATTTTTGTTAAAAGAATGAAGAAAAATATCTTAATTTTTGCATTTTATACGCATTTAATGGATAACATATGTCACATTTTTATTTGTCATCACTAATGACTTATCACACACATGTCACTCTCTCATTGGTCATCTCTAGTGACTCATCACACACATGTCACTTTCTCATTAATCATCTCTAATGACTCATCAATCCATGATAGGTGTGATTTGCATCATGTTTTAGAATTTAATTTATTATGTATTAAGTGTAAATTTGATTGTTTAGTATGTATTTAGTTTAGAATTGTGTTAGTTTATGTGTTTAAGTGTTTTGATCGGTTAGTATAAGTCATTGAGCTTAAATATTATGTTTTTGAGGTACCTTGATGTGTTTGTTAGTATTTCAGGGCTAACATTGAAGAGCAGAGAAGTTTCAGAGACTTTTAGGCTGAAACCACGGCCCACAACTATGCCACGATCATGACAGAAACATGTGAGCCACTATGCCCCAGGCCATGATCATGGCACTTAGGCCATAATCGTGACAGAGAGGTCTGATCCTGGCCACGATCATGGCACTTGGGCCTTGCCGTGATAGGGTGGACGTCGGCCACGATCGTGGTAGGTAAGACCATGATCATGGCTTGCGTCGAGCAGACATGAAAACAGGTGAAAACGCCAAGTTTCAAGGAACTTTGTAGACTGTTTCGACCCCGCAAAAACCCTAGAGCGGCTAAGGTATTTAAAGAACATGAAGAATGGGAGGAAGAGAGCTTTGCATCAACCACATCCCGAAAACCCAAAAGAGCTTCATAGAGAGACTGAGGAAGGAAATGAAGGAAGAGAGACATGGAGAAGAAGTCTATGTGAAGTACTTCCCAGAACAGGAGGTTTCTCGTTGTTGTTGTCTCCATCAATCCGTTCCACTCGTATCTTTTAATTTATTTCAATTTTATTGATGTATAGAATTGGGATAGTCTTTGAGAATAGGATTTGTTGAATGTTGATATTTGTCTAAACTCACCTTCGGGAATTTTATCTTAATATTAATGAAAGTTAATTTATTGCATTTTTATTGAATTATTTGTGATTCAGTTTTTGCACTTAATAATTCGGTAATAAAATGAGAGGGTGAATTAAGTGAAAATCATTAAATTGGGCTAACAAGAGTTAGGTAGTTTAATAGATTAAGAATTGAATCAAACCGGTGAAATTGTGTAACGAGAGATCATGTATACGTTTTCGGTAGGTTATTAGACAAATTCATATCTAATTTAGGTTTTAGGAATTTGTGAATCGAGAGGTTGCAATTCTATGATCTAATTAGGGTTAAAGATTATAACTCGAGAGACAGTAATCTACCCTAGGACCGTCTAGACCTGGTAATTCATTAATTTCATAATCAATTATGTTTTCATTAAGATCGGATTAAAATCCCCTTTCTCTCAATTGGTAGTTCCTAGGTTGATTCTTGATTTGGTTATGCAATTGCTATCTTGCTTATAATTTTGAATTTAATTCTTAAAATTGATTGCTTAATTGAATAATTTTCTGCCCTAGTTGTTTATTTGAATTATTGCGAATTTGAGTTAAGACTTAAATTTTAGGATTAGATTATTCCTCTTAGTGATATCGGCACCTTAGATACTACGTGAATGACCCATGCCCTTGTAGAAATATTGAGGTTTAAAAATATTAAAACTTATCATATAGGAACCTGTGATCAAGTTTTTGGCGCCGTTGTCGAGGGGGCGATAGTTTAGTTCTATAGTTTAAGGTGTTAGTTTAGTTTTTAATATTTTTGTTTTTGTTCTTTCATTTTATTTCAGAAATCGTGCTCTTATATAAAAACAAGAGTCACAAGAGGTTCGAGTCATGCTGCGAAAATGTTAGACTTAGATATCAATCGATTAGAATGAACCTTTAGAAAAGCTTAGTGAGAAGAAGAAGAAGAGATCGAGAAATTAACAAAGATCGAGGAGTTTCAACATAATATGGACCATGGAGCGAACCAACAATAGAGGACCCTTATGGAATGTTTTAGGCCAGGCTTCAATGCGGCAAGCTAAGGAGTAGTTAGGCTGCCTATTCAAGCAGCCTCGTTCGAGATTAAACCATCATCTCTCAATATGCTTCAGCAGAATGTGCAATTTTATGGATTAGCGAACGAGGACCCCAATGCACACATAGTGAATTTCTTCGAAATCTGTGATACTTTTCAATATCATCAGATGTCGAAAGATGCGGTCCAAATCAGACTATTTCCCTTTACCCTTAGAGACAGAGCAAAGGTGTGGTATCACTCTTTGAACGCAGTCAATGTTATCACATGGGATCAGCTGGTTCGTGCCTTCCTAGATAAATATTTCCCTTTGACCGAGACCACGAAGAGTATTAAGAAAATTACTAATTTCCAATAAAGTGACAGGGAATCAATCTACGAAGCATGGGAGAAATAAAAGGATTTGCAAAGGAAGTGCCTACACCACAACCTACCCAAGGAATTCATGTTGCAAACTTTTTATAATGGAGTCAACCCATCAACGAGAAGCACGATCGATGCAGTTTCAGGAGGATCATTAATGCTAAAGGACAGTTGATGAAGCAGAGGAGTTGATAGAGGAGATGGCGAGCAATAGCTATTTGTGGACGAACAAGCAGGGTAGGTAACCAATAACCTTTAGAGAGCAAAAAGGAATCATCGCCATCGATCAGATGATAGAGATGCAAGCTAAGATCGGTAATTTGACGTGACAGCTCAATAGCATGAAGGTGTCGTCCTCAGCTTCGGTGAAGGCCGTATAACTTAAGTGTGAGCTCTGTGGACAAATAGACCATGATACCGTGAATTGTTACTTGATGAAGGAAGGAGATTCAGAGCAAGTAAATTATATGGGAGCACAATATAGATGAGGAGGGGGCAACAATCCCTACTCCAATACCTATAACCCTAAGTGGAAGAATCACCCTAACTTCTTCTAGTTGTACAATGCTAGAGGACAGTTTAGGCCTCAAGGACAATCGGGCTTCCAACAAGATAAAGCAAGCTCGATGGAATCAAAGTTGGATAAGATTTTGGATAAGATTGGAGACATGGAGGATGTACATAGGAGGCTTGAAAGAAAATTTGAGCAAGTAACGAAGAACCATGCCTCATCCATACATAATCTGGAAGTCCAAGTAGGCTAACTAACGAAGGCAATGTCTTCTCGAAATGCAAGAACCCTTCCTAGCAATACCGAATCTAATCTGAAATAATGGATCATAGCTATCAGTCAAACCCAGGATAAGGAACCTGAGCAGGTGAAGGAAGAAGGGGATAAAGGACAAGGTCAAGTATTTAAAGAATTCCTTCCAAGTGAGCCCGTAATTGAGCCAATTAAAGCAACTCGACATGTACTTCCATTCCTTATTTCTGCTCAGTGGGAGTTACTTGCAAAGAGGGCAGTTAGGAATTTAAAGGAGATTGAAGCAAACAAGGTCAAGGAAGTCACGAAATAACTATAGACGAAGCTCACATTAAAGGAATCCATCAAGAAGAAGGTTAAGGAGTAAATATCGAAAGAGAACCCCAACATAACACAAAAGAAGGAGGACCCAGGGGACTTTTTCATCCCTTGTAGTATCAATAGAGTTATCATAGACAGGGCATTCGCGGACTTAGGAGTAAGTATAAGCATGATGCCCTACACCTTTAGTCAGAAGTTGGGGTTAAGAGAGTTAGTACCCACCAAAATGCTGGTAAAGACAACCGACAAAAGAGTAAATCAACCGAAGGGGATTATAAAGGATGTGCAAGTAAAAGTTGATAAATATACCTTTTCCATAGACTTCTATATATTGGACATTGGAGAAGATGTGGAAACCCTGATAGTTCTTGGACGACTGTTCTTAACCACTGCTCGTTCAATCATTGACGTTGATGGGGGCGAATTAACTCTGTGAATAGGAAAGACGCAATTAACCTCCAAGGTGTCGAAGAAAGACTATGAATCTCCTTTACCACTAACAGATAACAAGGAACTTGATCCTTGAGGAGAACGGGAGGATATCGAGGATCCTGGGAATGCATTCAGGAAGAAGCTAAGGCGAGAAAAGGAGAATTGTAATGAAGGTGGAACTCTTAGTATGGTAACCCACGTACAAATTGTGGGATTAGTCACTACATTACCATTGTAACCTTCATTCGAACCACCATGAGCTTAAAAGAACATCGAGCTACCGATGTTAAAAGAAGCACTACATGGGAGGCAACCCACGAAAAATTATTACCTTTAATTGTTTTTGTTAGAACGTTTGAATTCTGTAGTTACGATTATTTTTGTTTTCGAATAAAATCAATAAGGAATGGGATTTTAGAATAAAGTGGATGATTTATCAAGCAAGTAAAAGAGAGGTAAAAAGGGCCACAAAGAATTAAGAAGTGAATTCGAAAAGAATGTGAAAAGAGAAAAAGAAGGAAAATAAAGAAATGGTGGAAAACTGCAGGCCACAATCGTGGCCTACGATTGGGCAGGATAAGGGAGGACGCATTTTTAAAGGAAAATTTTTACCATTTTACCCTCCAACCACCTTTATATTCATTTCTAACTTCACTTTTTCATTCACTTTTATTTTCACTTTATCTCTCTAGACTTCAAGCTTACAAATGCTATCACATCTCTCTAAAAATTTCAAACTTCCAAAATTCTTTCGAATTCTACCTAATTCCAATAATTATGATGCGTATTAACAATTAGCTAGATGAGAGTAATCAGGACAAAATCAAGTTGCGGGACGTGGGAGAAGAAATAGAGCAGCAGACTTCGGAGCGCCCTTTCTGATCTACACAGAGGATGAAGGTATTTGTTTCTAGTTTTTAAATGCTAGACAAATAGTAGTTCTCAAATATTTTGATTTTGAAACACTCGATAGGCTAGAATTGTGTGAGAGGGTAGAAATTTTAGCTGAAAGAATCTAATGGGCCCAATTTATACGTTTCCAATTTTGTCTATCAGGAGCTCACTTTAGAATTTTTCACTTCACTGACTTATGACCTTAGGAACCCTAAGGAATTGTAGTTTAGGTTGAGAGGAAGAGTTTATGAATTGAACTTAGAAATCATGTGCGATATGCATGGATTCCCTGAATCCTCCATCATCGATCAACATGATGATTTTTCTCCTTCTCAATATTGGAATGAACTCACTAGAATAGAGCAATTTCATGCCAAGAATGCTCACAACATCATAATAAGGTCCCATGAACAGTTTTTGCTACACAAATTCATGTGTCAGCTAGTTTTTGATAAATAAAAAACCAACAAGTGTTCCACACTATTTATGTTATGGTGCATGGACCATAGAATTCCAGTGTGCACATCTACACATGTGCTAAATGCTATTGTTGAGACTCCGTGCAAGAGAAGCAACAATTTAGGAATAAGGTACATAATGTTCATCATTTCTGAATATTATGGTATGAACTGGAGTGGGTTAACTGTTCACCTCTCTGACTTCCTAAACCATCACTATTTATGGCATGTTGAAATCCTTAAGTCCCATAACATGAAACTTAGGATTATCAGCCAGAAGACACATGTGAAGATTAGGACCAGTCAGGTGGTCTCGAGCTTAGCATTGTCTTAGTAAGCGGATGAGGACTCCACCAGTGAAGAGTCTAAGGAAGAGGAAGAGGAAGAATAAGGCTGGAAGGAAGTTCTGGATGCAATCTCCGAAACCAACAAGACACTTGCAGAGAACACCAAAATGATAAAGGAGATGGCTTGGACACAACGACACCAGAGCCGGA
The DNA here is from genome assembly GCA_025594535.1 of Erythroxylum domingense. Taxonomy (NCBI): domain Eukaryota; kingdom Viridiplantae; phylum Streptophyta; class Magnoliopsida; order Malpighiales; family Erythroxylaceae; genus Erythroxylum; species Erythroxylum domingense. The sequence continues at coordinate 20,959,901 of JANQBM010000221.1, read as the reverse complement.
ATATTTTGCAGATCCATCAGTATTTCGAGGCTCAAGACATTTAATTGCCGCCTCCAACACTATCACCACCTCCATCTCCATGAGATTTTTTGTCTAACCCAATTTTCTTATCCAAATTAGTCTTCATTTGTATTTGTATTTTTATTTTTTTACGTTAATTTATATTCTTTATTTTCTTTTATATGCTTGTTTGTTCCCTTTTCACATTGAGGACAATGTGTTCTTCAAGTGTGAGGAGTGTTATGTGTTTTACTTCGTTTGTGATTTACATATGGTATGATAGTGTAGGTTGCATTTTGTGAATTGTTTGAATATGTTAATGGCTTAGATGGATTGAAATATGATTTAATTTTGAACATAGTCTATTAGATTGTGAATAATCATTAGCTCATGAAATTAGTGAATTGGGGTCTTTGGATAAATATACAACTTAATTAGGATTTAATGTAAGTTTAGCACCTTATAGATTGTCACATTCATTCATAATTTGAGGCCTTTCAACTTAAGTAGCTTTACTAGTATTTTTCATGAAAACAAGTAGCTAAAATAACAAGGTAGGCAATAAAAATTTAAAAAATGTTAAATAAATCACTATTCTGCCGACCTTTGGGTTATGAATAGAGCTAGTAACTAGTTGAAAACGTGATATAGCTTAGTAACCGGATTGACACAAATCATAAATATGTGCCTTCGCGTCAAAAAGTTATATTGACATTTCAACCAAGATGTTTAATAAAAATAACCTAGTCAAGTAACCAAATCGACATTCATCACCAATGCTTACCTCCGAGTAAAAGACTAAGTCCAGTAATAAAAACCTACTGGACTTGTAATAAGCTTGACTTTTCATGAAAATATACTTAGGAACAGTTACAGAGTCTGAATGACTAAAGAATTATTAATGTGTTTGTGCAATTGAAAAGGGTAAATAAATTAACACTTGGATCTCGATTAATTTGTATATTTAGTTCAAAGCCCTTAGATATAGGTTTTGCATGTTAATGATTTGATATAACTTGTATAGTTGTGTTTAAGATTAAATTTATTTCATAAAGTTGAAGTCATTGTCTCATTACTGCATTGTGTGTTGTGTGTTTGCTGTTTTGTTTACTTGAGGACAAGCAAACGTTTAAGTGTGGGGATGTTGATAGGTGTGATTTGCATCATGTTTTAAGATTTAATTTATTGTGTATTAAGTGTTAATTTGAGTGTTTAGTATGTATTTAGGTTAGAATTATGCTAATTTTATGAGTTTAAGTGCTTTTATGGGTTAATATAAGTCTTTGAGCTTAAATGTTACGTTTTTGAGGTACCTTGATGTGTTTGTTAGTGTTTCAGGGCTAACATCGAAGAATGGAAGAGTTTTGGAGACTTTTGGGTTGAAACCACGGCCCACAACTGTGGTATAATAGGTCACAATCGTGACAGAAATATGTGAGCCACTATACCCCAGGCCACGATCGTGGCACTTGGGCCACAATCGTGACAGAGAGGTCTGATCCTGGCCATGATCGTGGCACTTATGCCACGCTTGTGACAGAAAGGGGTGGATGCTGGCCACCATCATGGCTTGCATCGGGCGGACGTGAAAACAAGTGAAAATGTCAAGTTTCGAGAAACTTTTCAAACCATTTCGACCTCAAAAAATCCTAAGGCTATCAAGGTATTTAAAGAATATAAAGAATGAGAGGAAGGGAGCTTTGGCATCAGCCACATCCCAAAAACCTTAAAGAGCTTTATAAAGAGATTGGGGAAGGAAACTAAGGAAGAGAGACACGGAGAAGAAGCCTACACGAAGTATTTCTCAGAACATAAGGTTTCCCACTGTTGTTGCCTCCATCGATCCGTTCCACTCGTATTTTTCAATTTATTTCAATTTTATTGATGTATAGAATTGGGATAGTCATTGAGAATAAGATTTGTCGAATGTTGATATTTGTCTAAACTCACCTTCGAGAATTTTGTCTTGGTATTAATGAAGGTTGATTTATTGTGTTTTCATTGAACTATTTGTGATTCAATTTTTTCACTTAATAATTCGGTAATAAACTGAAAGGGTGAACCGAGTGAAAATCATTAAATTGGGCTAACGAGAGTTAGGTAGTTTAATGGATTAAGAATTGAATCAAACCGGTAAAATTGTGTAACGAGAGATCGTGCATAGGTTTTTGGTAGGTTATCGGACAAATTCAGATCTAATTTAGGTTTTAGGGAAATTGTGAATCAAGAGGTTGCAATTCCATAATCTAATCAGGGTTAAAGATTATAACTCAAGAGAGAGTAATCCATCCTAGGACCGTTTGGACCCGGTAATTCAATAATTTCATAATCAATTAGGTTTTCATTAATGTCGGATTAAAATCCCCTTCCTCTTAATTGGTAGTTCCTATGTTGATTCTTGGTTAGTTGTGCAATTGCTATCTTGTTTATAATTTCGAATTCAATTCTTGAAATTGATAACTTGATTAAATAATTTTTTACCTTATTTGTTTATTTGAATTATTGTGAATTTAAGTTAAGCTTTAGATTTTAGGGTTACATTATTCCTCCTCGTGGGATTGACACCTTAGATACTACGCCGACCAGTGCGCTTGTGAAAATATCGAGGTTTAAAAATATTAAAACTTATCATATAGGAACCTATGATCAATTCACTAATATCATATAAAAAGATCAAATTGTTCTTTAATGTATTTAATTCACAAACTAAAGGAATTAAATTCTGAAATTATTCCACAACCGTCTTATTATCAAATTGACCATGAAATACTTTAACAATAATTATTGATTGGATGCTTACAAAAATTTCGAATGGGTTTAAAATCCTCAATACCTATTATTTTTCAAAAAGGAAATTTTAGTCCAATAATTTCGAATTACCCTAATTCTATTCAAACAACCTTCGTTTTGACCTGCTTCAATTCTTAGGGACTCCAATCCTAATTTTGGAGCTTTTCACATATTTTGAAATTATTCGGTAACTTTTTAGTTACTTGGAAGAATTTTCGGACTAAATCCAAAAATCATTAAATGTCACCAAAATCATCCGAATTGTATTCAAAAGTGTCACCTAAATCTCCAAAGCATATTTCGGGGCTTTTAAAGCTCATTCAGACTCATTCCATAGCTTTTCAGAGTTTTTGAAAATTTTCCAATAAATTTTCAATCGAGTCCAAAACCGTCTCTGATCTATCCGTGATCTTTTTTATAATCTCAATAATACATTTAAATGCTTAAATTACTCTAGTACACCATAAATAGAGCATACTCTATAAAATGCATGTACAACACATTACACAGTACAATAATCGAACTAGGATATTACATTATAGGTTTTAAAGTAAGCACCAAGAGTTTGGTGCAACCGCATTGATAATTACTTTGCTCAAAAGGAATTCATAAAATGTCCACATAAATATGGTCTTTATGTGAAGAAAAAGGAGAATGGTGATATGTTAATTGCTTGTTTGTATGTTGATGACTTGATTTTTACAGGAAACAGTTCAGCCTTATTTGATGAATTTTAAAAGGAGATGACTACAAAATTTGAGATTACTGATATAGGGCTTATGTCCTATTATCTTGGAATTGAAGTGAAGCAATAAGATGAAGACATTTTTGTCACACAAAAGAATTATGCAATGAAGATTTTTGAAAGACTTCAACATGAAAAATTGTCAACTGGTTTCTACACTAGTTGAATGTGGAGTAAAGCTGTTAAGATTTGGTGATGGTGAAAAGGTGGATTTAACTATGTATAGAAAGCTTGTTGGAAATTTAAGGTACTTGACTTGTTATAGACCTGGTATTCTTTATAGAGTTGGAATTATTAGTCAATATATAGAGTCTCCAACTATCACTCATTTTAAGGTTAGTAAAAGGATTTTGAGATATGTTAAAGGAACTCTTGATTATGGCTAGTTTTATTCATGTTCCAAAAATTGCAACTTGTTTGGGCACAACGATAATGATTGGGGAGTTGATGTTGATGATAGAAGAAGTACTACTGGTTTTCTGTTTAGACTTGGAGATGTTGTATTTACTTGGAGTTTAAAAAAGCAACCCATCGTAACTCTTTTAACATGTGAAGTAGAGTATGTGGCTACTACTACTTATGTTTGTCATGCTATATGGTTGAGAAAATTATTAAAAATGATGTATATGTCACAAAAAGAAACTACTGAGATTTTTGTTGACAACAAATCATCAATTACATTGGAAAAAAAATCCCATTTTTCACATAGATACAAGATTTCATTTTAACGAGAGTATATCAGCAAAAAGGAAGTGCAACTTAAATATGTGAAATCTCATGATCAAATTGCAGATAAATTTACCAAGGCATTGAGGGTTGAAGATTTTGCAAGATTGCAAGCAAGACTTGGTATAACCAGATTTTGAGATTACGAGGAAGTGTTAAAAATATAAACTCAAAATAAATGTGTTATTATTTCTAGAAGTCTCTTTAGTTTCTTGAGAAGTCTGTTTAGTTTCTTGAGAAATCTAAAAGTTGTTTTGTATTTCAATATAACTATTATTTTGTTTTAGTGAAAGAATGATAGACATTTGAGACATCTTCTAGCTTCTCTTTGTTTTCTCCTATGGGTCTCTTCAATTCTATTTCTATTTTTCTAACAACGCCAACCCCCAGCAATCCCCAGCCCATGGCAAACGAAGCTTGAAAATGATAAAATGAAAAATATATAGATTGCTTTGAAGTTAGGAGCAAACTAATTGCATAACCAGGAAAGTTTATAAGGAAGCTTGCTGATAACTTGAGTTGAAAACAAAATGATTTTTTTTCTTAATCATGATTTTAAAAACCTCCTAACTCACCTGGAAACTGCGATTGATTAGGATGGTGGGAGAGATAAAAATAAAAAGGATTTGTAATGTAATAAGAGACCATTGAATTTAAAGTTGAATGTTAGAGACCGTAGTTTCGAGTCATTAAAAAGGACATGAAGTTCATTAACAACTCAAAATCTCCACAAATAATTTCAGTAATTATTGGGATTTTGATTCATAATCATGGATGAATTTAACCAACACATGTTATTGTAATGAAAGGACGTGCACGTTGATTATATTTAAACTACAAAACTTTACTTAGGCAATATTCTGGTAATTAATAGAAGACGTATGACTCAAAACACAGGGAATGTAACTCTTTTAAGAAAAATGATTAACTTAAACCTTATAAGTCATCCCCACTTTTGCCTTACGTTTCTACTTACCCACTTTTATAGGTATCTCATCCAAAAGGAACCTTTTGAACTCAATGTCTCATGCTCACCCATTACATTAACTATACAACATCGTCTTCCTTTAATGAATTATTAATCAATTCCAACTCTGCTTCAACTTCTTTTGTTACTTTATACCTTGCATTCATTCAATTAATTTCAGTTTTTAATTAATAAAGATATGTTTTATCTTTATGTATTTTATTAATTAAATTAATGTTTTAATACTAAAGATAAAATCCCTAAAATAATTATTGTGCAGTTGAAATTATAATGAGATCATAATTGTGATATTCAACTTGCATTTATTTATTAGTTTTAAATTGTTCTTAGTTGTAGTTTTATCAAGACTAGATATTCATGAAATAGTAAAACTGACACACGTTATGTTTCTATCTTATAAAAAAAGTATTTGATCTCATAAGTTAGAGTATGGAGATACTTAAACAAACATATGTGTATTTATTAGAGAACAAGTTCAGTAAACTGACCCAATTATGAGGATTCCAAATAGAATATTACTTATGTGTATGTGGATTTTCTTATTATGATACTTGTATAAATGATACTTAGACTTAAGATTACCAAGGAATCTCATGTGAGAATTATTGTGTTTTGATGTTACTTATGACCTATCCTATTTAGGGTAGCTCAACAAGCAGTATTTGTATACAATATGAACTATATGGAGATAGTTAAGTAAGTCAATAAATAGTTCATCATTCTAAAGTAATTAGTGAGAATATTCTATTGTTTTTTATTAGTATTAATTTAAGGAATTCTCTGGCTAGAGTAAATTGACATTTGAAAATGTGTTTTCAAATATCAATTATAAATCAATTACTAATTAGTAAGAACGAACATAATTAGATTTAAAAGAGTACATTATATCCATAACCTATCTAATTGGAACAAAGGATGGTAAAAGAATTAAATTATACATGATAACCATGCATGAACAAGTTAAGTCGAACTACTTTGATATTCATAATGTTTGGGTAATCATGACATGTTGCTAGACCTCAGTCTTGATCTATGAATATAAATTATTTAATTGAAAAATTAAAGATAAATAAAAATGAGTTTTAATTTGTTGAATTTTAATTATGAATTATAATTTATAATCATTACCGATATATTAGGAGCCTAATCGGTCACACGTAAAGAGCAGATAAAAAGAGAAAAATAAATTTAAATTAATTTGAACTTAATTGTGAAGTTTGAGAAACTTTAACGATCAAATATTAGATATTAGAATTTGATTTTATTAAAATTAAATTAAATTATTAAAAGATTTTGACTTTAATTATAATTGGAACATTTAACTTTAATAAAAATAAATGCCTTAAGTTTTTTTATATATAGGAAATTAGTCGAAGGGAGCTAACACTCTTGTTTATTTGAAAAACTTGTGGTTCACATCTTGAAAGGGTTTCGAAAACATTTTAGTAGGAACTTCGAATCAAGTATCATTTCTTTATTTTATGATTCATATTTTTCAAGTCATTCAATTATTATGATTTAATGAAAAATTGCAAAATTTTATTTTTTTACTGTGCTCGTGATTTGATCAAGCTTGGTTTCCCAATGGTGGTGTCGGAGTCACCTTTAATTTTGTTTAACTTGAATCAATTGTTTGTTTGCTATTGATTTAATAAAACTTAAGGCTGAAACCATATTGTAATGAAATAGAGTTTATGATTTAATTAATTCTTAAATATGTTTTCTGGAAAAAAATTTCACTTTGCCTCTTTTGTTTTTATTATACTGCTGGAATGTCACGTTTCCCTCCTGTCCCTTTGTTTCTGAAAATTGAAAACCGCATCTGCCACGTCTTATTGGCAATTGAAATTTGGCTTTATATGTGCATTTGTTCTGGGGTGGTTTTCTATTTATTGTGAAAACTAAGGGACTGTTTGGTTTCATTTTTTTTTGTTTTTGGTTGTCGTTTTTAAAATAAAAGAAACGGTGGTTAAAAATATGTTTGGATAAGTTTGTTGTCGTTTTAGGTTTGTAAAAATAAAAAAACTACAACAGTTTTAAAGAAACGTAAAAAAGACGTTTCTGTGAGTTTTGAAAACAGGTTTTTTAATATTCTACAATCGTTTCTGGCTTTCTGTGCCGCCGTCTCTCTTCTGCATCGCCTTGCTACGATCTTCCTAGTCCAACGATCTTCCTAGTCCAGGTTGGTTTATGTTTACTGCGTTATCTGTAAAAGACGTTTCTCTGTGCTTGCTTTTTATCTCTCTACAATTTTTCTGTTACTGCTGTGATACTGCGTTGCTGCGTTCACTGCTGCGTTTCTGTGACTATGTTACTTGTTTTATTGCTGCGTTACTCATCGTTTCATTGTTTCACCAACATATCTTTTTTTTAAAATTTATCACCAGCATGTCTTGTTAAATAAAACGAGAAAGATACTGCATGTATTGTTCTAAAGGCAATGACGTTATATAGTGCATGTATTCCTCTCGCCTCTCTATTATATAGAAGTTAGTTTGTACTCTGTTGTATAGTGCATGTATTCCTGTCACCTCTCTGTTACACTTTCGATACCTAGAAACTCCAATCCATCTCATCGTCTTCAAAGTTGCCCTCTAAATGTTGACTCAACTAAGAGTCACGAAATGATGTTGAAGTTTTCTGGTAAAAGCTTGTGAACAAGCTCCCAGGTAAGAGCTTGTGCATCGTGAGAGCTTGTGAAGTATACATTAGTGAATAGTAAGTGAGTACGACCTATGGGCTAGGAGCTATGAGCTGACCATGCAAATCAACCTAAGGAGGAAGACGTGGACCACAATTCACCATGTGGCTTTATAGTAACTCTTAGCTTTGATGGTACATAAAGTCAATTAACATTATATTTTATGCATTAAGTACAAAACGTAACTTTAGTGATGAATGGACCATAATCTTCCATTATGTTCATCTTCTCACTCTTTTATTTTTACTTTTTGTTTTTTCTCAACCAGACCCATCTCGTTTAGATAGGTCTTTTCCACGGTTTTTAGGCTTTTTGATGTATGACCCTGACTAAGCAACTAATAATCGTGGGTGTTCTAAATCAATCTCAATCTAATTATCAGTTGCCATCACTTCAATTATAATTTGGTACCCTGTTCTGGTTTTATACTGTTTATCTTGTGCATGGTGTCTGTGGTTCCCCATTGAAACATCACGTACATAGTTGGCTTTACTTCTGGTACGAAAATTATAAAGTCGTAGCTAGTAATGATATTTATAAATGTTTTTCTCAAGTTTATCCATAATTATAAATATATATTTAAATAGATATTCAGTTTTAGTGAAGGAAAAAGCATCTAGTGTTTATAAATTGCAACAGTATCTTTTTCGTGCTTAGTAACTTT
>JANQBM010000221.1:20935923-20951187 GCA_025594535.1 Erythroxylum domingense | reverse complement strand
ATGTTATTTTCAAGAATTATAGTATGATGGACAAATTTTATTGATTAGAATGACTTAATATAATTTCTAGTTTATGTAATTTTATTTTATACAATTAATGTGTAAGTTTTTAATAATTTTTGATTTGCATATATTCTAATTTTAGCTACAATGATAATTAATTAATTAAAAAATATATTGTATTATATTTTAACTATTACACATAAGGGTATAATTACAAAAAAATAGAAACATGATGATAAAACCAAAAATATTTTTGCTTTTAGTTTTTCATTACAAACCTCAACCAAACAGGTTTTTATTTTTTAGTTTTTATATTATAAATATCAACCAAACATGTTTTTGTTTTTTTAAGGAAAAAAACATAAACTAAAAACTGAAAACAGAAACCAAAAACAACAACAGAAAAACAGAAGTGGAACCAAACGGCCCCTAAAAAAACACTTAAGATGCGTGCCCCGTTATTGCCTATTTTGTTTTTATGCTTTGGTTTATTAATTTCTCAAAACTGATGGAGCTTTCTGGAAAAACAAATATGCATGCCACCCTAGCTTCAAATTAGGCTTTGATTTGTTTGTGTGAATGTAATTCTAGGTGCTTATGTTTTGTGAATGTGTGGTAGATTATCACTGGTGGCTTGCATCGTCACTAGTGAATCGCCTCTATCACAAAATGTGAAACTAGTGATGATTGTCGACACTGGCAAGGCGAGATATGTCCTTGAGGAAGCAAAATTCGCCCAATAGTAGAATATAGAGCATTGGCATATGAAGCAGTATAGATGAGAAAGGAGCTATTGAAAACCTCAAATAGCTTCGACTGGAAACAAACAAAAGCAAGAGGAGGCGATAACACAAAACACATAAACCCTAATTTGAAAAAATGAGACCAACTATTTGCCAATAGATGATGTTGTACGTGCCCCACATATGATGCTTTGATGCTTGCAGTATATGGGCCAGACAGTCCTCACACCTTTTTCATTTTATTTTTATATATTTCTCAGCCTTATTTAAATTAAATTGAGGTCAAATTAGTTTAAATTATTAATAAATTTGAAAAGCTTTTTTTAAATGTTTGAAAATTGTTTTCAAAGGATTATCTTTATTAGAAATATTTTGAAATTTAGTTTAATTTTTCAAAGACTTGAATCATTAAATTAAATTAATTATCAAATCAATAACTAGATTTAAGCAAAGGTTTTAAAGGATTTCTTTCATAATTTGATTATGTTAGAAATTATTAATATAATGAGATTATATTATTTTTTATGAGACCAAAAATTTGAAATTTTAAATTCCTCAATGAAATATTAAATATATGTTAAAAACTTGATTTTTGCTTTTCATTATTTAAGAATATAACCAGATTTCTTTTTATTTTAAGGCTTGCTAAGTGACTTAATGCCCCTTTAATCCAAGTATATTTTATCTTAAATTAATGGGTTCGACTAAATTAAATTTATTTGATTTGGATGAGTGACTCATGATCATAAGAATTTAGAGGCAATGTTATGAATAATATATAAAATATATTTTAGTAAAGAGTTGTCACCTAACAGATCTAGAACTTATATAAGATATGATTGATAAACTTATTATATACCTAATTCAAATTGAGTTAGTTTGTTGAGTGACTTAAAATTCACTTATTTGAATGAGACCTAATTCACTAGGAAATTATTTGATAATTTCATAATTTAATAATATGTACTATTATTTTGCATAAAATAGTGAGTAATCAAATATTTATTAAAGTTCTTATTTTATTTGATTTTTGACATAAACTAATACTTGCTCTTTTATGTCTTTCAGTTGTTAGAAAAAGATGAGTACCGATCTATTACTAAGAAGCATCATGGATTCTAATAAGCTAAATGGACTTAATTTCTCAAACTGATTTTGCAAATTGAGAATTGTTCTCAGGCAAGAAAAGGAATTGTATGTTTTTGACGCTATTGTTCCACCAAAGTCTAGTGTGTATGCAGCTAATGAGGTTTAGGAGAGATATCAACATTATATTGATGACGAACAAGCTACAAGTGTGATATTGGCTAGTATGTCTCTAGAGCTTCAAAAGTAGCATGAGAACATGAATGCTCCTGCTATAACTATGTATCTCAAGGAGTTGTTTAGTGCACAAAGAAGGGTGGAGAGATATCATTTCTCTAAAGCATTATTTCAATGCAAGATGGCAGAAGGATCTTCAGTGAGCTAGATGTGCTAAAGATGATTGGCTATATTAAAAAATTAGGTCAATTTGGTTTTGTCATGGACTATGAGTTAAGCATTGATATGATGCTACAGTCTCTTAGTTCAAGCTTTCATAGTTTTTTAGGAACTTCCATATAAACCAAAAGGATGTCTTATTGTCTAAACTATTGAATATGCTCAAGACTGCAAAAGGGTGCCTTAAGAAGGAACTCAGTTCCATTCTTATTGTGGATTCTTCTAAGAGTAAGAAAAAGGATTCTAAGAAGAATAATAACAAGAAATAAAAGGCTTCTGCTTGAGTAGCAAAGCCAAAAGGTAGTGTTAAGAAGAATACCAATTACAAGGGCATATGTTTTCATTATAGAGTTGATGGACACGAGCAGAGAAATTGCAAAACTTTTCTTGCTAACCTAGTAGATAAGGTTAAAATAGCTCCATCTTTAGGCATGCTTATCATTGAGATTAATATTTATACTTTTGCTCCACATTCTTGGTTATTAAATATCAAATGTCGTTCTCATATTTGAAATAACATATAGATGTTAACAAGAAGTAGATTGTTGAGGAAATGCAAAGTAGACCTGCTAGTTGACAATAGAGCAATAGTTACCGCATTAGCTATATGAACTTGTAGTATAGCTTTGCCATTTGGTCTTGAACTAGAACTAAATAATTGTTATTACGTTCCAATTGTTATTAGAAACATTATTTCTATTTATTATTTAGATTTGAATGGATTTGTCTTTATTAGTGAGAAAACAAGTTATTGTTTTTATAAAGATGATGTTTATTAAGTATCTGGATTACTTACAAATAGTCTGTATGAATTAGATATTGAAAGACCAATCCTTAATATAAATTGGGTTGTTAATAGGTCGGGTTGGGTCCCATCCTGCCCGTCCAAGAATTTTTTAAAGAAAAAAACCAAAACGACCCATTTTGGAAAAAGTGGGCGGGCCCCGAGCCGAGCCTGGTCAACCTATGACCCGGTCAACCCGGGCCAAAAACGGGCCGGATTGGGATTGCCATCCATAAAAATAAATAGCAAGAAAAGAAAGTTAAGCGACTAAAATCTATCATATTTATATCATTCTAAGTTAAGTTAAATTTATATGAAAAAGGATAGTTGGATCCTTTTGATTACGATTCATATGAAAATTGTGAATCTTATTTGATAGAAAAAATGATCAAATTACTCTTTAGGAGAAAGGGAGAAAGTGGAAGCGAGTTCCTAAAGCTTATACAATTAAATGTATGTGGCCCCATATTTATTGGTACTAGATATGGATTTGTATATTTTGCTATGTTCATAGATGATCAATTTAAATATGTTTATGTGCACTTAATAAAACAACAGTCTGAATCATTGAAAAGTTCAAAGAATTTAAACCAGACTACTAAAGGTATTAAGAAATTTACATCTGATCGAGACGGTGAATATTTATACAGTGAGTTTCTTGGTTACTTAAAGCTCATTAATAATTTTTAGTTTTGTATAGAAAAAAGATAATTGTAATAAATAAAATATTTTTCGAGATTTCACGTTTTGAAGCCCACGTCCAATGTTTAAAACTAAAAACCACACGAACTAAACGCTTAAAGAGAAAACAAGAAAATCATTTTGAGACAGCAGCTCGGGCACGGGTCATAATGGCCCGGCAGGTTGGGATGGGTCGGCCTACGACCCGACTTATTGTTACTTTCTTAAATAAAAACTTTCAAAACAATGTCGTTTTTGACAAAATGACACCGTTTTGAAAGCAATGACCGGCCGGCCCGCGACTCACCTATGATTGGCCCGCGACTTGCTGAGCTAACCATGGTTGACCAGTGATCAGCCATGACCAGACCAACTGGGGCCAAAAACGGCCCGGCCCGGCCCGGCCAGTCCTTGGCCATGGTAATCCGCGACCCGACCTGTCATTTGTTTTTTTAAGTAAAAAATTTCAAAATGACGTGGTTTTGGAAAAAATAAACGAGCCACGGGCCTGGTCGGCTTGTGGCCAAGTTAGAGCGGACCATGATAGGCCTGTGACTTGACCAACCGAGACTAAAAATGAACCAAATAAGGCCTGATTAGATGAGCCGGGTCAAAATTGTCATCCCTAACTAAACTCCAACAAAATAATAATAGCATTAGAAAAAAGGAAGAGAGTGAATAAATAATAGAGGATCCAACGCCCGAAGCAAAAGCCATACCTTTGCTCTTCTTCAACAACTTCTCCCCGTCAGTCGTTGTCTCCTAGGTTTCCTCCTCCCTGGAGCAGGTGAGCCTCTCTCATTCCGCGCCGCACTATCGGTTTATCTGGATTTTTGCAGTCTTTTCTTTGTGTATGTGAACTTTCTAATTCGGAGTTATATCTCTCGATCTCTTTCTGTTGATCGTTTATGTTCTGCGGATTGATGGTTTTTTATCTGTATTTGATAAACTCTGTTAAAATGTATCTTGTTCGAGCTTCGATTCCTGTTATTGACCCAAAAATCGATTACAATTAGGGCGAAAAAGGACATTTAGATTCTTGAGGCAGGGTCTCGGAATCATTATGCGACAATCGGGTTTCCTGAGATCTCAATTGTATTAAGTGGCTATGTTGCGATACAATGGTGGGTTAGCTCTTTGGACTTGCGAGTTTGTTCTAGGTTAGGGAATTATATGGGATATTCCAGTAGTTTGTTGACGGTGATTCGTTGGGTTGGTGTTTTTGTTATGTTGAGTGTAATTTGGCGCTTCAACGCTTTGATAGCAGAATTCGTCCTGTTATGCTTTGGGAATTTTAGGACTGCAAATTTCATTTTGTTTTAAGTGCAATAATCGGTCATTTAAGCTCGTTGAAATGAAGTTTTTACTATTTTCTGCATGATTTGAAGTGAGCTTATGATGCATAATCATCTTAATATCTTTTCTTGAGATATTACGTGATTTTCCTATTATCAATAGGCTTCTTTTAGGACTTATTTTTCCTATGATGGATTGAACTTATAAGACTTGCATAAATAGTTGTTTTTAGAAATACTGCAGCTTTTGTGCCAAAGTTTTTAAAAATAAGGTTTTTGTTAAAATTCCTTTTCTAGCCCTACTTTGCTGAAAATTAGCTTCTGTAACTCCTCTCCCTGAATCAATTAATTCATTTATAGGCTTTGTATATCAGCAGATATTGGTACGCTGAGGTTTTGTTGTCAACATGACAATGAACGAACGAAAAACGATTGACTTAGAACAAGGATGGGAATTTATGCAAAAGGGGATCACAAAGTTGAAGAACATCCTAGAAGGGTTACCTGAGTCACAGTTCAGCTCTGAGGACTACATGATGCTCTACACGTATTCATTCTTTTGACAAATCATGCTTTTGTATTGACAAATTCCTAAGTTTTCCCTTGTTAGTTGATGAGGGTTTTAAATGTTTTTTCTTTAATTTTGTTTACAGGACCATCTATAACATGTGTACACAGAAGCCTCCACATGATTACTCACAACAGCTGTATGACAAATACAGAGAGTCATTTGAAGAATATATCACATCAACGGTGAGAACAAACTGATCCAGTTTCGTCAATGTATGTCATGGTACATGCATGTGGCACTGTCTCTTCATTAAAGTTCTTTCTTCTGTGGAATAAACCTGCAAGGAGATGCATGCATTATGTTGGATACTTCATAATGTTGGGATTGCCTCCTTTCTATGATTTTATGGGAATTAATGGATTATGATGATCTTGTAAACTGAGTATTGTTGCATTCAGGAAAGCAATTACTTTCAAGTTTTTCTTTGGTACTACAATTTGACACAGTCCTTGGCGTTGGTTGTTTCTTGTTGAATGATCGTGGGCTTCATTTAATACCAAATGCATCTGACAATTATTTGTTTCTCACTGAAATTATGTGAACTTTTATGATCTTGAAACTGAAAACTCGGCATTGTTCTAAACCAAACATCATCTAATATTCAATTTGCCTATCCTGGGGACTGGAAGAGTTGTGCCTTTTCTAAATCTATATAGGCATCACAATGATTTGGTAAGGAAGCTTCATGCACACTTCTCTCTTCTGTCCATTTTTTTTGCTTGAATTCCAGTTCAATTGCTCTTCACAAAAAGCTGAAGTTTCTTCTTAAACTTAGAACTACAAAGATTTTGTCATGCATGTTGTTTTCTGTTACAAGTTTACTACTCTTAACTTGCAGATTTTGTCTTATATCTGAAATTGTTATATTGCAAATCTTTAGTTCTGCTTCTTTGCTGTTAAAGCTGTGCTCTTGTTTACAACTATGCTTGTAGAGAATTAATCAATTCTATTATTTGTGACAATGAGTACCATGTCTAATTCCTCATTCAGGTATTGCCGTCATTGAGAGAGAAGCATGACGAGTTCATGTTGAGAGAGCTTGTCAAAAGGTGGGCAAACCATAAAGTTATGGTGAGGTGGCTGTCTCGCTTCTTCCACTACCTTGATCGCTACTTTATTGCTCGGAGGTCGCTTCCACCTCTCAATGAAGTTGGATTAACTTGTTTTCGTGATCTGGTGGGTCAATATTGAACCTTTGAATCTTGGTTTGTCAGATTGAAGTAGCACTAGAAAGAAGACTTATCCTCTGCAAAAATAACTAACTCTGACAAATTAGATGAATGTTAGATTGGAGTAGTACTAGAATGAAGATTGAATAACTTATTTGAAACATCCTATAATCTGTTCTGCTTTATGATTTTTTTCCCAACTTTTCATTTCAGGTTTATCAGGAGTTGAATGGAAAAGTGAGGGACGCTGTAATATCTCTTGTAAGCTTGTGAATTTACTTTTTAAGTTCTTGGTGTAAAGTAGGTGGTAGTAAATTTCTTGGACAGTCTTGAATAACCACATCATCTTAAATCAGATCGATCAAGATCGGGAGGGTGAACAGATTGATCGAGCTCTATTGAAGAATGTTTTAGATATATTTGTTGAAATTGGTATGGGCCAGATGAATCACTATGAAAATGACTTTGAGGCAGCCATGCTTACGGATACAGCTGCCTATTATTCGAGGAAGGCATCAAACTGGATTCTGGAAGATTCTTGTCCAGATTATATGTTGAAAGTGAGCCTATGATTTTTTTTCTCTACACTGGAGATCAGTCTGTCTAAGAGGTTGTCTAATTCTTTTTTTTTATCGTTCTAGGCTGAGGAGTGTCTGAAACGGGAGAAAGATAGGGTTTCTCACTACTTACATTCCAGTAGCGAGCCAAAATTGCTAGAGGTTTGTAGTTGCTTTTGTTCTGAGTTCAAATTTTTGGGGTGATCAGTGAAATTGCTATCTCAATGCTGGAAGCTGTTATTTGAAATGGGCAATTTACTGCTCAAGCAGCTCTATTTCTACTGAACTCCCCAGTTATAATAGTGTCTCAAGGTTCTATTCGTTCTGCTGTTTGTGTTTTCCATTACTGGTTTTCTCTACCTTTTGTAGAAAGTTCAAAATGAGTTGTTGTCTGTGTATGCAAATCAACTACTTGAGAAAGAGCACTCTGGATGCCATGCATTGCTCAGAGATGACAAGGTGCTTAGTGTTTCCATTTAATCTTTTCTATTCTTTTACTGGTTTGAACTTTGGGAAGGAAAATGATGATTACTGTTCTCTGCTCTTTATAACACTTGTTTAGGTGGAAGATCTATCACGAATGTTCAGGCTATTCTCTAAAATACCACGGGGCTTGGATCCTGTTTCCAGTATCTTTAAGCAGGTTGGCAAACAAACTTTCTTTTCTTTATTTCTCTCTCTAGTCACAACCAAGTGCAGAAATTTTTTTATTATCCCTTGTCTTCCCCTTTATTTTGATTTCTCTATCCTGTAATGTAGCATGTAACTGCTGAAGGCACAGCCTTGGTTAAACAGGCAGAAGATGTGGCCAGCAACAAGAAGGTTTGCGTTATTATTATACTCACTTTATTCAATATTGTTCCTACAAGATTTTATTTCCTTTTCTGCTGCTAATAATTTTCTTGACAAATTGATAAGTTGGGCTATTTCTTTCCGTCGAAATAGAACCATCTTTTAAGTGTAACAAATCAACATCCTTCTATATAGGATTAACAAATGAACAGTACCATCTGGAATGAAGTTTCTCAATTAGTTGTGTCAATGTTCCTTATCTTGAAATGAATGCCACTAATTGTGGAATAAGCTATTCAATGTGAAGCCATCAGGGTTAGTGACATTTAACAGCTTCAATTGTTTCCTTGCATCACTTCATTCTGTGGTGGGGTTGCTATATGTCTTTAATGGCCCTTGTTAGCAGCATCTTATTAGTCATAACTAATCTAGTCTAAGAGCCTGACATATTGGTTTGAAAACCTTATAATTAATGCTTACATAGACTGATGTACCATAGGCAAAGGATATGAATATTTCAAGCATTAAGATGGCATATATTGATTGTCGGGATATATGCTATGCCCAGAGATGAGCTTCTATCATTGGTGTTCTTCTATTAACATTTTCGGTTTCGTTGATTTTTCAATTTGTATTTGCTTGCTGTGCTACTACATATCGTTGTCGTTTAATTGTACACGCTATCATTCAAAAATCCAATCTTGCGATCAATTCTAATGCTAACATTTGTTTCTGTTTTATGTTTTTTTCTTTTACAGGCAGATAAGAAGGATGTGGTTGGTTTACAGGAACAGGTAAAAGTGTTTTTGGTTTTCTCAACTACAGTTTGCTGGTCAACTTAAATTAGTTGAAATGGATTTTGTGTTCTTCAGGTTTTTGTCAGGAAGGTTATTGAGCTGCATGACAAATACTTGACATATGTCAATGATTGTTTCCAGAACCACACTCTTTTTCACAAGGTTTGTTAGGCATAACATTTTAGTTAGTTGATGGATCTCACTCATGGTGATCCATTGTGTTTGAACTTTCTTTGCTCCAATCTAGGCACTCAAGGAAGCCTTTGAGGTCTTCTGCAACAAGGGTGTGGCCGGAAGTTCAAGTGCAGAATTACTAGCCACGTTTTGTGATAATATTCTTAAGAAAGGTGGAAGTGAGAAACTGAGCGATGAAGCCATTGAGGAAACATTGGAAAAGGTTACACTTGTTATTCTCCCATTATATGGAAGCATTACATTTAGATCTTTGTTATTGAATTTGCTAGCGATATGCAGGTTGTAAAGCTGCTTGCTTATATCAGTGACAAAGATTTATTTGCAGAGTTTTACCGGTAAATAAATAAAAGTTTTCCCTGAATGGGGTGCTTAACTAATTGTCAACGTGAAAATTTTTAACCATGATGATGAATATTGGCTCAACAATTATTCTTAGGAAAAAGCTTGCTCGACGGCTTCTTTTTGATAAGAGTGCTAATGATGACCATGAAAGAAGTATTTTGACAAAGCTGAAGCAGCAATGTGGTGGCCAGTTCACATCAAAAATGGAGGGCATGGTGAGCTGTTATGGATGAACTCCTTTTCAATTAAATTCCTAATGTTTTTGTAAATTGGTTACAAATTGAGTTTCTTTCCCAATTATGGTTTTCTCTCCTAGGTTACGGACTTGACCTTAGCAAGGGAGAATCAAAGTAGTTTTGAGGAGTATTTAAATAACAATCCAAATGCAAATCCAGGGATTGATTTGACAGTTACTGTTTTGACAACTGGCTTTTGGCCGAGTTACAAGTCTTTTGATTTGAATCTTCCTGCAGAGATGGTATGTTTGTTTCGGGTCAAGAGATTTAAAAATAATTTTGTGGATTTGATAAGTGTTTGCTGATCACATCTTTTCCCTGTTATCCATGAATTTAGGTCAAGTGTGTTGAGGTTTTCAGGGAATTTTATCAAACAAAGACAAAACACAGAAAACTTACATGGATATACTCATTGGGTACTTGTAATCTAATTGGGAAGTTTGAACCAAAAACTATGGAGTTGATTGTCACAACGTATCAGGTAATTAATGTAGTTAAATCTGCTTATATTCATTTATCTTGATTAGAGTGTGGTGGTATAGGTTGTCGCAGATTTGCATCAGTAATACAGGTTCTTTTTCTTGCTGATTTCACAGGCTTCAGCTTTGTTGCTTTTCAACTCATCAGATAGATTGAGTTATTCAGAGATAATGACTCAGTTGAACTTGACTGATGATGACGTGGTCAGACTCCTCCACTCTTTGTCATGTGCTAAATATAAGATCCTAAGTAAAGAGCCAAACACAAGAACGATCTCTCCCACTGATTATTTTGAGTTTAACTCTAAGTTTACGGACAAAATGAGGAGGATCAAGGTAACTTGGACTTAGACAACCTGTTTTTTTCTTTCAAATGATTTGATTGTAGAGGTGTTGTAGATCCAAGCCATTGTTCATCTTGTAGATTCCTCTGCCTCCTGTGGATGAAAAGAAGAAAGTGATCGAAGATGTTGATAAAGATAGGCGTTATGCCATTGATGCCTCCATTGTTCGCATAATGAAAAGTCGCAAAGTTTTGGGTCACCAACAGTTAGTGATGGAATGTGTAGAGCAGTTGGGCCGCATGTTCAAGGTTTAAAATGATGCTCAGTTAATCCAGATAATATCTGTTTCCCGTTTTAGTTATAAACCAGGTTGATTAAATTGTTCTTTTTTCCAGCCTGATTTCAAGGCGATTAAGAAGCGCATTGAAGATCTAATTACCAGAGACTATCTGGAGAGAGATAAGGATAATCCCAATTTGTTCAGATACTTGGCATAATTCCGTCAAAACTAGAAGTGGTGTCCATGTCTGCTGCAAATTTTCTTACGGGTCACCGATGAAGAAATTGTTACCATGCGTGCGCCTTTTGCTGATTACTTGGAGATCGGAGCTCATAATTTCTTGTACATTTTGCCTTCAGAGCCAGCCAGGTATGAACAGCTATACTATATGTGGGTTGGGGAAATCTCAAAATCGAACCGCAACGATCGGGGTCCAAATTACACTAAACGTACCGGACCATAATGTATCACTCTCTTTTCGCCTCCAAGTCCATGGCATGACTTGATGGATACTAGTTTGTTAATTGTTTATTTACTGGTTGCCTGGAAGGAGAAGGAGAAGAAAAAATGTAATTAATTCTCACTCGAATTTAGATGCTATTATCAGGTAATGGCTTGCCTTTCATTGTGTGTAATACTACATTTTTGTTTTGTGATGATAATAAGCATTATCAATTAATCATGTTGATATTTAATCGTTCGTCTGGTTTGACCGTCAATCAATGGGACGGGAACACAATTGTTGATGCAATGCAGTGGGGGCATTGATGAGTTCCAACTGTGGAGAATTAATAATTTGAAGAATTTATGGACTCCGCTTCCTCCTATAATTTTGTTTCAAGTGTAATGTTTATATTTAAAGTTGGCAAGATTGTAATATGCATGCGATCAAACTCACTCCTTACGCTTCAATATTTCATATGGCTAATTAATAACTTCACAACTTTTGTATAATTATGTTTTACAAGATTATATGTAAGATCATCGCAACAAGATTGAAACACATCTTGAAATCATTAATCAATGCATCATAAGGTACATTCATGTTATGTAGGTTGATTGGAGGAAATGTACTGCTTGCTCAAAAGCTCTTCCATGTTTATGGTAGAAAGAATTTCAGTAAGGACTCTGTCATCAGAGTTGATTTCAATAAAGCTTTTGAGTCTATTTATTGGTACTTCAGATAACATACTTGAAGCTTTAGGATTTCTCTTCACTTTGTGATTCTTACAATGCATCATAACTACTTTCTATAGGGTGTTAGGTAATGGAGAACTCACCTATTTGTTCAAAGTGTGCAAAGGATTTCATCAAGGTGATCCATTATCCGTTTATTATTCATATTATATATGGAAGCTTTGTCTAGGATGATAGATCACTTAATAAAGTTTAAAGGCGGATTCAATTTCCATTCAAAGTGTGAGGAACTAGGGTCTTTGGTCTTGCATTTGTAGATAATCTATTGCTATTCTTCAAAGTTGTGGACACTTCAGTCTTTTGTCCTAATGAATGCCTTGAATACCTTTAACCTCTTGTCAGAACTTTCCATAAACCTTGACAAACGTTTTAATGATTGTGGTATTTAGAGCAAGAACTGTAACCTCGTGGCTTTTAACTATCATAGGCCTTCATCTTAAAGATCCCCCCGTCACTTACCTTGGCCTTTCCATCTTCACTAAAAAGCTTCAAATTAAAGATTGTATTCCATTATTAGAAAAAATCCAAAAGAGAATCAATTATTGGAGCAATAGAACCTTATCATATAGTGGAAGAGCACAACTGATCAATTCCATTCTTAACTGCCAACACGTATTCTTGTCATCACATATCTCTTTCTCCATGGGATTAACCACGATTATTGCCAGAATACTGAGATGCTTCCTATGGTCTGACTAAGCTAATGGAAAATTCTTTGAAAGAGTTAAATAATCTGTGATTTGCTTACCAAAGAAATCAAGTGGTCTGGGAATCATCTTTGCCTCAATAACAAACAAAGCATTCATGATAGACAAAACTTGGAGAATACCCATTAATAAGGAGGCTTTATGGGTCCAGTGGGAGTAGTAAAGGTAAGTCAAAGATAAAAACAGGTAATACATCGTTTATAAACTAACTTTGAAGTTGAGTGACTTAATAATAGACTGCTTTAGATTCAAAATTAGGAATGGCGATTCAACCTTCTTATGGTATAATAATTGGAGCAAACAAGGGTCCCTATGCAAAATAAATTTATTCTCTACACATGCACACCTGTTACCTGATAACTCAGGTTAAATCCTTAATCAATAGAAGTGAGCGAGATACCAATCTCCTGGAGTTTAATGTTATCATCCTCGACTATAGATCAAGTCAAGATGAAAAGGATCATTATTAATGGCTCATGAACGAGAATAAGAAATTCTCAAATTCCTCATGTAGAAGATTCTTGGTCCCTATTATGCTAACCTTCACCTGACACAAAACAGTTTGATGTTAAAAACAATTATCTAAGGTGTCATTCATTATTTGGCTTGTGTGTAGAGAGAAATTGGGTACATTAGACAAAATTAAGTTCATAGATATGAATTAACCATGTTGCCTCTGCAGTAAAGAGCCATAATCAGCTAATCATCTCTTCTTTATGTGTGATTATTCAATATTCATCTAGTTCGGAATCAAATCACTTCGTATCATTCCTATCTGTAGCTTTTGCTTCACTGCTTCTTTGGATTTCTTGATGACTGACGGAATATGGAGAAAAAGGAACAATTGCATAGTCAGAGCTGAATATAAGTTAAGGGAGCAGATTTTCCAAAAGCTATTCTGCTGGATAAGAGAACAAATCATGATCCAAAATCTCAAGGACAATGCAGTTTATTCTATACTCATGCTATTGCATATGGCCATTTTGTAATCTTAGCCTGTAATTGCTTCGAACATTGTAATCTTTCCAATTTTTGGTTTTAATACATTTAATTTCCAAGAAAAAACTAATTATGTTTTACAAGAAAGTTTTATTTTTTATTTTCAATTTTAAATTTAGTGCTCAGTGAGTGCAAAGAGATATGCATGCTTGTAATATAAATTATAATGAACATTTATTTTTAAAGAAATAAATCAAATTACATGCTTGTAATATAAATTATAATGAACATTTATTTTTAAAGAAATAAATCAAATATCTCGTAAACATAGTTAGTATATTTATTTTGAAAAGAAGGGAAACTGAAATATGATTTCCAAACTAACCTATATAAAGGAATTTTCTAAATAAAAACTTTATTTGATCAAAAACATCTATTTCAGTAATATTTCCTTTATTTTTAGCAAATTCAATACCAAAGATAACAATTTTTTTCTCATAAGAACATGAAATTCAATCCATCACTTTCTATTATCTTCTCATCATTTCTTATATATTTCCACCTTTCTTCACAACCAAAATTTGGACCATACCAATATGCTCCAAATAGATGTATAAAGTGTAAGAGTAACAAATATTTGTGTTTTTAACAACAACAATAATAATAAAAATAATGCTCATTGATACATACTTACATGTTTGGTGATAAATACATTTATAATTGTACCTTACCTTATCTCCTAACATGTTTGGAGATAAATATATGTAGAATTTTATCTTACCTTATCTCCTAGAAAACATCTAACTCTGTTGATATGAATTCTGTAACATCCCCTCACTTATGGGAAGGGTATTTTGGTCATTTTGGAATATATTAAGATTGTTTAAAGTGTTTTTGACATGTTTTTGACATATTCATGTATTCATATATGCACATGAATATTAAATAGTGAATTTTTGCACATGAAATGATTGTACATGCATTCATGACATTTTTCCGGTTTAAATTGTGAATAATTGTGTGTTGTAGAAAAGTGATTTGTGTGATTGATAATTGGTATTAGAGAGCATTATTAGGGTTTTTACATTTTTAGAGAATTATAGGAATTTTTTGGAAATTTTTCGGAATTATTTCCGGATCCGAAAAATTGCTAAGTGACAGATTAGGGGTCATCCGGTAGTAAAATTTACTGTCCAATGGCACTGGAAACTTAGGTATATGAAATTATGAATTTTTGGAATTTAGCCATTGGAAATTGGAGATAAATTGAAGTGAATTGGGAAGAAAATTAATAACCAATGAGAGTGTGACACTTGTCACAAAACTTAGCTTAATTCTTTATAAAATCACCTTCTTTAATGAGTCATTCACGACTCTTTTATTTAACCTACTTGCATCTTCTTCTTTGTTCCTTTGACTAGTGTTTGAAAGTGAAAAATTTTACTCCTCCATCCGAAGGTGACTTCCACCTTGTTTCTTTGTGATTTTTGTTCATTTCTTCTTCTCTCTTCCACTCTCCTACACCATATCTACCCTTCTTTGATTCACTATACACCAAAACTCTCACCCCTTCACTAAGAAGTGATGATGCCGTGAGTGTGGGAAGAAAGTTAGAGAGAATTTGGAAAGTTGGAGGATTTGGAGAAGAATTGATTTATTAGGTAAGATAAATGTTTCTATGTTCTTTTATGCTTTCATATGATAGTTTCATGCATGAATTATGGCATGACA
>JANQBM010000221.1:20902414-20924831 GCA_025594535.1 Erythroxylum domingense | reverse complement strand
AGCTTTTCACACTCCTCTCAGGCACTGGAGTATTCATCCCCTTCTTAGAAGATTGCTCCCTGTTCTTCCTCTTCCTGGTCACTTCATTCTTTATATTCTCAAGCTTCTCAGCCTGAAGTGCAGTATCTACCAACTGTTGGTAATCACAGAAATTGTGGATCAAGAATTTCTCTTTGATCCCCAAATGAAGACCTCCCTCAAACTTTTTACACTTATCCTCTTCATTTGCCACAATGTTTGCTACATACCGAGAAAGCTGAGTAAACTTTAATTCATACTCACTCACACTCATATCCCTCTAAGTGAGGTTCAGAAACTCCCTGGTTTTCTCTTGTATATAGACCCTCGAGAGGTACTTCTTCCTAAACACCTCCACAAAATTTTTCCATGTCAACACTGGAGGTATAACCTGACTATGAGGCACTGATTCCCACCAATAATGTGCATCCCCCTGCAGCAAACTGACTGCAAAATCTAACTTTTCTTCATCCGAACACTTTATCTGATTTAGGACCCTCTCAGTCCTCTTTAGCCATGCTTTAGCCTCTTCGGGATCTATAGTCCCATTGAAGTCTACAGCTCCATACTTGACGAGCTTATCATACTGTCCACTCCTGTCTACTAGAGCTTGCATCTGAACTTGAGACCCTTGGCCCATGGCATATGAGACTGCCTGAGCAAAAGCCTGAAAGAACCGCGTGTCGAGAGGGTTAGCTTGAGGCATAGGAGGAGGCGGTGGAGGCTCCTCATCTTGTACACTAGGTGCCTAAAGATTAGGGGTAGAATGTGTCTCAGCATTTTGTGGGACAAAAGACTCATCCGTGCTCCCTTGGCAAGAGCTGGATCGAGTCTGAGCTCCTCGAGTTCTTCTCCGAGGTGGCATAATCACTCCTGATACATAAAACTAATGGAAATCTTTAACTCTTGCACAACAGTCTCATAGAGTGCAAAACAGTTCAAATCATACAGAATAATCTCAAAGCATGAACACAATTCAAATTCATGCACATAGTAATCCACGTAAAATCCATGCATGTAGTAATCCAAGTAAAACCCATGCATGTGCACTTCATATTTCCACCTTCCCAACTTATGCTTCAGATATTTCAAAACTTGGTCCTAAACCCAAACTTCAATTTAGTCTCTCTGAAATACATGTAACTTGTCATATACCTCGAAAATGCCTATATAAGATCCTAATACTGGCGCTCTGATACCACTAAATGTGAGACCCCGTTTCCAAAGTCTCACTTCCTTATTCATGTTTCATAATTCATGCTTGCTCTGATACCATACACTTGTGACCCCATTATCAGAGTCGAACTTTCATGCAGAAATCATAATACATGAGTGTATCTCCCAAGAGAACACCTTCGGAAATATCATCAGACTTATCATTTCGGATCGTCTTCTGAACACTTTACACAAATCCCTGCTTCGGGGCTATTAGTATATCTTTTCCCAAAAGAATCCAAACTAGGTTTTCTTTGGATAGATTGAAAAATCACTTCAATCTCTACAAC
The DNA here is from genome assembly GCA_025594535.1 of Erythroxylum domingense. NCBI lineage: Eukaryota > Viridiplantae > Streptophyta > Magnoliopsida > Malpighiales > Erythroxylaceae > Erythroxylum > Erythroxylum domingense. Next base: position 20,923,308 of record JANQBM010000221.1, on the reverse strand, counting down.
TTTCTTGAAGACCTTGAAGGTCGACTTTATCTTCTGAAGGGTCGAAAATGGGACAGAAAATATTCGGTGAATAGTAACCCAGAAGAAGTTTGGGAAACACAGACGATATCTTTCGATTTCCATAACTTTCACTAGAGAGATTGGGTCATGGTATTCTTTATATGGTTGGAAAGAGGATTTCAAGATATATAACTTTTATGAAGACCACAAAGGTCAATTTTATCTTCTGAGGGGGTCAACAAAGGGACAGAAGATACGCGGTGAATAGTGACCCAGAAGAAGTTTAGGAAACACAGATGATATCTTTCAATATCAATAACTTTCTCTATAGGGATCAGGTCATGGTATTATTTATATGGTTGGAAAGATGATTTCAAGATCTATAACTTTTATGAAGATCATAAAGGTCGATTGTATCTTCTGAGGGGTCAACAAAGGGATAGAAGATATGCGGTGAATAGTGACCCAGACGATAGCGCGAAACGTAACACAGACGAAATCTGGGAACAGTAACACAGACGAAGTCCGCGTACCATAATACAGACGAAGTCTATGAACAGTAACACAGACGAAGTCTGCGTACCGTAACACAGACGAAGTCTGTGAACAGTGACACAGAGAATATTCCTTAGCTTATATTACTTCTTCTTCCAATCCTTGGCCTACGATCTATCCTCTGTGTTCTATCATCTTTGGTTGACTTTTATCATCTGTGTTTGACCCTTTATCGTCTGTGGTCTATCCTTTATGCTCTATCGTCTATGTGATGACATGTCCTCAGGTTCTGACATTATCACAGACGATAATTCTTCCTTCTATTCATCCTTCCTTCTGCGTTGTGACGTCATCACAGAGGATAATCCTTTCCTCTGTGTTGTGGCCTCATCATAGATGATACTTACACTCTTCAACCCTCCTTGCCTTTGTGTCCTAACGTCATCACAGAGGATACTTATACTCATAAATTCTCCTTGCCTCTGTGTCCTGACGTCGGCACAGAGGATACTTATACTCTTATATCCTCCTTGCCTCTGTGTTCTGACGTCATCACTGAGGATACTTATACTTTTATATCATCCTTGCCTCTGTGTTCTGACGTCAGCACAGAGGATACTTATACACTTATATCTTCCTTGCCTCTGTGTTCTGACGTCATCACAGAGGAAACTTATACTCTTCTAAGTTTTCCTAGCCTCTGTGTGTGACGTCATCACAGAGGATACTTAACCTTTGTATTTGTTTTCTTTGCATCTTTCTTATTCGATGCAATCTATTAACCTTTTCAACGTCTCTTATTTATTTCAAACTCATATCAGAATCACCTAAACGTGATTATTGATCATTTCTCACATCTCAAAATTTATTTGGCTCTAAACATGCAACGTAAAAACTTAACCCTGATCATACTCATGCGCAGAAACAAATACATACTTCATTCATCTTCAAAAGTATTTGCTTACAAAGCTTTAATATCCTTACAAGTCTTAATACATCAGTAACTTAGACTAATACAACTTGCAAGGAGGCTAAAGCCTTAGCTATCAAAAATCAATCCTAAGTATTACAAAACAACATTTGAAAACTTGTGCTGCCTTGCATCCTGACTTATTCACTCTCTTGTGCTTCACCTGAATTGGACAAAATTGAAGGGGGCGTGGGAAAAAGGCTTATAACTTAGAACAAGCAGAAAACCTTTTTTTTCACAATTAAAACATATTCAGTTTCAAATCATGCATGCATTCATATTGACAAACAATTATGAACACATCAGAATGGTTTCAAATCATGCAGACATTAATCTTGTAAAACATGTCATGAGCATATCAGATTTGGCTTGGGTGGATCCAAAACAGAATGTACTACACATTTTCCCCTAAGGGTCCTGTGTAGCCGTGAACTTATGGGAGTCCTTGGAGGAGCTCCATGCCACTAGCGGGCAGGCGAGAGAAGCCTTTAGACAAGTGCACTTGACTTAACTTAGGGGACCACCACAAACCCACATAACATATATTTTCATGTTCTTGAAAGCTTACTGCCCAAAATGGCAGTTCTTGAAATCTTGCTTTTCGTATCAGAAACTTGGTTTCATAAAATATGCAACTTTTTGCAGAAAACAGTTTTGTATGCAATACATGCAGCACACTTATGACACTTTGTGCCATACCAAAATAGAACAATCAAATGCACATTTATGCGGAAATCGAAATCATTGAAGAAATACATTTTTGGCTTATTACTTAAACATAAAACTATAACCCACCTTAATAATCCTTGCTTGCTTATGTATCGAATTTAAGGTTGCCTTTCCTCTTGATTCCTTTGTCTTTCTTGAATCCCTCCTTGATTTCCTTCACAATAGAAACACAACTCCTATCAACAGAAATTCGGATTTGTCTAACCCCATATATTTCTTAAGCTCTTTGTACCAAAACCTCTTAAAACTCCAAGAGATAAACAGTGACTTATCGTGAATCCTCACCAATTAATGGGATTATGGGCTCTAAAGAAAGCTCCTTGCTTCCTCTTTCTTTTTCCTCTCTTGAGTACACTCAGATTCTCTCTTTAAGCTTTACAAAAATTGAGACCTAGCTCAAAACTCTATTCTTTTCTCTCTTTCACCAAATTCACTCTTCTTCTGTTCTTGCTTTTCTTTTCTCACCCATTCACGGTTTCACTCTTCTTAGACAACAAAAAAAACTAAAATTTCTTTCCCAATTTGCCCTTAATGAGCCTAAAAGTCCACTTTACCCATATGCATTCTTAATTCTTCATCTTACTCTTCCAATTTCTATGTAACACATGAAATAACCTTCTAAACTTGACTTAATAAATTAACTCCAATAGATGAATATAATTGATCTAACAAAATCACCAAAATTATTCAATTCATGCTTACTAACAAATTCGGGGTCCAACATAGTTAGATATGAAAAGGACTAAGCTTTGTATGAAAATATTTCTTCAAAAAAGGAAAACATATTAAGAAAGAAAAATGTGATTGATAAGATATGAAAACAAATAAAGGAGTGATATAGTAAAAAAAATTGAGATTCTCACAAGATAAACATCAAGGTTCAAGTTTGTGAATGTTATAAGGTTGAAGTAAAGGATAGTAAAGACAACTCAAAACTTTAAATGAGGTATATTTAGGATTAATTCCAAAGAGCTTAAAGTAGTAGGTATCATGAATAAAGACAAGTGTGAGCATTTTATTAATGATCTATAAGCATTTTAGAATACATGGAACCAAAAATGAAGAGGCATGAAAGCATTATGTAGGAAGAGATATAGAAGCACCATATAGGAGTGTAAGACCAGTCTCCATAATATTGAGATGTTTACATTGAGCAAAACCAATATGCTCGAGCATTTATGGTGAAGAAATCATACGTTAAATGATATGTTGAGTTAAAAATGTAAAATTACTTGATACTTACCTCCACCGTCTGTATAAATTATATTGCTTTTGGTTTGAGATTTTGAATTTTTTTTTAAACACCTTTCATATATCAAATTTCAACTTTTGAAGATAAACCAAATGCATGTTATGAAATAATTAAGAAAAAAATACATAGTATTAAAATTTTCTATGATATCTTAATATATAACATGAATTAGTTTATCACAAAAGAAAAATGACATAGTATTAAAATTTTCTATGGTTTATGACTTTTATTACTAAGATAAGACTCCTTATGCTTGATTTTTAAAAGTAGTTAAAAATGAAATGTCATTACTAGCTATAATTTTCTTTAGAATTGAAGAAGAGAGGTGACCAAGATATTGATGTCACATTTGAGATATTAAAGTCATTTAGGTGGAAAGACTAAGATTAGATGATTTGACAGGAGGGTTGAGGATGACGATTCATCCAAGTTGTGTCTACTGCACCTCTTAGTCAGGCATCCTCATATTCAAATCCTTCACGGAAAAGTAGTTGAGAGAAAATTCAATTGAAGTGTTCTTTTATTAAAAATATTAGAGACAATCATTAAGTTCTTTTTTATCAAGGGTACACATAAAATATTATCTACTGTGATGGTAGTAATATTAGAGATAATAAAAGGAGAAGTGATCGCAGGTTTATGTATGATAATTTTTAATATTTTTAACCTCAATAATACTGCAAGTGCACGAGTGTAGTACCTAAGTTATCGATCCCACAAAGAGGAGTAATTCAATCCTAAAATCTAAGGTTGGAAGGTATTAAACCGATATTTAGAAGACAATAAATTTAAACACGAGAACTAAATAAACCAAATAAACTAATTCAAATAACAAAACAATAATTGACAATTAAAACTTAACGAAAACAATCACAAACAACGATTAACAATTTCAACTTAAAATGAATAACAACTAATGGAAATTAATTGATTTGTTGAATAATGATAGCACACCCTAGAGTTCAACCTAGTGAGTTAACCGAAAGAGACAGGGAAAATTATCTATCCTTAATATCAACCTAACCGATTACGATTTATCGAATTAGTGGTTGTAGATGATCCTAGGGTCAGTTACTCTCTCTCAAGTTATTATTCAACCCTAAAGCATAAACCCTAATTAGATTGCAGGAAGTTGTAATCTCTCAATTAACAACCAATCCAAAACCTAATTAGTTTGTAAGTTTTTTAATAAACAATTGGAAACCTGTATGTGATCTCTCTATCAAGATTTACCAACCTGATTTAATTCTGAATCTATTAAATTACCTAACTCTGGTTAGCCCAATTTAATCATTTTTTTTTCGATTGACGCTCTTAGTTTATTATCAAGATATGAAGTACAGAATTAAACCACAATTAATTCAATAAACACATAAAACAATCAGATTTCATTAGTTCAAAAATAACATTCCAAAGGTGAGTATAGAACATCAATCACAAGTCAATTCTATCATCAAACTATACATCCCAATTCAATAATCAAATAAAACTGAAATAAATAGGAAATAGAACTCGAACAGACAATGGGAGGCCGCGACTTTGGAAAGCTTCTTATTCTGGGAAGCACATCAAGTATGTGTCATCTTCCTCTTCTCTCTTCCTTTGTCTCTTTCTCGATCTTTCAAATTTCTCTCCTTAGGGTTTTGTTGTGGTGGCTAATCAAAAGCTCCCTCTTTTTATTCTTGTTGTTCTATTTATGTTCGTTTGTGTTTAGGGTTGAACTAGGGTTTTTTGGGTTCCGAAAGGTCCAAAAAATCGTTCGAAATGCGAAGTTTGGAAGTGGTTACACATCTGCCCTATGCAGGCCACAACTGTTGCCCTACAAGCCATGATCATGGCCTATGTCAAGCCTTTTTGTCACAATTATGCATTATCAGGCCACGATCGTGGGCCATTATTTCGACCTGAATGTCTTTTGAAGCTCTTCCGTTCTTCGATATTCACCCTGAAACACTAGCAAACACATCAAGGTTCCTCACAAACATAATATTTAAGCTCAAAAGCTTGTACTAACCCTTAAAACACTTAAAACACTAATAATTAACAAATTATCACAATTATATCCCAAACACAAATTCAATGATTGACTTAATAGCTAAAAACATATCAAACTATGCCCTAAAACATGATGCAATTTATACTTATCAACATCCCCACACTTAAATGTTTTCTTGTCCTCAAGCAAACAAAATAACAAACAACATAAAGCACAAAATGCACAATGCAACAAATGAGACAACGACTTCAACTTCACGAAATAATTTAACTCTAAAGACAATCATTCAAGTTGTCCCAAATTATTAACATGTGAAATTTGTGTCTAAGCACCTTGAACTCAATATACAAACTAATCAAAATTTTAGTGTTGAGTCTATTCACCCCTATCACTTGCACGAACACATTGATAATCATTCAGTCAAAACAAAAGTGTAGCTATTCCTCAGTAGGTTTCATGAAAAATAAAGCTACTAATAAGTTTAGTAGGTTTTAATTCGAAAACATTTTTTTATTTTTCTTTAAGGGCATAAACCTAGTCTTTTATGCGGAGGCAAACATTTGTGATGAATATCGATTCGGTTACTCAACTAAGTTATGTTGTTATTAAGCTGCTTGGTTGGAATGTCATTATAGCCTTTTTACACGAAAGCACATTTATATGCATGTCGATCCGATTACTCAGCTACATCATATTCTCAATTGGCTACTGGCTCTATTTATAACCTGAAGGCCAACGGAATATTTATTTTAGTTAAAAATTATACTAACTTTTTTAAAATTTTTGCCTACCTTTTTCTTTAGCCAATCATTCTCATGAAAATGTACTAATAATGCCACTGATTTGATTGGCCTAAAATTATAAAGGCGTATGGCAAATTCCTAGGGTGAATAGACTAACATCGTATCCTAATTAACTAGCATATTTAGCTCTAAGTAACTTAGGTCACTAATTTCACAAGCTCACAGCTTAAAAGGCTATATTTAAGGCTAAATCTATCTCGTTAAGCTCTAGCCATTGAAGCATCTACACAATTCACATCATGCAACCTAAACAAACTATTATACAAAATGCAAAATTCACACTCAAGGTAAAAACACACAACCCTTCCCACACTTAAATAACATATTGTCCTCAATGTGAGAAGGGTACACAAACACACCCGGGGGAAATAAACACAATATACAAAAAACATGAGAAGAAAATACTAACAAAAATGAAAAGAAAAGAGTTAGAACATGAACTGTCATATTGACTGAGGTGCTGATGGTGATGGAGGCAGAGATCACTTTTGCTTGATGCCTATGATTACTGCCATATCTTATACTTGCTTTAAAAAAGGAGTAAGAGAGTTAACTTCAAAACATTCCAAATTATTAAGACTTATTTAGAAATTTAAAACAAATCTAACTATGTATTATTTTAAACGTAACTACTAAACGTTCTAATTTATGGTCATTAGCTTGACCTGAATCCTTTAAAACTTAGCCAGGATCAATTACGAGCAGCTTGCTTCCACCCTTCTTGTTCAATATCAATTTTGTAGCCTGTTAGTAAGCTACAAATTGCAAAGTGATCAAAAGGACAATATTAATAAAGTTGAGAAAACTAATTAAGCTCAGGAATGTCCTTTTTTCTAACAAACTGTCAATGAAATAAGGAATAGCAAAACTCCCTAAATCTTTCATCAAATCCAACAGTTTTTTTCTAAGAAGGTGAGTTTCTCTCTTTCTTTAGTAATCACCATCGTCTCCTCTACTTCTTCTGCTTCATGAACAGAGACTTTCATAGCTTCTTCAAACTTAATGTCTGTTGTCTTTTGTTTTTTTTCCTCTCGTTCTTCAGAAGATTCGAACACATCAATTATTATGAATGAGCTAATAACCTTCATATTGTTAATTACATCATTCATGATGAATGTCATTTGATCATCATTAATCCAAAAAATAGGGTTCTTTTCCTGAACATCTCCACAAGATTTTTCAATGTTCATATATGGTATATTAAGAACTAGTGAATAATAGGGATGGTTGACAATATTTTCTTCATCCTCTTCTTTAATTTCTTGGTCTTCTTTAAGGTTGAGTTAGCTTAAATTCTTGCTAGTACTTTTAGATTTACCCCATTCCTAAGTGTGATAGCCTAACATGGCTCTATTGAATTTACATTCATATTGCATAGACAGTTCTCTACACTTTCCTTACAAAATTCCCTAGAAAGCTAACCTAGTCAAACCTCTAGATTATGAATAGAAGAGGCATGATCTTCTGCTACTTGCTTAAACTTCTCTTCCATTCTCTTTTGGTTCTCTTCCATATCTGTGAGCTTATCCATGATTTTGTCTAGCTTGGAATCCCATGAACTAGATTCATCATGTTCAAATTCAAATAGGACTTGATGTCCCATGTGAGTATTTGCATTGTTGGACCAATAAAAATCTTGGTGATTCTGCCACTCTGAAATGTACGAGTTTATATAAGGATGATGATTTCCCCAACTAAATTCAGGCTAATTGAACTCCGCAATCGTCCCTTGCTCTCTATAATATACATCCTCCATGATCATTCTTTTTTTCTCTTCTTAACATTCAACTCTTCATATATCTCATTCTCATTCTAAGAAGTCTTGATGTGTCTCCACTTTATGCCCCAATTTTTTTTAATTTAAAAACAAAAGACCTTTGACTAAAGAACTAAATTAATCACCTCCCCATCAATGGCGCAAAAAACTTGATCGCAAGTTTATGTATGATAAGTTTTAATATTTTTAACCTCGATAATACCGCAAGCACACGGGTATAGTACCTAAGGTATCAATCCCACAATAAGGAGTAATTCAATCCTAAAATCTAAGGTCGAAAGGTATTAAACTAATATTTAACAGACAATAAATTTAAACATAAGAACTAAATAAACTAATTCAAATAACAAAACAATAATTGACAATTAACACTTAACGAAAACAATCAAGAACAATGATTAACAATTTCAACTTAAAATGAATATCAATTAATGGAAATTGATTAATTTGTTGAACAATGATAGCGCACCCTAGATTTCAACCTAGTGAGTTAACCAAAAGAGAGAAAGGGAAAATTATCTATCCTTAATGCCAACCTAACAGATTACGATTTATCGAATTAATAGTTTTAGATGATCCTTGGGTTAATTACTCTCTCTCAAGTTATAATTAAACCCTAAAACATAAACCCTAATCAGATTATAAGAAGTTGTAATTTCTCAATTAACAACCATTGCAAAACCTAATCAGTTCTTAAGTTCTCAAAAGTTTGTACTAACCCCTAAAACACTTAAAACACAAATAATTAACAAACTAACACAATTCTAACCCAAACACATACTAATTGATTGAATTAATAGCTAAACACATATCAATCTATGCCCTAAAACATTATGCAATTTACACTTATCAAGAAGCATTGTGAGACATAGATATACCATTATCATTATCAATTATAATATCTACATTATTAACATATAGAATTTAGAGATCAAAAGTGATGTGATATATGGCGCAAAATTCAAGTAGCTGATTAATATTATGGTAGCTTAATTCTCCTTTATTCAAATGTACTTAAGACCGAGAACAATAGGAAAAAGGTTGTCCGCGAAATCAATAAGCTTTGCCCTATGTCTTTAATGGATACATTGTTGCAAACAATAAGAGACTAACTTTGATTTCCTTCACATATATTATAATGGAAATTTGAGAGCTTATATGTCTTCCATAAAAGGGTATTATTTATCACCAATACTATTTGAGTCATTAATGACATGATTGTGATTACCATAATTAACCTCCTTAATCACTATGGCCTTTTCTAGTAAACTTTGTGATTTTTACTTCTTCTTTTTTTATTTCCCACTATTGTAATTCTTTATCAAATAACTTGTTATAAAGGTTCTCAAAAGAAATAGTGTATTACAAATAAGAATTGCAAGAGTTAATCTCTAAACTCATCCTTCAAATTGTTCAATGTATAAGATACAATTTGAGTATCATTTAAAAGGGGCTCAATAAGTGCCAGATCATCAACTTTACTTTTCACTTTGGTTATAAATATAGTTATATAGTCTTATTTTTCTTATTATTTGAGTGAGAGAATATAAATATTAAAGCAATTGGCAAAGCTCGGTTTTAAATTTTTTTAAATATCGACTAAAGTGATATAATTATTTATTATTGGGTTTATTACACTATTGACAATAGCTTGAATAATAAGAAATACAAGTGATCTTAGTAACGGTTTGGTTAGCATTATTAAGTAGTTTACCTCTAACTACTATACTTTTTTTAAGAGTTAGAGAGATTTTTAATAACCACAATGTGCGTGATTGACAATGTAGAGTCTAGAGGGCCATCATATCAAATTAAGTAAAGTTATTTTATTATATATACTTTTGAATGTGACAATTTAGAATAATTATGTTTGTACAAATAATTGTTGTGACTGATAAACATCATTTTTTAAACCAATGGGAAGTTTGGTAATTATTGATATAATTGTGGAACGATTTAGATAAATTATAGTTTAAGAACTTTATAACGTCACAAAAAGTGATAGTATATTATGGTTGTGGTTCAATAATTGGACTGATTTTTGTCCTCTTATACGAAGACGTGAATTAGCTACTCTCAGAAATAGAATTCCTAATGATGCTAAAGTGGTTTAGCTAATACATGATGAGGAATGGTTTGGTAACTTTAGGAATTTTCAGTTGATAGTTGAATATCTTCCGAATATACTTACAGAGAGGAGAAAGGATAAAAGGATATGTACATTTCCTATTAGTGGGACTTTCACCAATAGTTCTGGTCATAACTTACTAAAGAAGTAGCTAGAGTTAGTCCCGTGGGATGATGTAATCTAGATGCAAGTTTTGGAACCCAAAATTGCGGTATTCTCATGGCTAATAATAAAGAATAGACTAAGAACTAAAGATATATGGTTTGGTATGTTTGATCATATATATGTACTATGCAAACAATTGAATGAAAACAGAGATCATTTGTTCTTTGAATGTAGCTATAGCAAGTCAGTGTGGAGTCAAATTTTAAATATGCTACAACTTCCAAACATCAACTTTGTATGTCATGAGACGCTAAATACAATCATTAGGTTCACCAAAGTAGGTCAGAGGAATAGCATTCTCTTTAAGATTTCATTTCATATAGTAATTTATTCCATCTAGAGAGAAAGGAATAGGAGACTATATAAGAATGAGGAATAGCATAAATGTCAACTTGCCGAGCAAATTGTCAATACGATTAGAGCAGTTACGATTACCAATGGGAAGCAATGCACAGTTAGCTAAGAAATTAGATCAACTTGGCTGTTTCAGTGAAAATTTTTGTATTTTGATGTACAGTATGTTTAGCATAGCCTCACTTGACTCTAATTGTATGATCCTTATATAGGATCGTGTAATAGCTTTTACTATAATATAATTTATTCTATTTTATTTTTTAAAAAAATGATAGTATTAGAGATTGGATATCTTTCAAAACATCGAAATATGCTGCAAGAAGATAGAGGTAAAGGGTAGAGAGAATTGAATGCTAACAATGAAGAGAAATTGAAAAGATTGGAGGAGTTCTAGAGAAAATAAACCAGCTGTACTATGAAGCATTGGCAGACACAATCATATGGAGCACGACCTTCGAAGAAGTTCCCCCTTAGGTACTATTCCTAATATAAACCATGGCAATGGCTCATGGCTCTAAAACCAGAATAAATTGATGAAAATTTTCTTATATTTCGTTATTAAGAAAAGCATCAATAAGTTATGTGTGTTAGACATTTTTGTCCCTAGGGACATTTTTGTCATTTTCCTATTAAGTGGACAACTATTAATTGTAATTTTGGTTTTTAAATAAATTATTGGTGAAGTTACGTAATTTAATCTGATAAAGATAATAAAGTGGCCCAATAAATGATTTAAATCAATGGGTCAAATTTTGGGTAGAAAATGGATCCCTTTTAGTGTAGACCTGGTCAATTTTGGACAGGGAAGCCCGATATGGAAGCTATATATATAGATTAAGGCCTCCTACAGTTGCTTATATCAATCGTAAGCATAAGGATTCTCTGACTCGTTAAGAGAACTTACGTATTGAGAAAACAGTAGAAAGACCTAGACCACATCTCAATATTGGATTCTTATGAAGACGGTGGTAGATTCAGGCTCGTTTCAGCTTTGAAAAGCTCGTTTGAAGTTACAGAACCAAAATTAGGTACATTTTGCATTTCTACATTTTTTCCCCTTCACGTTCGATTCGACATACGTAACTAAGGTACCGTTACGTATTACATGTGGTATTAAAGTGATGATGTGATCGAGTAGTTAAAAATGGAGATTTATTGTTTTTTCTCTCCATAAGATTTTCAGAGATTTAACTGCCGTTTCTCGATTTTTTCTTGCTTGTTATTGCATGAAAGTAGTATACATGTGTTTAGCCTTGACAAACGAGTTGAAAATGAGCCCGGGAGTATGAAAAACTAACCCAAAACTATCAGAAAATTGTCTTTTTTTGACGATGTTCGCGACACTGTAGGGCGCGTGTGCAGTGGCTGCGGGGGCACAATATGTATGGCACTTGTCTCACATGCGCAAGACACAAGGCACGATAACCATCGGACACGTGTCTAGCACATGCGACACACACACCTGCGTCGATGGGAGTGTTTACGCTTATCGGGCACGTCTCCAACACATCGGCACTGGCGCATGTTCGACACGCGCTGATATACGGCTAATGTGGCGGGGCTGACATCATACTGACATCAGCCGTATAGACATCTACAGTAAATTTCAAAAAAAAACACAAAAATTTCAGATTTCCCGTAAGGATGCCCCGGGTTATTTTGGGTCAATTTTCAAGTTTAAAAAATTTATAAAGTGAATTTTTCATTTTTTGGATTTATTACATTAGTAATAAATTAATGTTTAACTCTAAAAAAGGAATTAAGGTGTTCTAAATCCAATTTTGAGTCAGTTTTTATGCTTCGGACATCACATGAGGGAGATACTTTAAGTTTTTTTGTCACGGGTCTCGTATTCAAGGTTTGGGAAAGCATGATAGATAATCGAAAAAGGAATTGAGACATTCTGAAGCCACTTTTGAGTGAATTTTTGTGCAAAGAACTTGCCATAAGGGAGATACATGAGGTTCTTATGTCTTGGGCGGTCGATTCAATGTCCAGTAATGCATGATAGTCACTCTACTAAGATTTTTCTTTTACGAAAATATCAAATGAAGTTTTCAGAGAATGTCTTCAGCACGAGTATGTGACAATGAGACTGTGCATTCGGGTTTTGCTTTTATTGAAGTTACATTATCACATACTATATGCCTATAAAGAATGTGAGGATAACATAAAGATGTATCTCTTGTGTTTGTAGACTTTTTAAGTGCTTATGAGGATGTAGTCACCAAAGTGGCCTTTCAAGTCAGTATTTTAAATTGTTCTGCTCACACATTTGGGGATGTCTCTGGTCTCATGTTTGGTTATTCTACCCACAGGTGTTGGCCTTATATGAGATTTTGAAATGTGCATAAAGGCATTGGATAGAGGAAAGTCATTGCCTGAATGATTTATTCACCCATAGGTGGTAGTGTCATAAGAGTTGATGGTTTGTACTTTGATCGCTTTTATGTGTGGAGGTTTAGTTACATATATTATGTATTCAGCCCACAGGTGTTTCATAATATATGTGACCAGATTTTCATTAAAGATACTATCTAATGGCTTTAAGTATCATTGTTATCCTACATTTGTACTTATTTAAACATTATTATTTTGAAGTCACCTTTTTGGTAAATAAAATCAGTGTCACCATTGAAACCCTGACCAGTTTCAATGTAAAGAAGTGGACAGAGGATGTATTGAATGCTATGGAGATAGCTGAGGTTGACATGGCTATACAGATATATAGGCCATCTCCACCTACATCTATAAGCTCGAGAGCTTATAAAGCAACTTATGAAGTCCAAGATCAGTCTGACAGATGATATCTTATGACCATTAAGAGATCCATACCTAGCTATCTGCTTAGTGGACTTCCAGACACATATATAGCTAAGTAATTCCTTGGTAATGTTTCCCAGAGGTACACAGTTTCACCTAGTATCGAGACAAGAGCCTTGATAAAAGAATTATTCTCCATAAGGCATATGGGAGAAGGGGGAGCAAAGGAGAACATATCAAGAATGATACATCTTCACAGTAGACTGAAGATGTTAAACATTCCTCTTCCTGATGTCTTTATAGTTCATTAGACTCTGAATACACTCCCTCCAGAGTTAAGTAATATGGTGATGACATATTATTCACAGGATGAGGAATGGGACTTCAATACTTTGATATCCCATTACATTGTTGAGGAGGAGAAATTCAAGCTTGTCACTCCTACAGCCCTCAATGCAACTAAATGGAAGGTAAAAATGAAACCCACTGAGATCAAACGTAGAAAGATTAAATCTTCTCCACATGCTGATACTGGTCAATCCAGTGCTGGTGAATGTCCTAGGGATATAAAGTAACTAGCAGTATAAGACCTAGAAGGAAAGACGATGATCATCAAATAACTTCTTGGCTTGTTATTTTATGAATCTGATTTGCGATAGTTGCATTAAGTACTTGGTGGCTATATAGTGGAGCATATGATCAAGGTGCTTCCATAGTGTAAGGGTTCATATCCAATATAAAGGTAAATAAAGGAAGGAGAAACTAATGGTTCACAGCAATGAAGAAGTGGAAGTAATATCTATAGGGGATGTATATGATGAACCATGTTGCAAAGTTCATTTTGGATTTTACACGAAACATTTTATATGTGATCTTTGGATCAATTTTGGATTAAGAAGGTTGACGTTTTGTATTTAATGCTTCTGTTGTATAGTTGTGTTTAATACAAAACATAATGGTACAACTTTCTTGTAATATGGTTTGTATAGAATGTGTCTTACCCCGAATTAGATATATGCTTCTTCGTATCTTGCTAAACAAGTCATGAAATGAAGGACCCTAATGAATGAAAAGTTATACATGGTATGACGTAAAAGTTTAAGCCACATTTCCAAAGCTAGGGTTGAGAGATTGATTAAGGAAAGTATTCTCTCAATTCAAGATTATAATAATCTAGGAACATGTGTTGACTATTACAGGGGCAAGTTGGCTAATAAAGAAAAGAAGTCAACTTGGATTTCTGACTTGTTAATTCTGATACAAATGGATATCAGAAGACCTTATATAGTTGCATTGTGTAATTCCAAAAGTATTCTGACATTTGTTGATGATTATTCCCCTTATAGTTATGTGTCATTACTTAAAGATTGAAGGTTGAGAACCAATTGGGAAAATCTGTTCAAAATGTCAAATCTGATTGTGGAGGAGAATACCATAGCAAACATGGTGTTTTAGGACTTGAAAAGTTTCGTTTGTCAAGTATATGGAATCGGTTGGGATAGTGACTTGATTCACTATACTGGGTAGTCTTAAGCAAAATGGGGTGTTGCTGAAAGGCATAATCGCACCTTAAAGGACTTAAAGAAATCAATGCAGAACAAGACTAATCTACCTGATTATCTAGAAGTGTGAAAACCCAGTCTCACACTCATTCGTGTGTGCGGTTATCCTATTGAGGTAGTATAATCCTTATAAAGAAAAATTGCATGCTCATTATGCTCATTGCTATTTAGTAAAATATCCTAACCACTCTAAAGGCTACAGATTTTACTATAGAGAATGAGGGAACAAAATAGTGGAATTATAAAGTTTCTGGAATATGACGTTTATAATGATGGTAGACCCTTTGACCCTTCAGATGATAACAGGGTGGATACTACAGTTATTATGTACCCGCCACTCATATAGTTAGATTCAGTGGATCTAGGTCTTTGTATCATGCCTGTATAAGAACAAGAACTTATACTTGCACACAAAGAGGTTCCTGGGAGTACAAGATCTAATATGGTTATGAAGATCTACCAGAGTGAGATAACCTGTTATCCCATCTAATAACATAGTGTATTAGGTAAACAAGATTATGATATTAGACATGTTACAAATCTAGATACTTTTGCAGAAGCTGTTTCTAAACCCAATATGGAATTGTGGTAGGTTACAATGACTGATAAGATATAAGCCATAAAGCATAATAAGGTCTGGGAGTAAGTTGATATTGTAGCAGAACTGCATACCCGTCAGGAGCAAATGAAGTTTTGAGACCTAAAGGATTTCAGGATAAAGTTCAACAATTTATGGGCTCGCTCAGTTGCCTGATGGTTCATTCAGGGAGAAATGTTGGCTTTAATGTTACTTTTCTCTTGTATCCTCGAATGATACATTTTGAGTGATTAAGGCAATTGTAGCTTATGATGATATAGAGTTGCAGCAGATAGTTGTCAAAACTACTTTCCTGAATAAAGATCTTTATAAAGTGGACGATATAGTACAACATAAAGGATTTCAGGATTCAGATGGAACTAACATGGTTTGCGCATTATACAAATCAATATATAATTTACATCAAACCTCCCAAAAGTAAAACCTTACAGTTAATGAGGATGTTACCTATTTCAGCTTCATGGAAAATAATGTTAAAAAGGATGCTTGTACTATGAGGTCAGAGGGAGCAAAATTATGAGGTCAGAGGGAGCAAAATTATCTTCCTATTATTGCATGAGGATGATATATTGCTCATGTCAAATTACTTGACCATGTTGTGTAGGGTTAAATAACATTTGGTCAAGAACTTTGACATAAAGGACCTTGGCGTAGCATCTTTTGTCCTAAGTATTCAGATTTATCGGGAGATATCTTAACACTCATTATACTTCTCACAGACTGCATACATTGAGTATATGTTACAAAGGTTTAATACAATTAATTGTAAACCTATCGCAACATCTATCTCTTATAGTGAAAGATAATCTTTGGCACAGTATCCAAAGAATAAAGTAGAGAGAGAGGTTATGAGAAATGTTCAGTATTCTAGTATGGTTGATAGCCTAATGTATACTCAGCTATGTACTAGGCAGGACATTACCTTTACTGTTTGACTATTTGGTCAATATCTGGTTAACCTAGATGTAGACCGTTGAAATATAGTTAAGTGAGTGTTGAGACAATTAAAGGGAATCAAGGATTATGTGTTAACATATTGAAAAGTCAATAGACTAAACCTTGTAGGGAATCAAGATTCAAATTAAGCTATGTGTCCGGATGATCAAAAGTTCACTTCAGGTTACATTTTTTTAAGGTTGCAGATGGTATAATGTTATGGAAAAGTGTCAAGTATACACGGGTGACTTCCTCAACCATGCATGCATAGTGCATGCTATAGGGCTACTTCAGAGATGGTTTAGCTCATAAATGTAATTTCTAAGTTATCTGTGGTTAATTTAGTAGCTACTTTCAATTGTAATGTGATAATCAAGTTATTGTGTTGTTTAATAACAACATTGAATATCACAGGATTTTAGCATTTTGAGGCCAAATATTTGACCATAAAGTAGTTGATACGAAAAGGTGACATTAAGGTTTGAAGCATTTAAAGACTAAGGAACTATAAGTCGATTCTTTAACTAAAGAACTTTTCCCACTTATGTTTGGAATATAAGTATACAGTATGGGTGTTTTGAAGTCCTTAGACACTGTTAGTTAAAAGATCGTCATGGTTGCTCCATATACTTTTGTACATTTTGATGTATTATGACGGTATAATGTTTCATCAGTAAAGATGATCATTATTCATCCTCAGTAATACGTGTTATCATACATTGTCATAATATGTATAGAAGTCTTAAGATTTGTGTTGATCTTAAGCATTTTAAATGTCATTGGGCATTTATAAAAATTGACTTTGAGCCTATGTCATTTAGACACATACAGTTTTATACAGATACCCTTAAAATTTTACATGACATAGGGGATACAAGTTTTTAATCCTATAAAGGTTCTCTAATATAGTTTAGCATTCGGTTGGAGAACATAAAGGTTTTCTCTAATATTGTTTAGCATTTGGTGAGAGGAAACAAGTTTTCTCTAATGCCGTTTAGCATTTAGTGAGCGAAAACAGGATTCCTCTGCTACAGTTTAGTACATGCAGTTTAGTATAAAGTTGGAGAAATCGAGACCAACAAATGAAGATGATACGTATTATATCATAAAGGTATCATTCTAGTATGCCACACTTCATTTTCCCATTCATGTTAGTGAGGTATTAGATATGCATGATTATATTGGATCTGTGTCACGTATGAAACATGTATTTGATACTTTTCAATATCAAAAGCCTTACAAGACAGAATGTTGGACTTTCATTATCTTTAGATCAAATATTTTGTTTTTAAACGTAGTCGACTAATACAACAGCGTAGCTTAACCTAGTTTTTAAATTGTTTTTAAACTTGAGTAAAACTACAATTAATAATTGTCTAAGGGGGAGAATGTTAGACATTTTTGTCCCTAGGGACATTTTTTTCATTTTCTTATTAAGTGGACAACTATTAATTTTAATTTTGGTTTTTAAATAAATTATTGGTTAAGTTATATAATTTGATCCAGATAAAGATAATAAAGTGGCCCAATAAATGATCTAAATTAATAGGTCGAAGTCTGGGTGAAAAATGGATCCCTTTTAGTATGGACCTAGTCCATATCGAACTTGTGATAGGGAAGCCTGATTTAGAATTCTAGTATTAATTGACTACAATCATCATTATCGGTTAAAACATATTTGAATTACTAAACTTCAATTTATGCTAATTAACTAACTCTTTGCTGCATGTAGATTCTTACTTCCTATGTTTTATTCAGCTCAAGTTTTAAATTACTTGGTAGTTACTATACTGGCATTTAAAGGTATCTCCAATCGACAAGGCGCATTAAATCGTAGTGTCGAGAATGATAAATCTTAATTAACATATAATTTAATCTAAGCAAAATTTTCCTTAGTGATAATTAATTATAACATGATATTTCCTTTTAAATAAGAATCATGTCGATTTAATATTTGGATATTGCAATGTTTTAAAAACTGGACCGGATATTAAACCAGTTGAACGAAAGGTTTAACCGGTATTAAACTGTCATAAACTGGTATATAATAAATAAAAAGTAAAATTTATAAAAATAAGTAAAAATAAATATTTTATTGAAACAAAAAATACACTAATATTTACTATTATATAATGAATTAATAATAAATTGAAATATTTTCAATCGTGATTTAATTTGGTTTTTAAAATATTAATTTTATCATCTCTACCTTGGATTTTGGTGAATATCTAATGAAGAATAAAAACTTCTAGTAAATTATTTAATATAAATTATTATCGAAATAAAATTAGGTAATTATATAATCAATTATATGATAATTAATATTAAAATAAGTTGAAACATAGTTAACAAAAAAATTTTAAAATTTTTAATAGTATAACACTTTTAGCAATTAAAATCAAAAAAATAATTTTAAATGGATAAAATCAAATAAAAAGTGGCATATTTTATTCTTAAATTTGAAGACATAAGTTAAGAAATACAAAAGTAACTAGAACAAAAAAAGGAAAACGTTTAAGTTACTTAAATAGTAAAAGTGAGTGAGTCGTACTTAATAGATATAGTAAAACTGGAGTAAAAGACAAGACGTTCTCGTCCATAACCATTTCTTCCTTTCTTCCTATTCCTTGGTTTTCCTAGCCCACGAGAAACATACTTTCTCTTTCATTGATCACTCACAAGTAAAGAGATCGGAAGGAAGAAGAAAAGCACCACTGTTTCATGGACACTCTCTCCCCTACTGCTACTTTCTCTGTCTGCTACCTCAAGCTTACTTTTCCTCTATGACACTGACGATCCCATGGCTTTGCTTCTGCCGAGTGATGGTAGTAAAGTTGGTTTGTGGGTTGTGAAGGGACTAGTGGAGTCAGAGAAGGAAATGATGAGAACTGAGAAGAAAAGATGGTTGAAGAACCAACCTGTTCTGGATGGTTCATTGGAAAACCAACCTATTTACTAATAAACCGACCGGTTTTTATATAAATAGGTTATTAAATTAAACATAACTGAACTAGATAACTAGCCGGTTCGTACTATTTTCGGTCGAACTAGCCAGCCCGGTTCAGTTTTTAAAACAATAGATATCGTTCAACTTATTATGTAATTGAATCATTTTCGTCATAGAAAAACCAATTATATGGTCACCTGATCATATACAATCACATATGGGAAATATAATTGTCCAAAAGAAACTTTTAAATCTTGGCACATTTATTATTTAAAATTGTATGTCTTTTATTCGTTGTATAATTTTCTTAATTTTTTTAAATTGTCAAACTAGTATATTAGCGTTTAACTAAATATAACTTAGGGATTAATTTAAACAAATAAAAGGGAAAAATTTTGAATTAAAATTTTGATTATGAAAGCAATTGAGTTAAAATTTGACCAGTTAGAAATTCTATCTTGTACTTCTGTATGCCAAGCACAATAAAACCAAATAAATGAACCTTATGATGATATTTTAAGAAAATATTTCATTAATTTTAACCACCTCATAAAAAAGCTTTTGTTTGGTAATAAAATTTTAAAATAGAAGAAATCATATTAGGAAGATATTACATCTAAATAGTAAAATTCTCTGTGGCCCTAATTGCAGTAAGCGGATTATATTAGATGTTAGCTAATTCTATTAACAATTAGTTGACAACAGATTACTACAAATGATTTAACTAGCGGATAACTTATTGTATGTTTTGACTCAAATTTGATATTAATTCAATTTTTAAAATTAAAATATTAAATTTAAATAATAAAATTTTTATCTCCATCACTCTCTCTATCTCTAATTTATAATAACTTTTGGATATAATAGTATTTTAAATTCTTAATTTCTTAGCGGCTGATAGGAGCATTTTTAAAATCAACGAATTGAGTTCAATTCATCAACCCAATTCCACTAAAAAATAGTTGCGACGTATTATAATGAAATGAATAAAGACTTAAAAAACCTTGGAAACATTTACGTTTCTATTCTAGTTGTATGCCCTCAAGATGTTTTAAGATATTTAATAAAATATAATTAAATGTTAGTTAAATATTATATAACCGCAAAGTTATTTGATAGACTTTCTGTACACATAAAACTCAAAAAAAATATTTAAGATTTTTTAAAATAAATATCCCTCTATATTTTAACGTTGAAGCTTTTCCAAATTTGCTTAAGCATAATAAGACAAAGTAATGTTTAGAAAAATCCCCGAAGTAAAGGATCATCTCGTAGAATCTAAAGTGCCTCGGATACCTACAGGGTGGGGGTTCGAATCTTGGGGGCAACCTTTAAGATTTGAGCCCCTTGTATGGTGAGATCAGTGGGTAAGCCCAAGTCCCTGGTCAGTTGAGGCACATCCCGCGATTTACATCCTCC
>JANQBM010000221.1:20884739-20895505 GCA_025594535.1 Erythroxylum domingense | reverse complement strand
TTCACTACCTCCTTCATGTGTGGGTTAAGTCTCCTTAGGGGCTGCACTATCGCCTTGCTTCCATCCTCCATGAAAATGTGGTGCGTGCAAAATGAAGGGCTTATACCCTTGATATCTATAATAGTTATAACCAACCTATCTCTCAAGCATCTAATCAATAAAGGGAAGGGGAAATGGTCTTTATGAGTCGCTAAATTCAATTTCCTGTAATCAATACAAACTTGTCACCTGGTTTGCACTCGGGTGGGAACCAACTCACCTTCCTGCTTGGTCACAACTGTGATTCCAAACTTCTTGGGAACCACTTGAACATGACTTAACCACTTACTTTCAAAGATCGGGTAAATAACCCTAACATTGAGAAGCTTTATCACTTCCTTCTTCACCACTTCCATCTTCACCACTTCCATCATTGGAGGATTTAGCCTACACTAAGATTGCCTTGTGCACTTTGCATCCTCCTCCAAAAAAATGCAATTCATATATATAGACGAGTTTATTCCTTGGATATTTGCGATCATCCACCTGATGGGCTTCTTATGCTCTCTCAACGTTATAACTAGCCTGTCTTCTTTATCTGAAGTCAACTCTGTCAAAATTGGGAGAGTCTGCTTATCTCCCAAATAGGCATACTTGAGGAGTGTAGGGAGTGACTTCAGTTCTACTTCAAGTGCCCACACATCAAAAGGTAATAACTTCTAGTCAGATTCGGATAATTGTATAGAAGCCAAATCATACCTCTTTTGAGAGTTCACCAATGATTCCAATGCAGCTACCATTTTAACCAACTCCTTTCCCACTTCAACATCATTATTGCCTCCTACTTCCATACACTCATTCAAGACTATTTCTAAATGATCCTTGGAACTCAATTTAAACATTTCCTACACCAAAGGATCAATAACATCAATAGAGAAAACATAGTGATCATCATGAGAATGTTTCATTTAATCAAAAATATTAAAATGAATCACTTTCCCATCAAATTCCATCGTGAGGGTGCCCTCCACATCTATCTTAGTCTGAGTCGTATTAAGAAACGGTCTCCCTAACAAGATAGGTATTGGATTATATAAAGTGTCATCATTCATATTAACAAAAAAAAAAATCTGCAGGAAACACTAATTTATTCACCTGCACCAAAACATCCTTAACTACATCATTAGGGTAAGCCTTGGTATAGTCAGCTAATTATATGATAACACTTGTTTCTTTGAAAGGACCCAAATTTAAGGAAGTATAAATTGAACAAGGTATAACATTAATTGAAGCTCCCAAATCTAGTATAGCTCTATTAATTATAGTGTTACCAATTTTGCAATGGTGAACATACCTGGATCTCGACATTTTGGAGGCATCTTCTCCTTAAAAACCTCCAACACATTCTCACCCATCATCACCTTTTTATCACCTCTCAACTTTCTTTTGTGTGTACATAGTTCTTTGAAGAATTTGACATACCTAGGTACTTGCTTAATTGCATCAAGCAAGGGTATGTTTACTTCCACTTTTTGGAAAGTCTCCAATATCTCATTATCTTTCTCCTTCTTGTTCAATCTTGTCAATCTGCTTGGAAAAGGTGGAGGATTAGTCTTAATGATAATTAGGTTTTCAAAGTTTACCTTTGTACTCGATGAAGTGTTTTCTTCCTTTCCCAACTCCTTTTTGATTTCTTCCTCATTAGCAATCCTTGGTGAAGTTTTCTTAGGACCCTCAATCTTCTTTCCGCTCCTCAGGGTGATAACACTTACGTTCTTCAGGTTCACCTTGGGTTGAGATGGAAGCTTTCCTTCGCTTTGTGATTCCAGACGATTGAGCCTCACTGCCACCTGACCCTATTGGTTTTCCACATTTTGTATGCTTGCTTTTATCTCTTACTGAATCTATTGTATGCCCTATTGAATCTGCTCTTGCATACTTTGTTGAAATTGCTACATACTCTGTTGAAATTGCAAATTGTTAGCAGTTAAATTTTTGACAAGTTTGTCTAGAGATGTACTTGAATTAGAAAAAGAGGCCCTTTGAGCTCTTTGTGATCTATTATGGAAGTAATTATGTTATTTGCTCCCTCCATAACTTAAGTTAGGATGATCCCTCTAACTTGGGTTGTACGCCTGCGAGTACGGGTTGTATTGATTTGGAAAGCTCCCTCCTACAACATTCACATATTCAATATTTCTCTCTTGTAGTGTCAAACACTTATCAATTAGATGGATCGTGTTTGAATATAATTCATATGCTTTTACTTGTTCCTATCCAACTGTAATTTATCTAACAAAAGATATTAGTTCATCTAAATGATGTTCGATATATAAAGTACCTACCTCTTTTACACGTCGAATATTGTTGGGAGTGCCGAATTGTTGAGTGTTAATGGCCATCCACTCGAGTAGATTCCTAGCTTTGATAAGGGTCTTCTCACATAGTGCCCTATCACTTGTCGCATCAACCAAACTCCTCCTCATTGGTAGTAATCCTTCTTAAAAATAATGGATGAGAAGTTGCTCTAGAATGTTTTGGTGAGGGCAGCTGGCACACAGTTTCTTAAAATGCTCCTAGTACTCGTAAAGAGACTCTCCATTATGTTGCTTAATACCACAGATTTCCCTTTGAATAGTCTCCATCTTTGATGCTGGAAAATATTTTTCTAGAATCAATCTCTTCATCTCTAGACAAGTATTCACACGCCCAATAGGTAAATCAAAGAACTGATTCTTCGTTGCATCTCTTAGTGAGAACTGGAAAGCCCTCAACAAGATTTGCTCGTCTGTCACTCCTGGAAGTTTCATGCTCATACAAACCACATCGAGCTCCTTGAGATGTTTATGTGCATCCTCACCTATAAGACCATAAAAATTGGGCAATAAATGTATTAACCCAGATTTTAGCTCAAAAGTAACATGTTCAGCAAAATTTGAAAATGTAATGTATAAGGGTCTTTGGGTTAGGTCTAGTGCAACCAACTCCCTTAGCATTCTCAAACTTTCCATCATCTTTTTGGATTTCGATTCTCGTTCTACTTTTGAAGTTGTTCTTACTTCTCTTTGTAATCTTCGCAGTGTCCTCTCGATCTCTGGATCATGTTGCTTAATTTCTCTACGAGGAGATCTAGTAACTACCATATACCAACACTAACAAAAGTTTAAAAATAAAAAAATAAAAAAAGAAATGATTATAAACAAATATATATACGAAACACCAACTAAATAAAAAACAAAAAGTAAATCACAATATTCCCCAAAATTTGACAGCGCTTGTCGAGTGCACTACCAAATTTACCTAACTCTGTACACTTAAAACTTGTAGAAGTGATGAGTCGAGATCATATCCACAAAGAATGTTTGGCTAATTCTTGAAACAAAAATAATTGATGCAAAGGAAACAAAAAGGGGTTTTGGGTTTTTATGTAATTGAGAAAATAAAGTAAAATTAAACAAGCAAAAACAAATTATTAAAAAACAATCGAAAATGATAAAAGTGTCGAATGTGTGTAAAGTCCAGTTCTAGGATCAATCTTGCCTAGGCACTGATAAATATATCCCATCATTCTAATGTTTTCACGCCGCTCCTCGAATTATTGATCGTGGACTAACAATACGCTCTGTTAATCCCAATTTTCCCTTAGTTGTGTTTAATTAAAAGATGGTCGTTAATTTAAGCTAGAGACAGAATAACCTAGGGTACGATCTCTAGATTCAATTTGGCAACTGCATTACAAAGTGGAAAATGGATCAATATAGGCAGTAACCCCACACGTTCGGGTTATCTAATCTAAGTGACGTCGTTCCTAATGATTCAAAATCATTAGTGGCCACTAACGAACATTAAATTTAACAATTACAAACTATATTCAAAATTCTAGCAGTAGGTTCGTAATAGAATAATCCAAATAAGATATCAAGATTATCTTTACAAAACTCGATTGAATCAACACAAACAATAATAACAGTCCGAAAAGAGATTCAGCATTAACAAGATGAGATAAGCTTAACCGTGACTCAGGCGTCGATTTCACCTTCGAACCAATATTAGCCTTCCATGCTTTCCATTAATCTCTAAGAAGAATAGCTGTTGTTACCTCTTTCTATCTTGAAAATTGAAGAGAAAATGATGAAGAGTAGTTGTTATCCACTGTTGTCTTTATTGTTCACGTTATTCCTCCTTGAAAACCAAAGAGAAAATGATGATGAATGACGTCTCCACAGCTGTCTCCTTATTCCATCTTGAAAACCCTAGAAAAATTGATGATGAATGATGTCTTGGAGGTCTCTCCACTGCTATTTCGTTATTCACCCCCCACCCCCCTCACTTTGCCATCACACACCTTTCTTTTCTATCTCTTAAAACTAGGTTACAATAGACAACTAGGTTAAATGGACAGCTGGCATAAAATGGGACAACTGGGTTAAAATGGTAACATGAGGTGTCTCTTGGTAGGATAAAAGAAGGCATGTAATTCGTGTTATAGCCTTGGTCTCATGGCTGTAACATTTTAATTGTTACAGTCGGGGTCTCCATTTGTATTCTCTATTTTGTCTTTTCTTCTTTTAATCTTTTTCTTCTTCTTGCTTCATGAAGACAATAGAGTATGAACATTGAGAAGATAACTCAATAAG
Source organism: Erythroxylum domingense (assembly GCA_025594535.1). Lineage (NCBI taxonomy): Eukaryota > Viridiplantae > Streptophyta > Magnoliopsida > Malpighiales > Erythroxylaceae > Erythroxylum > Erythroxylum domingense. Next base: position 20,890,889 of record JANQBM010000221.1, on the reverse strand, counting down.
TAAGTTTTCGAGTCACTTTAGCTCATTCACTTCTAAATTGTACCTAAAATCAAATATGAGCTAAAGTGAGTGTCCTAAGCATTTTAAGGTATTAATCACTAAGTGTAATGGATTAAATGTATCAACAATTATGCACATATCAAATTGTACTTACCAAAAGAGGAGGGAGGCCATGGAATTTTGCTTATTAAAGTTACAAACAATATGCTTGTGATCAAAAGGATATGGAGGATACTTACAAACAAGCAAGCCCTTTTGGTTAGGTGGATCCATACACAATACCTAAGGACAACGAACTTCTGATGCATTAAGCATAACAGACAATTTTGCTTAGATTATGTTTTGTATTCTTAAACTTAAAGATGTAGTTAGGATGGATTCCAATATAAAATTAGGAATAGGGCTTCCACATTGTTCTGGCATAACAACTAGACATGTTTTGGTCCTGTAAGTAGGATAGCTAAACTATTCTCCCTAATAAGGGACATTCTAGACTTGGTATCAATTAATGAAGCCCTAAAAAATGCATAAAAAATTGTAGAGGTCATGCATAAATCTCCTATAGTCAATCATATCTTAATTCTCACTTCAAATTAGGCACTCATTAGGTAACTTCTCAAATGCCTCCTATAGAATGCTTCCAGGGGATCATGTTCCAAATGTTGGAGAGCATAAACTAGTGTGGTTTAAATAAGCTTGACCAAGAGCTTCCTTTATCTTTTGGCTAACATTTAAAGAAAAACTATCTTAAATATATTGAAGAGCTTCCTGAACATACCAAACGTTTGTGTTTTTGCAATAAAGAATAGGAATCAGTGGAGCATCTCTTCTTTAAATACATTTTACATCGATTATCTGGGATAAAATTGAATCTTTATATAATATTATTTCTCCATCGTCAAGCTGGAAAGAATTGATAAACTGGTTATGCTTTATGCAAAGTGTTAATAAGGGAGATTTAAGTTCTATTGATAAAATTGATCAAATCTATAAAAAAAGTAAATGATTATTCTTCAAAAACTCAACTCAGGTCTAAACAATCTACTGCCCTAAACTAGTGCTTACCTACTATAGATTAATATTCTAAAATGGTCCTTATGTACTACATCATTGCTCTGGTAATTTCACAATTTCCTTGGTATGTATGTTTACAAAATAAATTCAAGTTAGAGTGAAGCTTCCATGGGTTACAACAAATTGCCTCCCAAATCGATGACAGTAACTTAAGCTACCTTGGATTCTCCTATCCAGAAGCAAATACTAAGAATGGAATCTTATTAGTTTTGGTTTCACGAACCTAATTTATAGCCTCAAGTAGAAGTTCTCTCTTCTGCATACCAAATTAGCAATTAAATTATAGCTCTTGAAATTAGCTTGCTTGGTTTTGGCTTTAAAAATGCTAATTATAGCTCTTGACGTTTAGCTTTTGCTTGGTTTTTGCTTTAAAAATGTTTTCTTATTAAGAGATAAGCGTAGTTTTAAGTGCTTTATAGTTAAATATGTACTTCATTTACTTCTTCAATGCAGTTCTTTTAATTTCTTAAAAAAATAAAATGACAATTTGAAACTATTTTATAATGCTTTAGTAAAAATGTTATATATAAAATTTGCTTTAGTGATTTAGTGATACAAATGTCATGTAACATCCTCCCAGTTCTATAAAAGTATGCAAGTTGGAAAAACTTAAATAATAAAACCAAAAAGGAAAACAAATTAAGAGAATTCAATGTTTTTAATAGCTTATCCCATCGTTTTTTCTTGTTCCGAGCAACAGTGCTGGAAAGTAATAGTCTTCCTTATCTTTCTCCACATCTACTTTTTCTCACTCATTTCAGAGTAACATAACAAACTTTTTAAAGAACATCAGCAGTAATTTATGTATTAATTTTGTTCCTCTTAAGGTAACACAAAAAGATTTCTAGACTCTTTTTTTCTTTGGACCTTATGAAACTCAGGACTTGCTTAGCTGCTTATTCCACAAAATAGAAATACTTGTCCCTGTTTTGTTATACAAACTAAAATGAGTAATAGGAGACAGCTAAAGATCAAAGTTAAAAATATTATACCTTTTCTGATCAACCATTTTTAGGATATTGTCTAGACAATACCTACCTACAAGCTGTACTAACAAAATAAAGAAAATGTTAGGCTCTTTGGAGTTTCACAATTGGTCAACTATTTCATAGTTTATAAAAAAGTTCTTTTCTACTTCTCTCATCTCCCATACATTGAGGGAAACCGCGATGGCAACAAGTCGGGTTGAGATTGGGTCAGGGCCGACTCTTTGCTGCTGGGGGCCAGGCTCTGCTCGAGGCTTGATCTAGTCAGAGGCAGCCTGGCCCAAGTTTAGGCCCAACTCGAACCTACCCAAACTTTTTTCAAAATTAAAATACACGCAAGAATGATGTCGATTTTTATAAAAATAACATCACTTTGTTTATAAGAATTAGGCTCGGGCTTGGGCTCAAAAAAATCAAACCTAAGCCCAATTGCCATCCCTACGTATGAATAGCCACCAATTGGTGAAGGAAAGAACAATTAGTACTAGTATTCCGAAAACTCGTTGCATGGAAAGTCTCATACTGGCAAAACTCCTTTTATTTTTGTAACTCCAGCCAGTACCCTTGCACGGTATGAGGACGGCTATACTCTTCCGGGCAATAAGTACTTCTGCAGCTAAGAAGTGAGCATTCTTGCAAATTTCTCGAGCAGAATAAAGGATCCCAAAAGTAGGATTCCTGAACTGCTGGTTGACAATTCAGCATCCGACCAATGTTGGAGATAAAGATTGGAACCTGTTTCCTGTGAGTTAGCATGTCACCTTTATCCTTTACACGCTCTGCTTTCTTTGCCATCTTTCATATCTTCAATATGACAGCTACCGTTCTCGGTACAGTTATGTTTTTCGGCGATTCTCACCCTATTACGGGCATGCTTTGAAGGTGATGTTGAGCTCTCTAGAGGAAATTCATCTTTGCTCTTCCGCTTCTGCTTCACGCCTAAAAATCCCCAAGCAACAGCTTCCAATGCTTTAGAGGTTGGTGGTCTATTTCTCATGCTTCTTCTGAGTGAGTTCATGTTATGTTGCTTATCATCAAGTTGACATTTTGAAGTATCCAGAGAATTAGCATCACCCCGCTGTCCACTTCTTTGATCAGTCAACTTTTCTGTCATTTCCATTATCAAAGGTTCAGTTTCTATATCTTGCATGAAAGGTATGTTCTGGTCAATTAACATACGGATTAGAGGTTTCTCCTGAGGATTTTCAACACTCGACGAGTTACAATTGGAAGAGCGTTCTTCGCCAACATTCTGACTTGCCCTGGATGAATACCTGTCGGTTGATAACTTCTCCTTAGTTGGATCCTTGTGAAAAGTATCGATTTCCATAACATCATGTTTGCGTAATGAACATCCAACCTTGTCATTCTTTAACTTGGAAATAACCAGGGCGTTAATTGTGCTGCACTCTGAGTGGTTACAAGCATTTAATCTCTTTTGTGGGTTTGTACCACGGGCTGTTCGAAATCTATCACCAGGTTTGGTTCTACGTTTTGCACGTCCCTTGGTAACCTCGACTTGCTTCGAGCATTTCCATTTACCAAACTTCTGCTCATTAGGAACTTGTAAAGCAACAACACTTCTTTTTGTGACATTACTTAAATCTTTCTTGTCTCTTTTATTCGCATTAATCCTCAAGAATCTTGACAGTTTGGACTGACTTTGATTACTATCAAAAGATGGAAGATCAGAATCGTCTGACACTCACTCCACAAAGGAATCTCTCTCAATTCCTTCAGAAGTGGTACCGGAGTTGGAGATGTTTGAAGTTTCAACCGGCAAACTTCTCAATTCTCTCACCTTTGTTGTTTCCCCAGTGGCCATACTTGAATCAACAATGGTGAACTTCATAGAATCTGGGCTTCGGCTTGGAGTTTGTGGCTTCAGATAACAATGGCGCTGTTGATCAGGAACATCTCCTTGATCAAAATGTGCTTCACTACTACAATCATTCTCTTCTTTGCCCTCTGCTCCGCTATCAAGTTCAAGAAGTGCTGGACCTAGAGCAACTTTGTTTAATACATCACTCACAGAATCAAAATAGTGAGTTCCTTTCACAAGTTTCCTTCCGGAAAACTTATTGATACCAGGGATTAGAAATACCAAAGAATTTCCGGAAACACCAGTGTACCCAAGTTCATAAGGCTGCTCAGAGTGCCACCCTCTTGCCAGTAAACGAGGCCAGACAGCTTCCCAGAAGAGATCACTTGATCGAGCTTTACTCAACCGATAGCCTCCATTTAAGAAGTTGGTAATTTCCAAAGGTGTAAGCTTGGAGCATGCTTTCCCAATTGGTATTACTGGGTGGCCCGCTAAAACTTGACTAGACTTGGAAGGCTCCATGGCCGTGCCTTTAAGTTCCTTCTTCCCTTGGCCAGTTGCCACTGCCTCAATGAGGGCATCAACACCAACTTCAGCTTTTAAGGAAAATACATATTCTTCAACTAACATTCTTCCTTCTCCAAATGCATTCGCAAGCTAAGCAACATGAAATTAATAGTCAAACAAGGTGCCAGCATAACTTCGTGACTGAAATAAAATGATGAGAATTTTTTTAAAACTGTAACAAAGAAGTTCCTAGATGAACAAGATAGTGCCACTCTAAGGACTAAGTAGAAAAAAAAATCATCAAGATACAGAAACCTAATGACTGGAAGCTGATATCTAAAATGTACTTGAGGGGCTGTGGTCTAGATGCAAATGAAGAAACCTGAGGTCTAAAGAATCCGCTAAAGAAACATGTGGTAGTTAGTCAACAAAAAAATACTTGAAAAGAAACGGGTGGAAAAATTTGCTGAAAGATAACTTGTTAATTGGATGATTTGAGAGTTTATCATTAATGTAAGCATTTTCAATTTATGCATGCAAATTGTTTCAGATGTAACAATTGCTTCATCACTTTACATATCTTACAGTTAAGAAAATTATCTTACAGGCAAGAAAATTAGCAAAAGTTCAAACTAGAATTGTTGAGTTTTTGGATTCTTTGTTGTCCCATATTAGTTGGGGACAATAATTGAGGAAAGACTCTTGACTATATAAGGAGGGTGCTACCTCCTTAATTAGTGCACCAATCTAAAGTCAAAGATTTGTATAACAAATTTGACTCTAGTTAAATTCCTCTTTCGAGGTGAGAGTTGGAAGATTTGTTTTGGGTATTTCTTTATGAGTATATTAGTGTATTGGGATATTGGGTGAGAGGAAAAATTGTGTGATTGTAAGAATTTTTCACATAGTGGATTTTCTTATCGGTGCTCGTGGTTTTTCTCCGGTTTGGGAGTTTTCACGTAAATTTCTTGTATTGTTATTATTTCTCTATTTTTTGTTATTTTTACTATAAAATATCCTTGAGTGTGGGTTTAGGAGGCCTAAATTCCCAACAATTGGTATCAGAGCCAAGGTGTGTTTTTTCTTGGAATTCTGAGTATGCTCTGTGGTCGTAGTTTTGACTGATCTTCCACATCAGAAAAGAGTTTCTTAAGAAAGGTTCATTTGGTGTGGTAAAGTTTTGGTGTGGTAGTGTGGAAGTACATGTCTAGGAAAGTTCTAGCTAAGGAAAGACTTGGTATTTAAGTGTGTCCGTTGTGACCCACATTTCTTTCCTGAGAACTTACCTGATGTACTATTCATTTCTACGATAAAATTCATCAAGCCAGAAGAGCACAAAAAAAATGTCAGGAAATAGGGCTTCGAATCCTATCAGATTTGAGGTGGAGAAATTCGACAGGAGAATTAATTTTGACTTGTGGCAAGTACAAGTTAGGAAAATTTTGATTCAGTCAGGGTTACAAAAGACATTGAAAGGCAGGCAAATCCCTGATATCAGCATTATATGCTGGACGTGTGGGCAATCTAGGCACGTGAAGAAAAATTGTCCGAGAGGTGGAGCGGGTTCGACAAGAGGCTCTGGGTCAGTTAATGGAGAGACTGACAATGTCATTAACATTGTCCCCATGGATGATTTTGTTCTCTAAAAGGGGGCATGTACATCCTCATGGCATGCCGCTAATCTCAAAGTTGCCATGATAGAGGATGTGTTATTGTTAGCGGGTCCACAAGTTTGCACACGGGCATTGGTTTGGCATTGAT
>JANQBM010000221.1:20837235-20849087 GCA_025594535.1 Erythroxylum domingense | reverse complement strand
GATATCGTTTGCTCTAAACTATAGCAAAGCCAAAGAATACCCGAGGAATGTAAAAATTGGTCTTGCGATTATAAGCAAATATTGTCCAAAACATGGAAATCTTGAGAAAGGGAAGGACAAATTGTTGGTATTATTCAGAGTCAACATTACTATAGTATTCAAAGTTGCATCCTTACATGTTGCCGCCTGATCTGCGTGTTAACCTTTAACCCAATCCAATACCTGAAATAACTAATTTGAAGGGAGTGACAATTATCCCCTGTTCCTCCTATAAGTGCTATCTAATCCTCATTAGAGGGCCGCAAAAAATGGGATGGCCAAAGTGAAAATTCCCAAAGAATTCTACAAACAAAAAGATAGTTCCAATATATCAAGTCCAAATAGATTCTAGCCAATCATGCGCAATTTCATAAGCTACAAATGTTACAGCTCCTGCTGGTGCAGCCTTTATCGTTGAAGGGACAATACCCTTATAAAGACCAGACGAACCTTCAGCTTCTAAGATTCGTATAAAAGCATCAAACATATTTTTATAAGCTTGGTGCTCAACTCTAGCACCATATTTTGGATGCCTCTGTAGCCCTTCAATCTGCAAATTAAAACCAAGAAATTCAATATACATGCTACCCTATGTGCAAAGAATTTTCGTACACCTAACCATGCTGCTCAGGAAATTGATAGACCCCTATGAAGGAAAAAAAAAATACATATATATAAGGAGAAGAGTATCATTAGACGGGCCCTGATGTTTTGGTCTTTTGAATCGGAAAATAATTATGGCTAACAGCGTGAAAATATGTAAACTTACTTACTTCCTTGATTTGGATATATTTCTATGTATTAACTGCTAATAATATTTAAATATACATGGAAATTTCTTTTATTGTGACTGAGCAGAGAATCAAATAAGAGGAGCTATTTGCCAATGTCGCAATCTAAAACAGAACACAGACTCTTTCCGACAAAATGTGATTATCACAAGAAAGAATTCCGCAAGGTCAATATACAAAGGCAATTGTATATGGGGTTTAGAGTACAAAGACAACATTAAGTATGACAAACATTGATCAGTAGTTGAAGAAGAAGAAACCTTGCAAGTGTTTCAACCGTTGACGAATAAAAAGATTCTGTAACACGAAACCTCAAGGAGGCTGGAAACCTACCTGGAATCTTTTCTTAACCACATCAAGAGGATGACATACAAGTTTGGCACATGTTCCAGCAGCAAAACCACATAAGAAATACTCAAAGCTTGAAAGTTCAGCATGCATTGAGCTTCCTTCAGATGACCTGTTACGATTCCATGCCTACAATCAATGCAGTAAAATACATCAAATCCAAAATGCCTAAGCACATATGTGCAAAAAGAAGAATAAAATATCACTAACATTTGAAAGTACATAAAAAACATGTGGAGAATTCAACATGCTCTTCTTTGACAGAGGAAATCATTTCATGGCAAGGAATTCTATTAGTATTTGTAAAATGATTGCAAATTTGAAAATTGAAAAGGTGCCAGGGAAAATGGTAATAAGTAATAAATCTAAAAGGAGTAAATGTGTCATCCATTTCCGTCTAATGTACTTCCAAATAGTTCATCCTATCAGACCAATGTTATCAGCTGAAGTATCGATTTGATTGCTTCCTTAATCCAAAAACCAAGTTTTCTAGACAGACATCTTAAAAAGAAAGATATCCAAAATTCATACCAAGGTCCAACGCTTGAACATATCATAGGTACCAAACTGAAGGCCAGCATAAGGAACAATCTCAACTAATGTTGGCGACAATCCAGAATATAATCCCCTGATTCCACGAGTTCTGATAATATCAGCAAATGCAGACCTCATTGTTGGATAAACCTAATGCAGGCACTTTTTCGTCAAACAGTAATGTACCAAGGTACATGATATCTTCAAGCAGTAGCAGTTTGTTCTAAACTAAACACAAAACAATGTGAAGCTTGACTGAGGCAACTTTACATACTAAGATTATAACAACCACTTACCAATACATTTTTATTTTGTCAATTTATTTACGAAGACTAATAATTCATAAACAAGCTTATGACTGGAGTATAAGAAAAAAAGACGCTAGCAAGGCCTCTCAAGAATCATAAAAATGCTAAGAGGGACACATATAGATTTCTATCTTGAGCTAGCAAGGTCTACAGTACCAAACAGCCTTATGGCAACATGCCATGCTAAAGACTGAGCAAGCATTCACAAAAGCTATCTTATGTTCAGAAGAATTTTATAATGGAAAAAGGGAAATAGTAAAATAAAAGATGATTATTCTAATTTGTATAGCCAGAAGTTAGTTATTCATGGTTCACTTCAGGTGCAATCTGGCTCAAACATAACACTGTATAGACCACATGTTCATTCAAGGTTTAAATAACCAAGATCATTACACCATTGCATCCTTCCAAAGAACAAGAAATCCATCGCTTCCAAGGAAAACAATAATTGAAATACTGTGATTCAAAGTGATTATCAAAAATATCAAACTAAGTGTCAAAGATTAACTACAAGTATATCAATAGCTAATTCATATTTAAAGCTCTTGATGTATTTAAGATTCTTATGACTGAAATTTCATAAGAGGATATCAACAGCAAAAATTTGAGGCAGTATAGCATGGCGTTCAAAATGCCTCTAACAAAAGGATGGCTTCAGATAACACATCCTCCAAACTAGTTTAATGTCATATAAAACTAGTTTAATGTCGTATACTTTAAAGCCAAAAGGTAAATAAAAAATAACTAAAATTGACCACAACAGATGCAGGGAAAGGTATAGAGAAACGTTTTCAACAAAATGGGCTGGAATTGGGGTGATTTGTCGTTGGAATAGAAATAAGAGAGAATTTGAAGAAAAACCTGTATTTAAAATAACATGGCATAAAGAGTGCCGTGTTTGTGCAGGAGCTAGTTATTTATACTATTTCAAATTCAACTCTTAACTGCACCAGGAAATATAACTCCTTGAAACCATAGCCAATAAACTATATAGTACTTATATAGGAAAAGTAACATAAGCAAGCTAAATAAAAATACTTAATAAAAGTAACTAAATTTATGGAATGCTCCTGCATCAGTAAGTAAGGGAATAAAGAAAAAGAGTAAAATGAAAGGAAAAACAATCTGAGAAAACATGGTGGAACACAGCCATATATGGTACCTTAGGTTCACCTTGTGAAGCTAATATTGTTCGCACAAGATCAAATGGGTATGATCCAAGTGTAGCCATACAGCCTGCGAATGATCCACTGAGATATGAAATATAATGATTCAACTTTTCATGATCCTCTGCAACACAACAAGTCAGTCATATAAGGAACTGATACAGTAGCAATCCACATACCTAAGAATAGAAAAGGTAAGATCACAAAATAAAATTTTAAAAAGCTCTCAATCTCCAATACCTTTCCTAGAAGAACCAGCAAGAAAAGTTTTCAATTTCTCTAGCACCACAAATTGAATGGAAGTGTAGGGCATAACCATGAGTAAAGCTGGGACATTACCGCGCCAGAAGCCCTACAGGTAACATCTATGGAATGTCAAAGACATAGTAGGGGGAAGATATTTGTAAACGAAGCTATGAAAATAATCTACCAGAAGAACTTGTTATATATAAGTATCTCAGAAGCATCACTGCAAGAAACTAGAGTTCATGAAATAATACTTCCTCACCCCTCCATACACACACACTTAAAGCAGGTTAGTATGGTAACAATTGGAATCAGAAAAGAAAGATATAACTGAGAGGCATTGGATCAGAAATGGAGATATGCAGATTGTTTGCTGGGAAAAGCTGTCAGCGTTTGCCTCCCTTCCCAGAAGTTAAATTCAGAAGGAACAGGTTGTTTAGTATTCCCTCTAATGTGAAAGACACAAACCAGCAATCAATTAAAAAACAAGGCTCTACTGTTCTGCAAATCAATAATACATGCATCAGAGAATAACCGGAAGAGAAAGCATTATACCGGCAATCCTTCTTCTCTAAATATATCTTTTGTTGCTTGCAACATTCCAGTGTACTTGGATGGTCCATGCATATTTCTATGAAGCAAAGCCCATGAAGATGTGGGTTCCAGTTGAACCTGTATCAAATATACATACCAATATGTTTTGTCAACTACAACTAGAAACAACAATGGAGATACAAAAGATCTAACTTAGTTAAAATGAAAGATCACATAAGTTTGCTATGTAACTGCATCAAGCTGAACCTAACCTCATCCTCCAATCAGAATAATTAATTTCTAACCCTTAGTGCCTCGTCCATTTCTTAAGCACGCACTCTTAGATGATATATGATTAGTTTTGCAAAAGTCAGTAGATTTACTAATGATCGCCACATAAATATAAAAACTTTCCCGCTTTCTGTACCCAATTTTTATGTCGTCAAAATTCTATCATCCTTAATTCTACTCTTGCCTAATCATCGATGACCTGTAATTAGAATAAACTTATACAGAAACGACCAAATGCCAAAAGAAGGCATACGAACACAAAAATCACGCACTTAGTACACGTGAAGTACACTTGAAGCGATACAAATTTTTAGCTAGAATCAAATGGAGATACACATGCTAATCATACAAGTTATAAGAAAATAAGGCAGGACAAAGTGAAAAATTATGTGGTATCTTTTAAGGCGTAGAAGGGGGCAACAACCTGGAATCTGATCTTAATAACATCAAGGGGAGAAGTAACGGTACGCGAAACGCCACCGGCAACAGCTCCAGCAGTTGCCTCAATCAGCGCCTGTTTAAGGTGGCTTGGTTCCTCCATGCCAATCAAACATCAACTCTCTTTCTCTCTCTCTCTGACCTACTTCACTCAAACAAACCCAACAAAATATCAAAATAATCCAATAACAACCAGATATTGAGAAAACAATAACAAAAGTTCCCAAAGATTAGGGTTTTAGTTTTACAATAAGAATGTGAGAAAGTGGTACCTGGAAAAAAGAAAGGAGAGGGGGAAGGAGGAGAATCAAAGGTATTCTTGGAAATGGAAATCTTTACTACTCTCCTCTCTTCCGCCGTCGCCGTCGTCGCCGCTGTCACCCCGCTGCTGTCACCCCTTTCTCTTTCTTCTGGTTTTTAGACAAAATTTACGAGAAAAGATATGACTGAAGAAGAGGCGACGAAGAGAGACATAGGGGCGAAAAATCTAACCATTTATGGCCGCTTAACTTCACTTTATTTTCAGTTTTATTTTTAAACTTTAAATCGTTTAATTTTTAATATTAATATAATTATTATTTAATTGTTAATATTAATATAGCTCCACATAGTTATATTGTTAATACTAATAATATTAATGAATATTGGACAAAATTAAAAATTAAAATAATTAGTTAAATAAATTTATCTTAATCTCTCGTATAATACTTATTAATAAATTATCAATAAAATTGTTATATTTTATTAAAATAAATAATTAAATTATATTTATAAATTAATATTTATTTATTAATATATTTAATTATTAAAATAAGTTTTATTTTAAATTTACATATTTTGAAGATATTTTAATTTAAATTATATTAATTAAGTAATTATTAAATTAAAATTATTATTAAATTTAATTATTTATAATTTTATTAACATTAAATAATATATTTAGTTGATGAAAAATCAAATAATGACACAAAAGAGAAAAAAAAACAATTTTTATAGTTTTTATAAATTACGAAGACGGTAAGAAATAAAAGATAAGAACTCTTTAAAAATAAAGCGAAAAATCAAAAATTAAAGTGGAAATAAATAGATTTTTCTTTTTTCCTTTTTTTTCATATTTTGTCCCTTTTTTTTAATAAATGTTACGAACATGGTACTATTTTTGGTACCAAATTTAATTCTATTACAGTACAATACTAGAATTAAAAAATAATCATTTAACTTTACAAAAGCTCAGAATATGCTCTCAATATCAATGTCATGGATATCCTTCAAGTGCAATGGTTAACTTTTCGCTGTGCTAGTATAACCAAATGCAATAGTTAACTTCTCGCTGTGCTAGTACAGGATTCTCCACCTTTACATTTAGAAACACTTCTGAAACATCAAGTGAATAACCTACCAGTTTCAACTCAGCTATCATTTCCTCGTTAACTTAACATAAATTTGTTTAGTTTAAGGATGTGATTGGTAGCCAATTAAAAATTCGTTGACAACATCATTTTTCTCTATTAAGCTACAAGTTTAAATTTTCTTGATTCCTTTATCCATCATCACTTATCTTAACTCCTTCAAATTCTCCCATTTTTTACAAGTTGCACATATGTTACAAAGTAAAAGATAAATAATCCCATTATTAGGCTCTAATTTAAATATTTGTTTAACTGCTATTCCATCTAATTTTGAATCTTTATGAATTTTGCAAGCATTAAAAAGAGCCATCTAAACCATTGAATTTGGTTTAATAGGCATTGATCTGAAGTTTGATGTATGTAAGTTTTAATATATACCCTTGATAATCCGCAAGTGCATTATTCGTTAGCGTAGTATCTAAGGTGTCGATCCCACGAGGAGGGATAATCTAATCCTAAAATCTAAGGCTGGAACAATTCGCAGAAATTCAAATGTAAAGAAACTAAAACGAGAATTCAATTCAATCAATCACTAAAATATTAATAATTCAGCAATTACAACACACACCTAAGAATCAACCTAAGGGAATTACTAATTGAGAGAAAGGAAATTTTACCTATTCTTAATGCTAACCTAACTGATTATGAATTACCGAATTGTTGGTTTTAAACGATCTTGACGCTGATTACTCTCTCTTAAGTTATAACCATTAATCCTAAATTATAAATCCTAATCAGATTATAGAAGTTGCAATCTCTCAATTAACAACCTATCTAAAACCCTAATTAGTTATGAAGTTGTCTAATAAACTATCAGAAACCTATGCAAGATCTCTCTTTGAACAATTTACCGATTTGATTTAATTCTTGTTCTATTAAATCACCTAACTCTCGTTAGCTCAATTTAATTATTTTTCGTTTGATTCACTCTCTAGTTTATTATCGAATTATTCACTTGCAGAATTAAACCACAACAAATCCAATAAACACATAAACATTCAAATTTCATTAATTTAAAGATAAAACTCTGAAGGTGAGTTTAGAACATCTCAATGTTCAAAAATCTTATCATCAAACTATTATTCCCAATTCTATACAATGATAAAATTGAAAATAAACAGGAAATATGATCTGAACGGATGATGGGAGGTTGCGACGTCAGGAAACTCCTGATCCGAAAAGTACGTCGAGTCAGGTTCTTCTCAACTTCTCTCTTCCTTCTTCTTTTTCTCAATCTCTCGATGAATTCTCTATAGGGTTTCTCAAAAGTGGCTGATGCAAAAGCTCCTCTATGCCTCTTTGTCTTGTTCTTTAAATATCCTTTGTGTTCTGAGTAGCTCTAGGATTTTTATGAGGTTTGAAAGGTCTGAAAAATTCCTCGAAACTTGACGTTTTTTAGTGTCTGTGTGTCTGCCCAATGCAAGCCACAACCATGGCCTTACAAGCCACGGGCATAAGCCATATCCTGGGCTTCTATCACGATTTTGGCATTTGGGCCACGATCTTAGGCTAACTTTGGTGCTTCTGTAACGATCGTGGCCCCGTTGTTTCGGCTGAATGTCTCTGAAACTTCTCTGTTCTTTGACGTTAACTCTAAAATACTAATAAAAACATCAAGGTACCTCAAAAACATAATATTTAAACTCAAAGACTTGTATTAAACTATAAAACACTTAAAACACAAATAATTAACAAACTAACACAATTCTAACCTAAACACATACTAAATGATCGAATTAATAGCTAAACACATATCAAACTAAACCCTAAAACATTATGTAATTTACACTTATCAACATCCTAGCACTTAAACATTTGCTTGTTCTCAAGCAAACAAAACAATGAATACACAAAAAATCACAAAACACACAATGCAATAATAAGACAATGGCTTCAACTTCATGAAATAAATTTAACTTTAAGCACAATCAATCAGGTTATTTCAAATCATTAACATGCAAAATCTGCATCTAGGAACTCCGGACTAAACATACATATTAATCAAAAACTCAAATGTCAAGTTATTCACCCTTTTCGATTATACACACACATTAATAATTCTTTAGTCATTCAAACTCTGTAACTACTCCTAAGTAAATTTTCATGAAAAGTCAAGTTATTTATAAGTTCGGTAGGTCTTATTAGAAAACATTTTTTATTTACTTTTTATTTAATTTTTTATTTTTTGTGGACATGAACCTAGTCTTTTACTCGGAGGCAAACATTGGTGATGAATGTCGATCTGGTTACTCGACTAAGTCAATTAAGTTGCTTGGTTGAAACGTCATTATAGCCTTTTGACGAGAAGGCACACATTTCTGATGCATGTCGATCCGGTTACTCAACTACATCAAGTTCTCAACTGGCTACTAGCTCTATTCATAACCCGAAGGCCAGTGAAATAGTTATTTGTTTAAAATTAACAAACACTTTTTTTATTGCCTACCTTGTTACTTAAGCTACTCATTTTCATGAAAAAAACTAACAAAGCTACTTTTAGTCGAAAGACCTCAAATTATAAATGAATGTGACAATTTGGAGGGTAACAAACTAATACTAAATCTTAATTAACTTGCATATTTAACCAAAGAACTCAATTCACTAATTTCAAGAGCTAATGACTCTTCACAAACTAATAAATTATGTTCAAAATTAAATCAATTTCAATCCATCTAAGCCATTGACACATTCACACAATTCACAAAGTGCAGCCTAATAAACTATCATACAATATCCAACGTTCACACTCAAAGCAAAACACATAACCCTCCCCACATTTGAACAATACATTGTCCTCAATATGAGAAGGAGGCACACAACCTGCATGGAAAGAAGAAACATAAATTAAAGTAAAACAAAAATAAAATGAAGACTAAATTTAAAAATAAAAAAGGTTAGAAACAAAGCCTCGTGGTGATGGAGGCGAGAATGGTATCGGAGGTGGCAATTGGACGCCTTAAGCCTCAAAGTATCGATGAATATGACGTATATCCTAGCTCTGATGTCATTTATTTCGGGCCATCTCCTTCATTCTTCTAGAGTTCTCGACAAGTGTATATGTAATTACCTTGATGTTTGCGAAGATTGTATTGAGCACTTTCTTCTAGCCCGGTTCATCGATATCTTCTTCCTCTTCAGACTCCTCACTAGTTGAGTCCTCTTCTGTCGGCTATGGCGGTGTTGTGCTCGAACTCGCCTAACTAGTCCTGATTTTCATATGAGTCTTTTAACTGATACCCTTGAGTTTTATGTTATGAGATTTAACGATTTCAGCACACCATAGATGATGATGATGATTTAGAAAATTTGGGAGGTGGACAATTAAACCACTATAATCCATGCCATAATACTCAGCAATGGCATAAACCAAGTACCATATACCTGAATTATTGCTCCTCTTACGTAGAGTCACAACAATAGCATTCAGCATATGTGTGTAGGTACATACTGAGATGTTGTGATCCATGCACCCCAACAGGAAAAGTTCCATTGTTGAGCACTTAATGGTTTTCATTTTGTCAAAAACAGTTTGACACATGAAACTGTGTAGCAACAAGTGTTCATGGTTCCTAATGATGTTATTGTGTGCATTCTTAGTGTTGAAATGCTCTAATCAAGTTAGTTCAGTCCAATAGGGGGTGACACAGAAATCATCATGCTGATCCACTACAGATGATTCAAGGAAACCACAAATTTCATACAAAGTCTCATAATTAAGCTCATAAGGTTGCCCCTGCAACCTAAACCACAATTCCCTAGATTTATTAGATTCGAACTGAAGGGATGTAAAGAATTCTAAGGTAAGTTCTTCGTAAACTGGGTATTGAAATTGAATAAACTATCCTCATTGAATTCTCTCTGCTAAATTTTCAACATTGTCTCTCAATTCTAGTATATATAAAGTCTCAAAATGAAAATATTTGGGAACCATAATTTGCTTATTGCGAAGAGAGTGAAAGCGGTTACCTTCCTCTTCTGAGAAGATCGAGAAAGGTGCTCTGTAATCAGCTGCCCTGTCTCTTTTTTCGTGACCCAACACTTGATTTCTTCCTGATGATTGGTTATGCCTTTACTAATTGCTTAACGTGCGACATAATGGATTTCAAGTAGGTAGAAGTTAGAAGAGACTGGAAGTTTAGAATTTGGTTAGAGAGAAGTGAGAGTGTTTGGAGATTCTAAATTAGAGAGATAAAGTTAAAATAAAAGTGAGTGCTCTCATATAACTCCTAGATCTATCAAGTTATAACTCTTATCAAAACATATCTCATATGTTGTTCATAACTTTACCTTTAAATCCATATGATTATGAGTTACTCTTCCAAATATATAAATTTAGTTCACTATGACTCATTAATTTAATATAAAATATATTATGGTTAAAAGGGTCTTAAGTTCCTCAACAAGCTTACAATAAATAAAATTCTAGTTTTATAATTAAATAATGGAAGGCAATAATCACGTTTTGAATGTGTACTTAATATTTAATGAATATTTAATTTTAATGGTCTCATCAAACACATATTGCATGTAAAATGTCATACATTTAAATATACAATTTTATTTGCATCGACAATATATTAAACATATAAATAAAACATATAATTTATTATGCAAAATAATCAAATCATATTCATAAATCATCAAGTTTTGTTTAATTCTAATTATTTATATATCCTTCACTATCTTAATTAATATTCCAACTCTTTAAAAATTAAATCAGATTAAATAATTAATTCTTAATTAAATTAAATTTCTATTACCAATAGAAATTATAATTTGATCTAAAAATTGATTAAATTTCTATTTTTGAAAATTACTTTTAAATCCAAATTGGAAATTGTTTCTAATTATCTTGACTAATAAAATTTAATTGAAAAAATTGCCTTTTTAGTTATTTAATTTAGAAACTCTTTTTTTCAATATTTAACAAGTAAGATATTCTAATTAAAAACCATTACTATTAATCACTATTCCAATTGGCGATAACTTTTCTTAATTAGAAAACCATATTATACTATTAAAAATGAAATCACCTATAAAAAATTAAATAAAATATATTTAAATATAATTAAGAAAG
Source organism: Erythroxylum domingense (assembly GCA_025594535.1). Taxonomy (NCBI): domain Eukaryota; kingdom Viridiplantae; phylum Streptophyta; class Magnoliopsida; order Malpighiales; family Erythroxylaceae; genus Erythroxylum; species Erythroxylum domingense. The sequence continues at coordinate 20,837,906 of JANQBM010000221.1, read as the reverse complement.
TCTTTTACATTATTTATAAATATTAGTTTTCTAATTAATTATAAATTTATTTCTTAATCTATTATAAAACTATTTTTAAAATATTAAAGAAATATTATTCTACTTAATTAGTAAATAAAAACATCTTTTCAAATTTATCAAAGAAATTAGATGTTCTAATAATTAAGAAACTTATTGTTCAAATTAATAAAGAAAGGATTTATAAACAAATTGAATAATAACTCTCTATGTAAAATAATAAAGTTAACTTCTCTATATCAAACTGAAATATAATATTAATTAAGAATTACATAAGTAAACAATTTTCAATTTTAAAAGAGTTTAATTAATTAATTCTAATATAATTAGAATATATTTAATTTTAATTCTAAAAATAATTCTCTAAAATTTTAACTAAGATTCAATTTAATTATTCTTCTTAATCAATTAAAAAATATTTTATTTAAATTTAAAATTGATTTAAATACTTTTAAATTTTCTATTTTGATGAAGTTATTTTTTAATATAACTTATTCTATTTTGGATTATACCTATTCTATAACTAGGTTACAAGCAACTCTTATTCTAGTTCAGGAAATAGCTTGATTGTACTTTAAGTCAAACTTAAGCATATAGCCAAATATCTCTTTTCCAACCTTAGAATGGTGTAACCTTACGTCCAAACACCGTTT
>JANQBM010000221.1:20706985-20717961 GCA_025594535.1 Erythroxylum domingense | reverse complement strand
GGGAGGTAGATGAAGATATTGCAAAATATTATCTTGCTCGGCATCTGTTGGCTGTTGGTCTTCGTATGGATAACGAAAGAGACATCGTGAAAGACCTGATTAGAGTTTCGCATTGGCGATGGCATGTAAGATATTGTGATTAGAATTTCACATTTCAACTCGGGTCAGTTGCTTCCAATTTTTCTTCTGCTAATTATCAATGTCTACATTTTTCTCTCTTTTGGTTTGAACAGAAAGTAGAGAAATTTGTAGAGGAGATATATGTTGATACTTGATAGGCCTGTGTTTTCGCAAATTTCTTGTCATCTAATAAGATATTATTTTGTTTCAGCAAACAAATACAGGTCTGGAACAACTAGGCGTGTGTTTTGCTAAGAATATTGTAAAAGTGGAGTTTAAGATGATAAACTAAACTCCACTTTTAAGCCTATAATATTAACGACAACACTGCTAATGCTACCAACCACCAAAGCGCCCTTACAGTGAAGAAGCGATTTTGTTAACACCTAACGTGAATTGGCAAAAGTTTTGCCGTGACTCTTTGCTTCTGTTCTTCATTTCTAGTTTTCTTGCCGCCTCTGGCCTGCGGCAGCCTTTTATTCAACAAGATCAAGCGCAAACCAATTAAAGAAAAAAGCATTCACCGTTTAAATTAGGAAGAAAATGTCCTCTTAACCGCCTTGAATCTTTAATTTTAGTGATTGGAACACTCATGACTCAACCTGCCTTCTTTCCTTTTTAATCAAATCAGTTCTTAACCTTCATGTCCTGAATCACACGCCTACACTAATACATGGAAGCATGGTTTAAAAAGTATCCAGAGCAACACTAGAAACAAGATTTTTCTTCAAATACAATATTTGTTATCTGTTAATTTCTTTTTTATTTTTCAATCGGGTAACTATCGTAGGAAAACTCTTATTTTTCAACTGGGTAACTATCATCTGTTTGCAACTCATTCAAAAAAGGTAGTAAATCCAACTTTTTGTTGCTATAACTTGGTGATTTTTCATGTTATCAACTGAATCTAAACTATAAGTTTGATGACAACAAAACATATTGCTATTAGTGAATTATTTTTTTTGATATTAGCAGCTTTATTATAATAGAATTAAATAATATGTGAAATATTTTCAGTGAAAGGGCAAAGTGAGTAAAGAAATCAATAGAATCGATTGAGCGATCAAAGGATAAAGTAAATAAACTAAATGAAGCACATATGTAATTCGAGAGAGGTCCAAGAAAATTCAAATGAAGAACCCAAAATAAGGATGAATCAAGAACCTCAAGATGCAACAAATAATTATAATATTTCTTGATGCCTTGTCTCTGTTGTTTCAATGAATTAGGGAATTTAATCTTTGCATGATCAATTTCATATAGAACATACTGCATTTACTTTTGTCATAATCAAGAAGAAATTTAGAAAAATAGAAGAAACTTTTGATCATCAAAACTCTTCTTAGAAAAAATTTCAAATGATTTTGAAATTATCAAAGAAAAAAGTTTTTAATCTTTGAAAGAAGTTGAAAGTTTAAAAAATCATGTTTTGATGATTTAGTAAGTGCATAAGTATTGTTTGACACTATACATAGACTAAATTATTCAGTATCCGAAAACTGCTCATTAATTACACCATTCATCGACTGAAGCACTGCTCACCAACTAGTTGATGGTCTATCAAAAAATTTACTTAAAGAGGGGACTTTTTGTCTTAATAGTTGATAAACTAGCCCATGGTTGTCTGGCAACAATTGAGTTATAAGAAGAATTTTTGGTATAATAGAGAGCTGGCTAAGGTTTAAGTCTTTATTTATTGACGTGAGACACTAGTTGTATGGTTGTGCAATTGTTGCAATCGAAAAAATTGCTTGAAGTACACTTTTTGAGGATTAGTTTTCTTTACCTTAAATAAGATTTGTAAATGCTTACTCTTAACTCATGACAAAGTAAGACAAATGTAAAGAGTTACTCTTCACCTGTGACAAAACAATACGATTGTAAAAGTTCTTCTTTACCCATGGCAAAGAAGACATTATACATTAGGTTCCTCTTCACCCATTGAAGGAAGAAGATACAAAATTCTCAAATGGAGATTAAGAAGTAATAGATCAGGTGTTGTTTGGTCAAATCACTATAAAACAATTTTTTCTTTCCTTACTCTTTATTATTATTGCTATTGTATTGTGATTATCATATATGAATTTTCAATAATCATTTATTAAAATATATAACTCATTCATTAATTTTCAAATAAGAAAAAAAATGCTCTCGTATGCCATCTAGTGACCAATATAAAAGTAGATGATGAGAGAACACACAACATAATATAGGTTTAAGGATTCAACTTCAAAATGAATATGTGGGTTTATGGGTTTTAGAATTGGGGATTACGCATTTGAGTCTCGTTTATCATTTAGGGATTAAGCATATTTTTTTATAGGATTATAGTAAAGTGCAATGGATAATAATACTTTTCAAGTTAAGGGCTTTCTTTTGTACTTTTATCAAATAAAATATTGGAACAAGTAAGGTTTTAGCACATAATTTTGATGATAAAAAATATGTTACTACTAATGTTTTGACACTTAGTGATATTAGTAAATTAATATGTAAAAGATCAAGCTTAATAGCAGTATAAACTAGACAAATGAGCCAATTGAGCAACGAAAGAATAAAAAGATGAACAAAGTAGAAAATTGGGAAGTTTTTAAAGAAAACTATATTAATACATTAAAATGCTTTTGGTCAACTTTTAGAATGATTTTTATTCAAGTTTTGTCAAAGGAATACATTTTAACCTTTGAAAGAACTTGACAAGTTTCCAAAAACTTGTTTTAGGAAGTTTGGTTAACCAATATGGTGATTTAGGTACAAATATTAGGACTTTAGATAGATTTATTAACTTATGTGGTAGTATGGTCGACCAATATATTTAAAAGAATATATCATAAGTTTATGACCTCATTCATATTGTTATTAGTCACTGTAATAAATATTTTTTATTTTTACTGATTTTAAAATTATTTTAAGCATAAAATAGAACATGTATGAGTAGTGGAAAGAATCTTGTATATATTAGAGAGTTGACAAGAACTGTGAGAGGTTATAGTGTAGACATGACATAATATATTTTGAGCCCTTGTTAGTTAGTCTCAACAAGAGATGGATGTTTTGGGTTGTACGATTGTGCAATTATTGCAATTGAAGAAATTGCTTAGGATTTGCATTGTAAGGTTTTTCTTAACCTTGAATAAGATTTATAAAGACTTACTCTTCATTCCTGGCTTTGAGATGTTTCGTTGAAAGGGTGGATGTGAAGGCTCTGAGTTCTTGTTATCCTCCCAAGTCAGTTAGTTAGAAAGCTTTGCCCAAAGAGTGCCTATTGGCTAGTCACTGATAGCCCAAGAACTGGACCTACTGAAGAAAGCTAGCACTCGAATTAAGCAAGATGGAAATGTTACTTCAATATGGGGGATTGTTTGTGTTTTATTATGTTAACACTAAGATTAGGCCCGATTAGTAATCAGCTATCTCGAGCCAAGTTCCCTGGATCTACATGTTCCTAATAGGCCTAAATATATTCATTAAGAATGTGTAGACTTCACAAGCTCTCTCTCTGCAGATTGTAAACATTCTTTTTCACCTATGCACAAAGATGTTATATAGAGAGTTCTTTATACATTAAAGAAAGTAGATAGTAAATTATCAAGTGTACCATAGAAAATGAATGTAGGCTAATGATTGTTTGACTGAAATATAAATTGATTTTCTTTTTTTCCTACTCTCTTTGGTTATCATTATAATTGTGTTGAATTTCTCATATATGAATTTCTCTTAATCATTCATTAGAGTAGGTTATTTATTCATTAGTTTATAGATAGGACAAAGAGTGAACACATATAATTTACCCTCTCTCATATGTTATGTAAAGACCATCATAAATATATTAATTTTTAATTTATAATGACGTATATAATCCGCTATCAATACTAAGGAGTGTGGAGGTGAAACATTACAAATTTAAAAGATGATTTAGTGAAAAAAAATTTAATTAAGTGTTTTAAACATCAATTTTCAAGAATTAAAAAATCCTTAAAATTATTTTTTAAATTCTTTTTATAACAATGTTAAAAGTTATAAAAATTTAAAAATATTACTTATTTTGTTAGTATAAAATTAAATATTTATAACTAGAATTTTTAATAATTAAGAGTTGTATTTGTCCAATTAATTAATATATTATAATACATATCTTATGTAGTCAAAAATAAAATTTGTATTTCTTTAAACTAATTATTATATCTGATATCATTTTGAGTAAAAATATTCTTTGAATGTTCATAAATTTAATTATTTAAATAAATAAATCATAATTTAAATGATTAATAATTCTATAACTTAATTTATGGTAGTGCCCAAAGGGAATCAAATTTTTATCCCAAGCATTTACAGCCATTGTCATCTGTTGTAGTGTGTTTACTATGTTATATTTAGACATGCTATCTATTTTTCACTCACAGATAAATATAAAGTTAGACCATATTGGCACTCAAGAGGATAGGGGTTAATTGAGTGCTTATAAAATTAAACAAATTTTCTAACCAATGTACTCAATTAACAACAATCAATATAAATAAGATTTTCCAAAAAAATCAATATAAATAAGAATGAAAAAGTTGCTTAATATAAATCAATCGACTAGGATATACAAATGAATTATTTATAAACTCACTGAAAAGAAAGGCTTCTTAGATAAAAGGACATTGGTCAACCATTAGAAGATATTGACCGACTATTATGCATAGATGATCGACCAGAAGAGTGACCCATACTCCTTACAAACTCACTAGAAGTAAGGGGATGTCAAATACGGGTACATTGGTGACCATAGCAGGGAAAAGGTCGATCAATATGCCCATACAGGTGGCTAAACAAACGACCAGACAATTAACAAACTTATTGGAAAGCAAGGGTGTAGGTGTTTTAAAGGAAATTATTCAACAACACTGAGGCATTAGTTAACCAATATGTCTTAATATCTTAGAATTTCCATCAATCAAAGTAAAATATGGATAAAATTAATCGAACACAGCCTTAAGACTCAAATTAGAGCAAAACCACATAACGAAAGATGGATAAAATCAATGAAGATATTAAAAAGAGTCATTTATCATATAGAATTTCAATTAAACATAAATCATTCTCTTCTAATTGTGAAAAAATCTATCCTTATTTAATGGTTTACATAAGTTATTTCCCAATTGATTAAAATTTTAGGCACTAAGTGTCACACTATAAAAAAATATTAAAAACATTATTCATAACTCATCCAAATAACCAACACTAAGGATTTATACTCAAATTGATAAATTCAAATTTCTAAAGTATGAAATCATAGTTACCTCTTATTGAGCATTACTAATGAATGATTTGAATAAGGATTTTTCCTAAGTTTACAATCTATTGGAGGCATATCATTCTTCTTATCATCCTCAATTGGTTTAAGTATAATTTCTTTTTAGGAGTCTTTGATCATTCTTACTATCTATAAGGGCTAGTTTTTTTATATTCTATATAAATATTTTCAATACTTTTTTGGACATAGAAAAGGTTAGTCATTAATAAAAAAATATAAACTCTTAAAAAAATACTTAATTCAATAACTACCATCTCTATTATATAGCATTTGCTCTTTTGTTTTTCTAGTATCCCTATAAAACAAGATAATCAGTGTGTTTTAGGTATTCAAATGAGCTTGGTTTCTTGATTATTAGGCTTCTTCTTCTTTTCAACCCCACACTTTCAAGGGTTTGATTATCATCTTTTTTTAGTAAAACAAACTCTATCAACATGTCCAAAATTACTACAAAAATGGCATATCATGTTATATAATTAATGATGATGCATAGATGTATGTTCTTGGTCCTTTATCAATGTATGCATAATGAATAATCTTCCTTTGGATATTAAAAGCATGATTATAAATAAGATACTTGCTATGATTTAAGGCTTGATGCATGATTCTTTAAGGTCTAAAGGGGGGAGGGGTGAATGGATTTGCATATTATCATAGAGATTATGGCTATTCTTCTCTTAAGAATATTAAACTCTATACCAAGATGATAAGCCATATTTGAAATTACAAGTTTTACTCTTAAAGTGAGCCTTAATGGATATGTTATGTATATATGTATGCTTAGATGTAGATGCTTCATATTCATTTGTCATTATATGAAATGGTTCCTTATTATTTAAATGCTTTCTTTTGGAAAAAGTGGTTTTAGTATTGAAAACACTCCATAATCATATCTAATTATATACCTATTATTGGAATTATTTTGAGCTCTTAATATGTTTTCGAGTTTTTCACTCCTTTGAAAACTTGGACAATGAATCCTTGATGGCATCAACCTCCTTCTTCAATGCTTCATTTTCATACTTTAATGTGTCTACATCATGATTGTCATTAATGATCACATTTTTTGATGCTTTAATGCTATATAGTTCACTTTTCTTCTTTTCATTCTCATTTATGCATACATCCAACTTTCATGGAACTTCTTTGAGTTTGGAAGATAACTTCATCCTTTTCTTACTTATGATTTCTAAAGTTTGTGATTACGTCATCATATGTCAAACTACTATCACTATCACACAAATTAGGGTTGTATGTTGCCTTATTATTGTCCATAGTAGAAAAGCACATATAAGCTATCTCTTCTTTTTTTTTTCTTTGAAAAATGAATATATTCCATTAACCACAACAAAGCTATTCCAACATTACTATATATTTATGATATAATAATATCTTACATCATTTAACTAATCTAACAAAAGAGACAGGATCATATCATTTTTACAGAATTACAAGTTCCATCTATTATTTAATTTATTTGATTTCTGCTTGTTTCTTCACCACTATAGATTCTTTTATTTCTTTCTTTCCACAGGGAATAAATTGTTGCAGTGAATGTTGCCTTGAAGATTGCTCTATTGTGCTTTTAAACTTTAGCCATCTTGGTGATCCAGGTTAGTGTTTCATGTCAATCATAATTTTGGGAGTATTTTGCCAAATATGCATAATTCTACCCCAAATTGATCTGGAATACCTGCACTGAAAGAACAAAATGTCTCTATCTTCTTCAGTTTCTTTGACAAGCTACTTTTCTTCCAAATTCTAATTTTTGGATTCACTTTTGTCATTATAAGTGGATGCTTTAAGTGCTTTATTCTTGTTCTTCTTTTGTTTCTTACAGTTTCTCTCATACTTCTCATTATCTTTGAATAGAGGACATTATGACTTTATATGGATGTATTTTATACATTCAGATTAACAAACATTATAGGATTTGTGTTTTAAATTACTTTTACCTTTTTTGAAGTCCTTTCTTTTTTAGAATTTCTTCTTTAAGAATATTTTGAATTTTCTAGTGAATAAGACAATTTCTTCTTCATCGTTTTCACTAGTTGATGTCGTTTCCTCTTTACTCGATTCTTCCTTTGAGGCTTTGAATGCTTAATTCTTTTTCATTAGAAGATTCATTTCTTTTTTTTGTCTTTTGGAGTTTCATTTCATATGTGAGGAAAGATCTAATAAGTTCTGCTAATAGTAGTGTTATTAGGTCCTTAGTTTCTTATATGGCTATTTCTTTAGCTTCCATTGTCTTTGGAAGTGACCTAAGCAACTTTCTTACTATTTCAACATTAGTACAATCTTTTCAAGACCTTTAAGAGCATTAATAATATCAATAAATTTGGTATACATGATAGATAATCTTTCATCCTGCTTTATTTGAAATAATTCATATTTATGTGTTAGTTTTACTTAACTTTGCTCTCTTTAACTTGATTTTTGCCCTCATTTGTACTTTATAATGTATTCCAAATGTCATAATCCTTTTCATACATAGAGACCCTATTAAATTCATTTCTTAATGCACAATTTAAGATATGTGTAGCCTTAAATTAATCTCTTATCTTGAGGTTCCCGTTCTTCTTTTAGTTTGGGGACCTTTTCATTATTTACATTTTTAATAGGTATAAGCGGACCATTTAAAACTATTTCCCGTAGATATAAAACTTTTGGTCATTAAAAAGAATCTCATATTAGTTTTTCAATAAATTTAATCATCACCTTCAAAGAAGGTGCTCTACTAATGCTTTTTCCCTCTTGTTTGAATGATGTTGATGCTCCTCAATATGCAATTATGATCTTTGATATATAATTTTGTTAGAAATACTAGAGACTTGATATGATACCACTTATTAGTCCCTAATGGCACCCAAAAGGTGATTGTGAATAGGTTGTTTATAGAATTTAACAAATTTTCTAGCCAATGTACTTAATTAACAACTCTCAATATAAATAAGGATGAGAAAATTGATTAATATAAATCAATAAAATAATTTAAAGAGGATAAGGAAGAGAGAATGCAAATTGATTTATAGTGGTTTGATAAACAAATCTTTTCAACATCCACTTCCAAGAATCTTCTTGGAATTATAATATAATTCTTCTTTCAAAGAAAAAAATAACCTTTGTACAATCTTTTTCGATTAAGAGAAACCCTTTTACAATCTTTTTTTAAGGTGAAGAGGAGTCTCAACGTTACTGAGAAATCTCAATTTCATTTATATCATCACAAATACAATAATAAAATACGCTAATTAAATCTTACAACTCAAAATACGTTACTTTATCACTTGAAATTCCAAAGAGGCTCACTCATAAATATGAGATAATGGTGCTTAATGATTGAAAAAAACTTAGAAATGTGTGCAAAATATAATAAAGTGCTTCTTCATACTAAAATCAATGAGAAAAAACCTATTTATAGTGTTTTGGGACCACCCATTTAAGTCAATAACTAGTCGTTACAATGACTATTAATAGACCACTAGTTGAGCAGTATCATATATTGGTCAACCAATGTGTATTAATAGTACTAAATTTATTAGTCGAAGGGATACCAGTTGACTAGTCAGCATATTGATCATCCAATATGACATTTAGTCCAACAATACATTAACCAATGTCACTAAAAACTCTTAGTACATCAAATTTATTATCTTTAACTTATATTGGTTAACAACTGACCCATACAGGTTAACCAATCCCATAAAAATATGATTTTAACAACTTCAAATGCTCAAACTCAATATGTTTAATTTAATTATGATTTAAAAACTTCCCAAAATGTTTCCTAAAGTTTGTTTAAAAGTTGAAGAGGTTTTTATATTCAAACTAAAGGCTTCAATGCCTATGAATGAAAAGACTCATGCAATAAAGCGAAATAAAATATTTATACATCGTGAGCCTTTTAGAACATCAAAGTAACTAAACAAGATTACAATTAGCTTTAAAAACTAAAGAACAACCTTTATGTTCCCTGTCTTCTTTTGTTCATAACTTGGTCTCCACTTTTTAAGTTGCAAACTTTATCTTTTTCTTTTGTCAACTTTATGAGCTTCCATCTTGAGTTTATGAATACATCTTGTTGTCATATTACTTCTCGTCAAAATAATAAAACATTACTAGTACTTAAGCTTTGTTATCATCAAAACATTAATTGAAACCTCCTATATTTTAATAAATAGCATTGTATGTTGATAGAGCTAAAAATAGATTTATTGCCTATAAAAGACTTAGGTTGAGACCACTCATCTTTAGTATAATGAAACTGGAATTTTCCTATTTTCAATAGATCTTTCAAAATTTTCTATTGTTATTTCATTATTAATAAAAATCATTTCATTATTACTAAAGGTATAAGCACTAAATGTGGATAAATCATATACCTTATGGAGTGGGAATAACAACCATGAAAAATTAAAAAAATTAAAGCTCGATCCTCAACCAACCTCTCTTGTTGCCCCACTTATAATTACTATAACTACCAGTATGTTTGATTTAAAATCTTCCTATTAATGAGAACTATAAAAAATAACTTATGGCTTTTTTCTTTAACACTATAACTACAAAAATAAAAATAAAAATATGAACTGCTTAAAATCAAGAAAGAATTAGGGTCAGTTTTATAAATAAACATAAAGATAAGAATTGCAACTATAGTCACATAAGATTAATGCATGTAGGAATAAAAATGCAAGTAGGAATAAGGCATACCAATGGGTGGATGTTAATAGGTGAATAAAAACCAAAATATTGAGAAAAATATTAAACTTTAAGCTCTTGATAATATTTCTAATTTTGCAAAATAAAACTTTATTTGACAATACTTACTATTATTCTCATAAGTATCAACTCTATCTAAACCATTATTATTATTATTTTTAAGTTGAGGAAGTGATACTAACTCTTTTAATTATTTATATTCTTATTTTAAGGGAAATAATTCTTTTTCAAAATTTTCACTAATTGTTTTAAAAACCTTCTTTTTTAGGGAATTTCAAACATGCAAAATATTTAAGGTTAAAGAGCTTCTAAGGCCTAGATAATATTTCTGATTTAGATGTAGTAATTTATTCCTTTTCTTAATAACATTACGTATTATCTTACTAGTTCTAATTTCTTGTAGTAATTGATTATTATTATTTAATATTAATAATTGTTTATCTTGTTCTTCTAATTAAGAATATTTTTATTTAATCTTATTATGTGTTAGTTTACAAAAAATTTTGAAAGCATAAGCTAAGATATAAATAAACCAATAAAATATTAAAATAGTAAAGAAATATAAATTAGGCGATTAATAAAATAAAATATAAATATATGGTTTAATAAGCATAAAAATATGAATATTAAAATTAATAGAGACTGAAATAAAATAACTCACTTTTATTTTATTCAAATTTTATGAAGCATTAAGATAGAAGGTTATGAAAAAGGGGTTTTTATTGAGCTTTAGTAATTTAGTATGCATATTTTAGTATCAAGTGATTTTAGCAAACTGGAAGGGTGTTTTGGTATGTAAGACTAAAGAAAGGAAAGGATAGGAAGTTAAAGTACTTTC
>JANQBM010000221.1:20680897-20704061 GCA_025594535.1 Erythroxylum domingense | reverse complement strand
CTAGAAGTGATGATATCACTATAAACTCTTTATTTGAGTGAATGTTCCCTGATACATATTTCAATTAATAATTCCAACATTCAAACACTAGATTAATACTCTGTAAAAATCCATTCCGATCATATCAAGAATTATAATGAAACACATGAGTTCACCACTCAACAAGATTGTGGTCTATAATAAGCAAATGCTAAAATGAATGTTTTAAGATTAAAGTAACGGTCTACTTTGTTCATTAAAACATACGTGATTCCAAATTGCCATTATCGATAGTAAACTACTATCATGATAGGAAACTCATCATTCCCTTGAAGTAAACTCCTTTACTTATAAGGAGATAAATTGCAACACTACAGTCTAAACCATAATCAAGCGATCAACTCGATTATTCAACTGTGAAACAATTAATTTAGATTCTAATAATATACATGTTTCCCATACATCTCCTTATATATGTACATTACTTACAAAAGAATCTTGGTACCTTATGATTAGATATATAATGCTCAAAAAATCCAAACTATTTTATTTTATTAATAATAAATATTTTCATTACAAAAGTAACTGGAAGAAAATTAAGTTATAAGTAAATACACTTGCTTTCTAGGGCACTATATTTACATAACTCCAACATTAAAGGGCAAAAGGTATATGATTGGTGGATCCTTTATCACCTTATATATTCGCTGTAGCTTTGGAAGTTTTCTTTAACATGACCCAAAGGAATATAGATAACTCATGTTTATTCAGATTGTTAGGTTTTGATTATGCATCATATGCATCACATCTCAAAATACGCAACAGAAAATAAAAAGAAACCCAAAAAATACAGAATCAAACATGTGCTATTAGATGTAGTAAAAAAGCAAAATGAACTTAAGATGTATACCTTACAAAATCCTTTATTCTTCATTGTCTTCACCTCTTTAGGTTTTCATAAACCATAACAACTAAAGGAGGACATCTCTAATGATATCCACACGAAGAGGAAAGCCTGAAACGTTTTAGGAAAAATGGTTAGAAAACACACAAAATGTTAGCTTTAATGTATGTTCTTGAGATAGAGAATAAGCGTGTGTAATATAAACTCTTCACATTTCTCACTCGTTTTCTAACAATACTATGCAATTAAATGAGTGAGTTTTTGCCAACTTTTGGCATCCTCTAACCCCCATCATGAATGGAGGAATAATGGGAATTAAATGGCCATGAATGCCATTTAATTTGGCTTGAAATGTTTACTAAAAATATGGAAACTTTCTAGGCTGGCAACCATGGAACACTTGCTTTTTTTCATTCCTTTGTAACATTTCTTACCACGATCATATCGCGATACAATCCCGAAACATTCTCTCATATCTTGGATCACTATCCAAACTCAATGCGTGTGACTCATTAGGTTCCCTATTATATTGGTCACTTTAATTAACACTTAATTCAAGCAAGTCATGAGCAGTATCTAGCAACACATCATAATCTCTAATTAACCAAAAAGTCAATGGTTTAACTATGAACACTTCCATAGATAATGTTCCCATGCAATTTATCCTTTCACAATCTATACCCCACTTGGTTCAAAGCATGGTTAAAGTGTCAACTCCCACTATACTGACCACGTCACATCTAGCCCAAATGATGTTAGCTTTTGTCCCCAATGCTTACTCAATTGGATATGTCACTAAAGACTATCTTCATGATATTTTCACTCTGGCCAGAGATTCTTAAGTAATGACCCCGACAAAAGGCCATGAGTATCATCTCCTTCTAGTAGGAGTGGTGAATCCTTTATCGGCTACTCAATTACTTCAAATACCTTAAATTATACCCAATCACCACCATATGAGCAACCTTTGAGAGACAACGAGGAATGGAGTTGAAGTACAAGATCAGTATCCAAGCTATCGTGACCTCAAATCTAAGAATATTTGCACCATTGCTATGATGAGACTATAATTGACAATAGAATAGATTATCCATACTATTGGCTTATGGCAGGTCATCCAATATACTTACTCCTCTTATTAAGCATCCACATGTTAACTCTAAACTTATGCTTACAACTTATTATATCCACCGCTTGATCCAATCAAGGAGTATAATATGTGCTAGTCTATTCGGATTAATAATGTCCTATAATATTCTGATCAATGGGCACTCTCTCTATCTTGACATCATTTCTACCAATGATTTCTCAAATTAAATGGTGTCGCCTAAGTACGTGTTTAGATTTTTTATGAGACCTTGGTTCCTTTGCTTGGGCTATGGAACCATTGTTGTGACAATACAACTGTATTGGGTCAATAATACAAGGAACCTCTCTAAGTTTCATAATGAACTTCTTAATATAAAATACTTCCTTTGCTGCTTCTAAAGTAGCAACGTACTCTACTTCGGTTGTTGAATCTACAGTTTTCTCCATTTTGGAACTCTTCCAACTAACTGCTCTACCATTCAATGTGAAAATATACCCTGGATGGGATCTAAAGTCATCCTTGTTGGATTGGAAAATGGCATCTTTATACCCGCTCATAACAAGATCTCCTTCTCCATATACCAATAATACATCCTTAGTTCTTCTCAAGTACTTAAGGAAATGCTTGACAGCCACCTAATAACCCTCACCAAGATCTGACTAGTATCTACTCAAAGCACTTAGAGTATATGATACATTGGGTCTCGTACATAACAGAGCATGCATGATTGATCCTATAGCCAAAACATAAGGGATCAAATTCATGCAAGTCCTCTCATCTTGTGTTTTTGGACATATAGATTTTAAGACTGTAATCTCATGCATTATGGGAAGATAACCTCTCTTGGACTCCTCTATGCTAAACCTTTTTAGCATCTTGTCTATATATATAGATTGAAAAAGACCAAGCAACTTCTTACGTCTATCTCTATATATTCTTATCCCTAAAATATATGTTCCTTCTCCATGGTCTTTAATGGATAAATTCTTGGACAACCAAATCTTGACCGATTGTAAAATTGAGACATTGTTTCCTATTAATAGTATATCATTTACATACAACACAAGGAATATGATTGCACTGCCACTAACCTTCTTATACACACAAGGTTCATCTGAATTTTATGAGAAACCAAACTCTTTGATTGTCTCATCAAATCAGATATTCCAAATCTTGGAAGCTTGCTTCAATAGATTTTTAAAGTTTGCATACCTTTTCTCCATCTTTAGATATGAAACCATCGGGTTATGTCATGTACACATTTTTGGTTAGGTTTCTATTAGGGAAAGATGTTTTCACATCCATTTACTATATCTCATAATCATAATAAGTAGCAATGGCTAGGAGTATCCTAATGAATTTAAGCATGGCTATCGAGCTAAACGTTTCGTCATAGTCAACTCCCTATCTTTGACGATAACCTTTAGCTACAAGCTTAGCTTTGTAGATAACTACGTTACCCTCTATGTTAGTTTTCTTCTTAAAAACCCAATTGCACCTTATGAGTTTTATCCCTTTGGGTGGATCAACCAAAGTCCATACTTGGTTTTCATACATGGAATCCATTTTGGATTTCATGGCTTGAAATCATTTTTCATATTCTGAACTCTTCAGAACTTCTTCATAGGCAATAGGCTCACTGTCTTCTATGAGCTATACATCATTATGTTCACTTATGAGAAATCCATATCTTTCTGGAACATGACGTATCCTACTTAACCTACGAACTTCTTATGTATCAAAAGATTGAACTATTGTTTTACTAATATGAACAACAATCTCAGGTTTAAGTAGTTGATCTACGTCTGTTTGAGCATCATGAACTTCCACAAGTTCGATTTTTCTCCCACTATCTTCTTTTAGAAGAAACTATTTCTCTAAAAAGACAATATGTTTTGAAACAATCACCTTTTGTTCCAAAATATTGTAGAACTGATATCCTATCATTTCTTTAGGATATCCTACAAATAGACATTTGTCAAGTTTAGCTTCTAGCTTAGCTGACTGAATCCGCTTCATATAAGCCAGACAACCCTAAACTTTCATATATGAAAGATAGGGTTTCTTATTAGTCCACATCTCATATGGAGTAACATCAACTGACTTTGAAGGGACTCTGTTTAACATATAAATAGCAGTCTCGAGTACATATCCCCAAAAGGATTTTGGCATATTTGCTAAGCCCATAATTGACCTCACTATGTCTAACAAAGTTCAATTTATCCTTTCTGCCACAGTATTGTGTTGCAACGTGTAAGGAGGAGTCCAAATACTATCCCATTATCTTTGAGATAATTTAGAAACTCTTCGCTTAAGTATTCACCACCTCGATTTGATCAAAATGTTTTAATACTTCTGCCTAAATGCTTCTCTACCTCATTTTTTAATTCTTTAAACTTTTCTAAGGCCTCATATTTGTATCTCATAAGATACTTATATCTAATATGTATATTCCATTGCATAATGTACCCATAACATAAAGCATTCCATTAAAACTAATAGAACAACCATTAGTACTAAAATTTAAATGGAAACTAGCTTTATTAAGACTAGAAACTAAAATAATATTCTTAGTCAATATAGGTACATAAAAATAATCATCCAACTCTATTACAAACCCACTAAGGAGTGTCAATACATAAGTTCCTACAACTAATGTAGCAACTCTTGCTCCATTGCTAATGTGCAGGTTTAACTCTCCCTTGTTAAGTTATCTCCTGTTCCTAAAGCCCTGCATATCAATAAATATGTGGGAACCACAATTGGTATCCAATACCTATATGTTATTATTAGAAACAGTATTAATATCAATAACAAACATACTTGAAGTAGATGGGGCATTTGATGCCTTCTTTTGCTTCAGTGACTCCAAATAGGCCTTATAGTTCCTTCCAATGGCCATCCTTGCCACAGTGGAAGCATGTTCCCTTAAAGGCAGTCTCCTAAGCTTTCTTCTTGGCCACATATCCCTTAGGCCTTGTTGACTTCTTCTTCTTTTAGTTCTTCCTCCTCGAACCAAAAAATTCCACCAACATCACAGCCTTATTGTCCTTCCTAATAAATGGCTCAACTGTTTTAAGCAAGTAGATCAATTCAAGAATCGTGGTGGATATTTGTTTCATCCTATGGTGAAGAACAAATTGTGAATAACTATCAGTCAAAACAGTTAAAATTAAGTTTATAATTAATTCATAATCCATCAAGAAACCTAAGGAGGCTAACCTCTCAATATAGTCATTCATCTTCACTGCATATTACACTGGAGATGTCTGCTCAGCCATCTTAGATCAGAAGAGTAACCTCGAGGTCTCGAACCTTTCGGACCTAGGTTGCTCATCAAACAACTCCCTTAAATGATAGCTATGGTATGAACATCCATAGCCTAATGTTTTTTTTTCAGTTCTGGTGGCATAGTGGCCAATAATTTGAAGCTAGCCATCTCACTATCATCGAGATGTTTTCTGTATGCCTTCTGATCACTATCAGAAATATCAACAGTAGGGGAATCGGGAAGTGGTTCGTTTAAGACGTAGCTTAGTTTCTCTGAATTAAGAACTATTCTCAAGTTCCTAAGCTGGTCTAGGAAGTTGGGTCCAGTCAACTTATTGGCTTCCATAAGTGAGCATAGGGTCATGGTGTCGATTCTTACAACCTAATGTCAAAGAGAGAAAAGTTGTTAGATTGTACGTAAATGCATGTCAATTAAGACTTTACTAACACAAATTATGGCCCTACTAGTTTCTCTCGAATCCATAACCCTCAATATGAATCTGAGAGAACTTGTATAGAAATTCTCTTAGCGGGTCGATATCCAATATCTCTAGGAATGACCTTGGGATTGCCCAACAAGCCACCCTAGGTCAATCTATAGGTGTCAGTCATACCAATTACATTTATAATGCAACTATCGAATCTAGTACTATCAACTGTTGATGTGTGCACACACATTGGGCAATCAACTCTTGATGCATGTACATCTCATGTAAACTACCCAACTTTGCCTCTGTCCACATTGACCTTGGGTTTGTCCAACAAATCAGCGCTTCTAGTTAAAACTGACCCACTAACCCGAAAACCCTCTTTTCATGGCTCCAATATATTCATGTAGAGTGGGCTTGGGTTTACCCAACAACCTAACTCTAAAAGAACTCTGGTTATCACCAAATTAATGGAAAGCGTTAGTTTTAATATTCTAAGTGAGGGATTTCTACTTAGGTCTCATCTAACTAGGATGGTCTTGTATATATATAGTTACTACAACTATGTGGTATGATATAGACACCCCAGTCATATTGGGCTTAAGTCTATAACCATCCATCATACAAGCCCACTCATACTCTTAACATGCATCCTCTAAAGTGTACAATTAAATGCATCAAAATTCGTTGTGACAAGTTCTGGATCCTACATTTTGGAAGTTGATTGAACTCTTAAATCGAATTTCTTCCTAAGTGTTATCTTGGCTAAATTTAGTCTCATATGTCATTTCGGTTTAGAATTTAATATTAATCAAATTAAATTAAACTCTTAATTCCATAAATTAATTCACCTTAAAATTGATTATTTGATGTCAAAATTAAACATTTTAATTTTTTTCACATGTTAATTTCTAGTCTTACAAGAAAATAATGCTCTACTTAAATTAATTCAAAATTAATTTCCAAGATTCCAAAAATTTCCAAAGCATCAAATCATCATTCCATGCATCTCTGAGTCATTTCAAATTCATCAAAATAATTTTGGAATCACCCACAAATTATCAAGATAATCGAAACACCATTGAGATGCTAAAAATGACAAATTTGACATATAAATTTTTTTTAGAAATCTTAATTCGAGAAAAATCATTTTAGCATGCTTCATTCATCAAAATAACATATTTTTAACACAAAAAAATATTTTTTAAGGTTATAGAACCAAAACAAGAACATAGAAAATTATCAAACAAAACAGATCCATTTATTTCTTCAAAACCGACCACATCTGATTACTATTTGAAAATTTATTAAAACAATTGTAATAAATTCTGGAAAAATTATAAAGGTTTACACACATTCTAAATATGTTTAAATAAAAATTCCAAAATCAAATTACATGAAAAACATGTTAAATCTCATCAGTTTAGCCAACCAACAAAATATGTTTAGCAGAAAACAATTTTCAGCATATTGTTAGAAATTCAACAATAAATATTTCAATCACATTGAAATCAATTTTCAATCACTAAAACCATATAAAAACATGTTATGAGCTGAGCAACGAAAGAAAATCATGACAAACAAATTTTCATAATTTAATTTCGAATTTTCTAAGATCAAACTCACAGTTGTCACAACCATGCAATCTTATTGCACATGCAATGGAAAATACATCTAATAGGCACAAGATGGCTCTGATACCACTGTTAGGTTTCGATTATGCATCACATATCAAAATACGCAATGGAAAATATAAAAAAACCCAGCAAATATAGATCAAACATGTGACATTAGATGTAGTAAAAAAAACAAAATGAACTTAAGATGTGTACCTTACAAAATCCTTCATTATTCATTGTCTTCATCTCTTCAGTTTTTCATAAACCACAACGACTAAAGGAGGACGTCTCTAATGATATCCACACGAAACAATGAATTTATTGTCTTAAAAATATTGGCCTTTGTTTTTTATTTTATCATATTTTCCTTTTATGTATATTCAAGAAGTTCATAAATAAAAAAGAGCAAAGCCTGAAACCTCTTAGGAAGAATGGTTAGAACACACACAAAGTGCTAACTTTGATGTATGTTCTTGAGAGAATAGTTTAAAGAATAAGTGTGTATAATATGAACTCTTCACATTTCTCACTCATTTTTTTACAATACTATGTAAGAAAATGAGTGAGTTTCCACTAAATTTTGGCCTCCTCTAACCCCCATCATGAATAGAGGAATAATAGGAATTAAGTGGCCATGAATGCCACTCAATTTGGCTTGAAATGATTGCTGAAATTTTGGAAACTTTCCAGACTAGCAGCCATGCACACTTGCTTTCTTTCATTCCTTTGCAACGTTTCTTACCACGATCATATCACGATACAATCATAAAACATTCTCTCATATCTTGGATCACTATCCAAACCCATTTTACTCATTCTTCGCATCTCCAATACCTGTGACCCATTAGGTTCCCGTTTATGTTGGTTACTTGAATTAAACTTAATTCAAGTAAGTCATGAGTGATATCTAGCAACACATCATGATCTCCAATTGAACAGAAAGTTAGTGGTTTGAATACGAACCCTTCTATAGACAATGTTCCCATGTAATTCGTCCTTTCAATATCATTACCCCACTTGGTTTAGAGCATGGTTAAAGTGTCAACTCCTACTAGACTAACTACGTCACATCTAGCTCAAGTGATGTTAGTTTTTGTCCCCAATGCTTACTCAATTGGATATGTCACTTAAGACTATCTTCGTGACATTTCCACTATGGCCAGAGATTCCCGAGTAATAACCCCAATAATCGGCCATGGGTATCATCTTCTTCTATTAAGAGTGGTGAATCCTTTATTAGCTACTCAATTACCTTCAAATACCTCAAGCTGTACCCACACCACCCTATGAGCAACCTCTAAGAGATAACGAGGAACGGAGTCAAAATATAGGATCAGTATTCAAGATATCCTTGAGCACCTTAAGTCTAAGAATATTTGCACCATTGTTATGATGAAACTATCATTGACAATAGAATAGATTATCCATATGATTGTCTTATGGTAGGTCATCCAATGTACTTACTACCCTTAGTAAGCATCCGCATATTAACTCTAAACAACTCACGTATACAGTTTATAAGATCCATCGTTTGATCCAATCAAGGAGTATAATATGTGTTAGTCTGTCTGGATTAATAATGTCCTATCTCATTAATCCTATGACTATGAATAATTTATATACTAACATAATTATACATGATAGGAATCTCATTATCATGATCTCATCTTGATTTCCTTCATGCTATGTAATGTATCAAGGACTTCATTAATTCAATTTAAGATCATTATCAACTCATAAAGAACATGAAAATCAAATTAATTAAAATGCCTTTTATTAAGCATAAAGATTTGTACAATAAGTGCTAAAGGTGATTTCCTTTAGAGCACTTATCTAACACAAATATCATCATAAATGTAGATAATCAAAACTCTCTTGTCTAGCCTATGCAAATGACTTGCTTTTCGTAAGTGCAAAATGTCCTCTCTCTCATTAAGGATTATAATGAACTCACTAGACGTGTTTTCAATGATGTCTAGTATAAGAATCAACTTTGAAAAAGGTAGCTTGATACTTTTAACTGGAGGTAGGGATGACTCAACATTGAAACAAATTTCCAGAATGTGAATTCACGAATTGCCCCTTAATTACTTAGGCTTGCCCATTTTCCATAAAAATCCTAAAATCAAAGATTGTAGGGGTATTATAGAGAATACTAAGAAAAGAATTATTACCCAGCAAAACAAATCCCTATCCTTTGTATAGAGGATATAACTTATAATTACACACTTAGTAGTGTTCTCATTAGTTTGCACACTCACTAGTGTTCCCACTTAATGCTTCCAAAAAATCATCAAAAAGTTGGAAAATTTTATGAAAAATTTCCTATGGTCTAAAGGAGTTGATAGAGCATATGGGGTAAAAGAAAGTCAGAATAAGGTTTGTACTCCCAAAAAGGAAGGAAGTCTTGGTTTAATATCCTTAAGAATCAAGAATAAAATGCTCACGATTGAATGGATGTGGAGATTAATGTATGATAAGGTGGCCACTTAGGTGAAGTGGATTCATTCTCACTATCTAGAAAATGAATGTTTTGGAATCTAAAGGAGAAAAGTTGTCATTCCTGGCCTCTAAAGGACTTGTTTTGAATGAGAAGTAAATATATCCTCATACAAAGATGCATGTAGAAAATAGGCAGCAAACCTAGTTATGGTTTGACAACTGGTACCCAATTAACCAACTAAATCAAAAAAGGGAACTATATTCCATAACGAGTAGAATCAATATTAACTCGAAGGTTCAATCTATAACACTTAACCTTAGTTGGGTGTGTGAACAGCAAGGAAAGTACTATCTAAAGGAAAACCTTCCTACTTACTCTCGTAGCTTGAAAATTTTAGACCAACCAGTGTAGCTCCTACACTATTGAGGTAAATAAACTAATGTCTCTTATTTTAAAAAAATAGAGACAAATATCCCAAAATTGAATAAGCCATATTACTATAGAGTAACACACTGGTGCCTAATGCATCGAAATTCTAGGAAGGCTATAGATCAAAGACAAATTTCTCTCCAACTTAGGTCCCCTATATGTTCTATGTGGGAGATAAATTGAATCAATTGATCACCTATTCTCCAATTGCCACTACCCTACTATGGTTTGGTCCAAAATTTAACACAAGTTACCATACCATTATGATGAAACCAACTGAACTAGCATAATCAAATGGGCAAGCAAGATGGGTACAGGGAATGATCAAGAAGTAAGCATATTCAAGTAGCTTTGCCATGTTACAAAATTCATAGGCAAAAGGAAGTGCGCAAGCATGCCCTAGCTACTAGGTTAATAAAATGCATAAGGGAGATATTAATAGTTAATATACATGTTATAAATATCTCTAATAAACAAAAGACCATAGGGATCACAATTTAATTGTTATCTAGGTTGAATCAAACTAATCAAACATATACCCAAGGAAGAACCAAAAAACATGCAGAGAAAATCGAGAAGAGGATGAATATGTACTATGCAATGGATTATTGCACTCATGTAACCTCTATTGGAAAAGAAGAAAGCATCATCTCTGGCCTTGAAACTTGAAGTCTGACAAAAGTCTGCGATCGTGATTGTGTAACCTTCAATGCAATCCCTAACTTTGAACCGATATAATTCTTGTATTATGAGGGATTTTGTTACCATTTACACGATGGAAACAAACTCAACCAATACAGCTAAGTATATTCGGATGACTAGTTTCTAATGTAATTATATAGTGTTTCACTATACGAATGCGTTTAACTTAATTTCCAAAAAATCAATAATAAGAATTATTAAAATTCTTCGTATGTTAAATAGTTGCTTGTTATTAATATGTAAAAAGTTATTAGTATGATTATTTTTAAAAAGTTATTAGTATGATTATTTTAACACATACTAATTTTTTATATTTTAGTTTATATTTATGTTTTTTTATTTTAAAAAGAGAAAGAGAAATTATAACAATATTTTTTTATAGGGAATTCTAATCTCACAAAATTGAGAGTTTTACCATGTTGTTACTTTGTGGCCAAAGGGTTGTCTATATATCTATATAGACATGAACAAAGGACTAAAAAGGGTCATGACAAAATAATAATAAAAGCCGTTTCCCACCAACAAAATTAAAATTAGAAACAAATACAACAGGAAGCCCTCGTTTACTAATAAAAGCCGTTTCCCACCAACAAAATTAAAATTAGAAACAAATACAACAGGAAGCCCTCGTTTTCACGGTCCCAGAATCGGTTCTTTTCCGTCTACAGAGTTTTCCCGGAAAATTTTCTCTCACTTATTTCCAGTCCAATTGAATCCTACTTCTTCAAAACCCTAATTTACTCCGCCCAAGTTGTTCGTCAAGGGTTTATCTCCTTTAACAACAAGCCCTGATTTCTTATGAATTGGTTGAATATCACTTGTCAGTTAAAAGTTTATGCGTTTTTCGCACATTGGTTTTGGATTTCATGGGATTTTGAGCTTTAGATTCGTCGGATAATGGGTGCCATGACCAACAACCGCAAGCGAGACCCGTATTCGTATTCAAATTCAAATTCTCCGGATTTTCATTTATCGAAGAAGCTCAGGTACTCGTTAATGCATCCGCGTTTAAACCAAACCCTAAGATCCTCAAACAGTACGGTATCTAGAATTTCTCGATATCCGGAGACCACATTCAATTGTCGTCGTGAAGTTCATGCCCCTTGTAGGATAGTGAAATTTGGGTTGTTGAAGTCTAGAAGTAGTTGTTATAGTGACGCAGAGATATCAAGTGGTGATGATATGGGCCTTTTCTTGAGTAAGAAATTGGATTTCGCGAAGCGAAAGGCAATTGACGCATTTAGATATTCGGCTAAAAAGAAGGAGGCTGTTGACGTGGATGATGAGGATCGAAAGCTCGGAAAGGAGGTGCTTTCAGAGGATTCGAGTGTTGAAGAGGTTGAGATTATTGAAGAAAATGGAAGAGAAGGAAGGTCAAGGTTGGGGGCTTCGGTTGTGGGTAATGATCATGATAATGATGTCAAGGTTGTGGAGGAGAGATCGGTGGTTACTGTGGATGGGAATTTGGAGGTCGAGAAAGCTAGGAACATGATGGGTTCGTTAGTATTGGACCGTGAAGTAGATGTGTCGAGTGTTGAGGTTTATAGGAAGTTGCTTCAGAGTGTGGAGAGGAGGAGTACAAAGTTGTCAGCTTTGGGATTTGAGATTAAGCTGAACGAGGAAAGGTGGAGTTCACTTAAATCGTTGCAGTCGACGAAGAAAACAGAGGAGAAATTGGTGGAGGTGAGTTGGTTTTTCCTGTAATTTTGGTGCTTATTTCGTGGGAGTCTTAACATTATTGCATTACTCGAATTTTATGCTTTTCCACCTTTATTGGAAGAAATCTTGTTATAGAAATTGTACAGTAGTGCCAAGAAGTTGATAATTAATAAAAGAAATTGGATATTTGTGGAGGTAGGATTCTTTCTCTTTTGTTGGAAGTTGAAGCTAGTATACCCCTTGTTACAAATTTAACTGAAAGTTTTTTTATGGTTTTCAGGAGATACCTCATGAACCTTTTATCCCTTTCACTCAGGATGAAGAGGAGGAGTTACAAATTGCTTTTTTAGCCAGCAATAGGTAGGATTTGAGAAACATGTTAATTTCATACCTCAGTTGGTAAACCAAACCAAACCAAACCAAACATACCCAAATTACCGCCTAAGCAGGGTATGGGGAGGGTAAGATGTACGCAGTCATGCCTGCATCTCCAAAGAGATACAGAGACTGTTTCCTTAGAGACCCCACTCAGTTGGTGTTGTTGGTAAATGGGCATTAGTTATGACTTTTGTTTGATCTTGCAGGAGGAGGGTATTAGTCACTCATGATAATTCGAATATTGATATCACTGGAGAACTTTTACAATGCCTTGCACCTCAAGCATGGTTGAATGATGAGGTGATTTTGGGACTCTGTAGCATTTCCCTTTGTTTGTATCATTTCACTGTATTAGTATCTTACACATGAGTTCGAGATAAGATGGCTATTTGGACTTTGTTGAATTTGGTGAGCTTATAACATTTTGTCCTGATATGTTTACTTGTTATTTGTCAGGTAATAAATGTGTACCTTGAACTGCTGAAAGAAAGGGAGAAGAGAGAGCCACAGAAATTTCTGAAATGCCATTTCTTCAGCACTTTCTTTTACAAAAAGGTTAGTCCTATCAAATTTTGTAGTAGATGCCTATTCTACTTAAAAACAGTGTATCTTTAACTGCACTCTTTCTTATTTGGTTGGGATTTTTGGATCATGGACAATAATTTTTTTCATAATTATTAGAGGAGGAGATGAAAATCTAATCTTTGAAATTGTTTTAGTAGTTTGAGATGACAATCTAGTCTTTATAGTAGTCACAGTAGTTTGAGATGGCTTTCTGATGTATGCCTCACTTCATCCTTCCCCCTATTTATAGTTTATGATTTTGTAATCATTGCTTATTTACATCACAAACTGGTAGCTGAAATTTTAAATTGTAGTTTTTATTTTCTAGTTGGTTTCTAAAGCGTGGTTTCCATCTTGTAGAACTCTCTTTGGTAGGTCTGTAATGGCTTCTCACCCATAGTAGGTCATCCTTGGATGAAACATTCTAATTGCTTCCCTAGAAGAAGATGGCGCATTACATTGTTGACAGATTTATGAAACCAAATTTTGGTTACTTGAGATGCTAGCATTTGTTTTTTCAATGAGGATCTTAGCCATTAAATGGTGTTCCATTCACTTGTACCCAAAGCTTCAACCTCATCCATCACAATTCCCATTACATCAATCATCTTTATTTGTTTCTTCAAGAAAACGATCAAGATAGTTACTAGATATTGACATATATTCTTTTATTTCTGTTGCTCTTTCTTTACTGTGATTTTACAAATTAAATTTCTATATGTTGCATTTCTTTCATTGTGTATTTTATCCTTTTTTGACAGTCCATTTAGTTTGAGATTTATTGTCAATGTGCAGTTAACTGCTGGAGGGAACACCTACGACTATAAAGCTGTCAAAAGATGGACTACGGAAAGGAGACTGGGATACTTTTTGGTTGATTGTGACAAAGTAATATGGCTCACTTTCTTCTAGTTTTCATTACTTCAACTTTTGTTTCTTTCTTTATATGATTTAACAATTTACTCTTACTAACCAATGCTATTGAGCTCAGATATTTATCCCTGTTCACAAAGAGATACATTGGTGTTTGGCGATCATTAACAAAAAGGACAAGAAGTTCCAATATCTTGATTCACTGAAAGGGACAGACTCCAGGGTTTTGGAGCATCTGGTATGCCTTCTGGTATTTCTTAGCATTTTTCAGATGTGTTTGCTGTGGTTCAAGGAACACTTTTTAGCTCCCAGTTTTGACTTATCTAGTTTTTTGTTAGTGGCATTTGACCATTTCTATCCTTAGGGTATATATGCCATTTTTTCCATTGGCTTGGTATTGACTTACAAATATGAAAGGGTCTGAGACACATGACAGCTTCTCAGGGCTTTTGACTGATTGATTGTATTTGTGGATTGACTTCTCAGGGTTTCTCTTAAATTTCCCTTAAAACAGTAACAAAAGGTTTCTTACAGTATTTAATATTGCTTCTTAACATTTTTGAGAACTTTGTAATGGCTCATTGTACTGAGAATGATAAAGTTGAAGAACTTGCATTTCCATATGAAAGATGTGAATTTGTAAAATTGACACAATGTTGGATAGAAAAAGTAAACTATAGACAAAAAACAACCAAAAAATTCCTAGTAGAAAATTTGGTATGTCATTGTTAACATGGTTAATGCTGATCATTTCCACTTCTGTGTTCCAGGCAAGATATTATGTTGAAGAAGTCAAGGACAAGAGTCGAAAAAACATTGATGTGAGCAATTGGGAGCGGGAATTTCTTGAAGACCTTCCTGAACAGGAGAATGGGTCTGTATTGTTGATATTGAATTCAGTTAACAAGTCTAGTCATTAACATTCATCCAACGAATTTTATGGTGTTAGAAAAAATACATCTAACTTAGAAGCCTCCAGACTGGTAGGTTGTAATGGGTAAATATTCCTGGAAGCATTTTCCTGCCAAATGCATGCTTGCAACAAAATTCTCTTAAATGTGATTGGTTATATTGATGGGTTCATCCCCCTTCTTCCAAGTCAGCTTTACAGTTGTTTAACGGTAGTTACTTTGCCATTAAATTAAGCAGTTATTAGAATTGAGTACCATCAAACATTAGATTGCGGTTGATGGGATCAACAGGTCCTGTCTAAGTATTGATTATCTCCTGACTATCTTTTTGTGGTATTAACAGGTATGACTGCGGCATGTTCATGATCAAATATGCTGATTTTTATAGCAGAGGTCTGGGGTTGTGTTTTGGCCAGGTGGGCATAAAAATAAGAATTTCATGCATGAAATCCGGCTTCAGATCTCGGGTCTCTTTCATTAAATTGGCTCGTAGTTGCCATTTCTTAATCACTAGACCTGAAATTGAGCTATCCACACTTGAATTTATGTTGGAAAGGTTCTTGTACTTGGTGTATAGTTATTACTTACAAGACGAGACATCACCTGATCTCAAGTTGAGCAATTTACAAAATGCAATTGCTGAAACTTCATCGAAGTATGTTGCAAATCTGGTAATTTTTAATTCGGTTTGGTCTGCAGGAGCATATGCCATATTTTCGGAAGAGGACGGCTAAGGAGATTCTGAGATTGAGAGCAGATTGAGGATTTGGTATTTGGCGGTACTGCCAGTGGTATCTGCTGTACATAGTGAATATATGGGCGCTTCAGCTTCGTCTAAATTCTTTTGCCTCGGTGCTTAAGGACTGAAGCTAACTAGATTGTGACTCGAGAATCAAGTGACCAACAGTACAGGTGCAAGAGAATGGATGGCTTGGCTTGTAATTGTCATATGTGGGTCAATGTTTTTTGTACCTTTTTCCTTGATTCCTCAACTTGTATGCCGTTGTGAAGTTTTGTTGTTGTCATTTATACCCCTTGAGTGAGAAAAATGAGAAATAGAAGATGGTGCGCGCCTTCAACTGCTCCTTGAAGCGCACAAGACGTGACATTCTCCGTTATGAAGTTTTGTCAATTTTCAGTTCTCATTCATTTTGCTTATACACTTGGCAACGGTGGAATTTAATATTTGCTTAATGGGGATTGGTCAATGGGGTACTATCCGTCTAATGACGGTGGTTTAGCGTGAGTTAATCTTTATAAGGTTGGATGTGTAAGCTGAATCTTTTTTTTTTTTGAACGAGGGGCAAGAAGCCTCTAAACACAAATTACAGTGGACGTCGCTTGGGGAAGGTGGTGCCAGAGTGATCTTATGCATGGATAGTATTGATGCCAGCAAGAGGACTAGGGAATTCATGGTACCCTAAAGGAAGGCTTAAAGCAAAATTGGTCATCCAATCGGCAGCAGAGTTTCTTTTATGATTAGGGAGGGCAAAATTGGCCCGGATTGTTCAGTCCAACCTATTTTTGGCCTTAATTGACCGGGTCACAAGCGAGTCACGGGTCAATTATAGTTGGCCCGTCTATTATTTTCAAAATGATATCGTTTTGGAAGTTTTTTGCTTAAAAAAGAAAATGACAGGTTGGGTCGCGAGTCGGGTCATCCTAACCTGTCTAGCCACGGGCTACCATGCTTCTGACACGGCCCGGCTTATTAACATTCTTATTCATGATAAATGTGTAGACACTTCATTTCCCAATCTGTGTGGAGTAGCGTTTTTAGTTTGGAGATCAAGGTCTAGTTGTAGTGGGTATACGGAGGATCCTTCTCAAGCAGTTTGATAACTTGTGTGTTGTCTACTTCCAATAAAACTCCTTGTTCGTAAGAAGGCCAAGCCAACTCCAATCCTTTCGGGGCCTCCCAAAGTTTGGAAGCTAACAACGTGCAGCTGCCAATTCGATAGGCAAAGTCAATCTTCCATTCATCGTGGTCATTCCTTAACACGCCCCTGTTAAAGCTAACCCACTGGAAGTCTTAACAGCTCCATCAGTGTTGATCTTGCATCATCCCACTGTTGGTGGACTCCATCCAATCTGTGCATCTGGGTGAGAGGTTTGTGGGTTGGTGATAAGCGTAAGCGTATTAACCTGCTGAATGACCCTAACTCGGGCCATAATGACCTCCACGTGAGAGGCAAATGGGAGGTTCGTAAATATTCCTTGGTTTCTCCAATTTCAGATGAACCAACAAGTAATAAAAAAAAGCAGATTCCAGTCCATCCCAGAAATTGGTGGCCTTTGCATGGAGAGTTTAGCAGTCGACTAAGGAAAGTAGTCGGCTGAGGTAAAATTATGCCAGTGTCACTAAGGCACGAACATGTGCCACACTGTGTGAGCAGTGGGACAGTCCCGCAGTGTGTGTAGGCATGATTCCTCATCTAATGAACAGCTTCCAAAGTAGAGATTGTTATTAAGATGTCATCGAACCCGTTCCACATTAGTGAGAAGATAGCCTTGTAGTGCTAACCATAGGAAGGAACGAATGCATCGAGGCCCCTTGAAGCTCCGAATAAGCGTCCAATGATGATCTTGGGAATGCCATGAATTATTGCATAAAACAGTATAAGCCGATTTGACACTAAATTGGCCAGATTTTGTCCAACCGTTTTAGATTTTGTCCTACTCATTGGTGTCCGTAGGGGGCTCGTGGCTGCAAGCTAGAGGCAAATGGAGGGTAAGAGATAGGTCTGTAAAAGACCCCAATTCCAGTGGCTGTTCGCAGTAATATATTCCCTCACACGAGCTTGTTTCTCTACCTAAAAAATAATGGACATAGTGACCTCCGAAAGTTTAGTATCGCCCAACCATACATATTTCCAAAAAAGCACAGTGGAACCATCTCCTAATGCCCATCGAATACTAGGATACACTACTAGCCAAACCTTACAGATGGCTCGCCAAAGGAGGGAATAACACCCCATTTGCAGTGTTGGTGGAATGTAGGTCATGGGGGGTAGATATTTACTCCTCAGTATTTGAACCCACAGGGCGTGAGGTTGAGTAAGAACATGCCAAGCTAACTTCATGAGGAAGGCATCATTATGCTCTCTCAGCTTCCGCAAACCAAGGCCTCCACAGTTCTTGGGCTAACAAATGTCGGACCATCTGAGTAAATTCACCTTCCGTTCCCCTACATGAGCACCCCAGAGGAATCGACGACAGGTGCCTCCAATTTGGTGGATAACTTCCTGGGGTAAAGTAGTTTGCATGGTGTAGCAGCGAATAATGAGGAGGACCGATTGAGACAAAGTAATGAGTCCCGCCAAAGAAATATTGCAAGTGGACCAATTGGTTAGTTTCTGGTGGACACGATCAGCAACCGGCTAGTAGATGGCTGCGATAACTCACTTATAAAGGAGCGGAACCCCTAGATATTTTCCCAAGTCCTTAGCAAGGGTGAATCCCAACAAATTACTGAGACATCTAGCGTCCCTTGCGGCAACACTATTAGAAAAGAAGACGATAGATTTGAACTAGTTCACGAGTTGTCCAGAACTTGCACAGAAGTCTCGCAACACATTTTTTGTAATGTCTACTTGATCGGTAGACATCTTAGCAAACATGAGTAGATCATTTGTGAAGAATAGGTGAGACACGAATGGACCTCATCTAATGGTTCGAAAGGGTATTCATTTCTTGGCTCTAACTTGAGCTTCGATGGCTTGGGAGAGCCTTTTCATACATAACACAAAGAGGTAGGGGGATAACGGGTCACCTTGGCGAACTCTTCGGGACAACCAAAAGGTTTCGAATGGGGTTCTATTCCAGAGGATTTGCATGGAGGTGGAGCTAATGCAATAGATGATAAGCTGAGCCAACGAGCTGGGAAGGCCTATGTCCTCTAATGTGTCGTGAATGAACTCCCAACCTAGGCGATCGTAGGCCTTTTGGAAATCTATCTTGATCGCCATATACTTACTTCCTACTCGGCATCACATGGTATGAATGATCTCTTACGCAATGACAATGTTGTCTATAATAGTGCGCTCGTGCACAAAGCTAGTTTGAGATTGATTCACCAAGGAAGGGAGGAGGGGCTTCAGTCTATGGACAACAACTTTCGTGATCAATTTATAGAGGACATTACATAAGCTGATCAGACGAAATTGTTGAAAATTCAAGGGGCCTTCTACTTTGGGTATAAGGATGATCGTAGTTGAGTTCATATCGGCCGGGATGATGCCTTTAGAGAAGGCTTCGTAGACCATAGTGATCAACGAAGGTCCAGTTACGTCCCATTGGCTTTGGTAAAAGAGCGTCGAGAACCCATCAGGTTCAACAGCTTTCATTAGCCCCATTACAAATAAGGCTTGGTAAACATCCTCGTGGGTCACAAGCCTTGCGAGGCACGGAGCCTCCCTGGCCTCTAGGATAGGAAATTGGCCCCAGATTGCATACGGTTGAAGCTACTATTCGTCAAATGTGTATAGGTCCCTAAAGAATGTTAAAGCAGCCGAACGTTAGGTTTTCTCGTCGAAGCACCAGTGTCTACTGTCCAGCTCTAGGATAGGAAATCCGCCTCCGCCTCACGTGAAAGTAGGAGGTATTATAGTCACCAAACTGAATCCAGTTACAGCGAGCTCATTGTGATTCCAACAACTCCTTTTAAGTGAGTATATTCTCGAGTGAGTTCTAGGACTTGCAATTTCTAGGAGCTATAGAGTTCCAAGGCCCTTTGGAAGCTAATGAGTCGAGCTTCAATCTGTCATTTCTTTTTCCATATACTACTAAACACCATGGAGTCCCACTCTTATGCCACCGGTGTAAAATCGCGAGAAGCTTGATATGCGTGAGTACTAGAGTTCCAATTATCAGAGACAAAGGCTTGGAATGTGGGGTGAGTTAACCAAGGCGCTAAGAACCGGAAATGCTTCCTATGTGAGGCATTGGTTGGATTACTATGGTGTTTTAGGAGGAGGCGATGATTAGAATGGAATTTAAGAAGGTGGACAACCGAGTAAATCTAGAACTAGTTAAGCCAGTGGTGATTTCCCAATGCCCGATCTAACCGCTCTATAAGGTCACCTCTTCTCCAAGTAAACTGAGGGCCTTGATAGGCCATATCCTAAAGTGTCACGATTTGAAAAAACTTGCGAAAGAATGTGTAAGGGCCACGACGTCATTGTTGTTCGCCATTCTTATCCTCTTGCAGCAAAAAGGCGTTAAAGTCTCCAACCAGGAGCCAAGGCTAATCCTCGATGGTCTCATGCAAAGCATGTAATGCGTCCCACAAGACCTTGCGTTTAGGTGTTGTGTGATTGGCATAAATAGCTGTAAAAAAGTAAGGTTGCACCGAATGACCAAACAGCTGCAAGTGAATAAATTGGGGATGGCAGGACCCCATTAGGGAACTCAAGTTGGCTGTCCAGAGTACCCAAATGGCTCCACTAAATCCAGTAGTATCTACCCGATACAAGAAGGGAAAGCCCATCCACCTACACGGCATTGATCTTTGGTTCGACGATCACCGCTAAGGCCGAAGTATGCTTGAGCTTGCAGGTGAGGAAGAAAAGCAGAAAACGGTTGTTGCCTGCCCCACAACAATTCTACACAAAGATGTTCGCTATCATTAGAATATAGGTGGATATAAGGGAAGTCTTTATGAATTCCCATGGAGGTAGGCGGTAGCCGTCTCCCCTTCGATCCTCACATCCGTCTAATCGTTCTCGCCCATCAGGTGAACTTCGTCAGCATGCAGGGATTGTGCCGAGGCTTTGTATATGGACGGAGACAATTTCTTGAGGCATATGCCTTTCTTCACTTTCAGGTTCGTTAACGGTCCTTTTCCCCTACTATGTTGGCAGTTTGGCACTAGCGTCCACACTCCAAGCCTCCATTTGTGCTAGGCAGGGTCAAAGTTGTCGCTCCCCGGGTGCAATCTGGGTTGTCGAGGGGCTGCGCGTTAGTTTCACATATGATAATAGCTTGGTGCTTAGTCGAGTCAAGAGTAGTGGGTTGCTCTGAATATTTTAATCCCTGCATCACCTTTCTGGATGGGGCTACAACGGGTGTTGCCTGATGAGAATGGAGGGAGGGGGCTATGGGATTGTGCCTACTTTGAATCTTTTCGGTTGTGGAGATAGTGGGAGGAGAAACCTCAGGGGAGACAGGAACTCCCTACGCACGTCTTTGAGACCTGTGATTCGTTGAGCATGCTGCATGGGTCTTTTCGGAAGAGATGGGACGTGGCTTCGAGGAACTGCAGAAGTGTTGGCCTCATGTGCGATCGTCTCCGAGTCCATGTCCATATTAACTGCCAACGTCCCAAAACGGGAACCAATGCCCAACTTTGCCTTCTATTTCTGTACAATGGCAAGGGTAGCCTATATGCTTCCTACAGCCATTGGTGATTTGACGTAGGGACGTCTCCCTCGTGTCTGCACATGCATCCAGGATCCAAAGTTGTTTGCTTTAGAATCCGATGCTATTAGGCGTTGCGAGGTTGTGGGTGGTTCTTGTAACTGCACATCCTTCGCCAAAGGCTGCCCTATCACCGTTAATGGACACTCCTTGTTTACATGGCCATTGCAACCGCAGGTGTAACAAATGCATGGTAAGCCTTTATATTCAAGCCGTTGTAGTCTCCCATCCACCACAAATCTGGGTAGCAGAGACTTAATGAGATCATCCACTGCTAAACGTGCCAGTTTGTCAAGATCTTTTGCTAAAGTATTGTAGTCAATCCGAATAACCTTCCCCACAAGCTGGCCAATAGCCCGTAAGGTGATTTTGTGATAATATTGAAGTGGCAACCTCGAGAAGCGCACTCAAGTGACGAATGCTTTGAGACTGACATCGGAGGTGGAAAAGGCTGGACTCCAAGGTTGAACTATTAAGTAAGTACCCCTCACCATCTCTGGTCCTCCCACAAGCACATTTACATAGTCACTGCGTAATTAGAATAAAACAAGGGAGTAATGATTATCCAGGTCCACCACTTTATATTTGTCGACAGGCTTCCACAAGGCATTGATACGGGTCAACAGGGTCTGCACTCCCATGATTCTGCCGAGAAGCCGAACTACCACCGTTTGCCAGATAGAGTTATCTAGGACTTGCTTAATCCTTTCCAAGAATTGTATGGAGGGAATTGTTGTGCCTTCCGTACAACATTATCCAGAGTGAGGTCTACATCCAGCTCTTTGTCTAAGTCAATGTTGGGCGTTTTCGCTGCAGAGGCCATAAGTTTGTCTTTGAATGATGGTAATGGCTGTAGGACTGTGGTGACCATCTCCTCGTCATCGTGGTAGCGAAACTTGACATTCTTGGTGTTGCGTTCCTCGGTTACATTTAGCTCGCTGTTGAGGTCTTCCATAGCCTACTAGTGGCAGTGTGATTTTGAATTAACAAATAAGGTTGGATGTGTAATATGAATCTTGATATGAGGCAATTTGACACTACTGAATGGCTAAATTCGACGGAGTCAGATCGTCTGTTCCACTAATCCTGTGCCTACTCTGTGCCGCAGCTAATACGTCGACGTTTTAATTAAAAGGAACCATTTACTTTCGCACCGAGCCGCAACAAACTCCTCCTCTTCTTTTCAATCAGCTTCGTAGTATAAATTTTAACAATCAGCTTCGTAGTATAAATTTTAATAAACATTAATTTATGATTATAATGATATTATTCTTATTTATTATTATTATTATTATTATTATTATTATTATTATTATTATTATTCGATTTCTTATAATTTATAATTTTATTAATCTTATTATTATTAATTTTCTAGTTACTTTTAAAAATAATATTATGATTATTTATTTTATTTCTTTATTATTATTATTATTCAATTCGTTATTTTTGACAAATTTTTTTTAATTTTATTATTATTATTAAATGTTTTTAATTTTAT
>JANQBM010000221.1:20663761-20679590 GCA_025594535.1 Erythroxylum domingense | reverse complement strand
GCATTAGCACGCCACCCTCGCGGGGCACGGACTCGGATATCATCAACGATGTCGGGTTCGGGTCTTGCGGGAGTGGGGTGCTACAATTTTAGCATTAGGAACATTTTCTATTCCATACGATAAATCTATTTTAAGTTAATCGAATCATAAAATATAAGATGTTACTAGGGAGAATTATTGAGATATTTGTTGCTACTTTCTTCACTTGATTATATGCTTTATTTTATCTTTAGTAGTTGTTTACTATTTTTTTAAGAAAATGAATTTTATTAAGCATTTAAGGCATACAAATTATACAAAAGTACATCAGAATTGTTACAACAAGCTAGGCATCTTCTTGGATTGGAGTTGTCAACGAAAATACAAAGATAAATTGTAAAACTAAAATTATCACCTCTCATTCATGTTTCAAATTACAACTTCCATATATTATTAATGTAGTTGATATCTCTAAATTTTTCTTTGAAAAGGCTGATATGTAGTTTGGTTTTCTACAAGAGTTCATTGTGGAAAGTCTCCTTGTTCTTCTCTGTGTCTTGAAAAATTATCTTGATCCTTTCATCCCAAATAATTGCTACAATAAATGACAATACAACACAAAAGCACCACTTCATAGTGTTGTTTTTATGCTTGGAAATAGCACTCCACCTAGTAATTCCATTCCAACTGGTTGGAGTGTTGGAAAGATGACATAAGTTAAGTAAGGTATTCCAACATCCATAGTGGATTCATACTGGAAGAAGAGATAATGCATATTTTCTTCAGCTTTCATATACAAAATTGCACTACTTGGGGATTTGTAAGTATCTGGAGATTCTGCCAATTGTTGGAAGCTTGCTATTCATGCCTAACCATAGGATTATGGATGCTCAAGGAATGAGGTGTTTAGAACATATTACTTTGGTCCAAGGGATAAGATCTAAACTGCCTCTTAAGAATCTTTTGCAAAAGTGATTTGCAAATTTTCCTGAGCTAGAATGTTTCCAAATGATACTATGACTTGTAAAGTTTCCTGAGCTGGAATGTTTGCAAATGATACTATCTTCATCTTTATCAAGGTGAGTATGAATAAATGTTTCCATAGTAGTTTTTTTTACTCTTTAATCTACCTAGGTTTAGGTTTGGTTTTAGATTTACTTCTTTGATCAAAACCATCACTTTTTATTTTATTGACTAGGTAATAATATAAGGGTTGACTGATTTCTTATCACTTTCTCATATGAATAATACTAAATTCACCACTATATTGCTACCAAGAAATAGGTGTGCTTGCCTCAAATTGTGATTAATATTTTGGGAAAATGAAAAACTATACATAACAATAGTTTAGGATGTAGAGTTTTATCTTCAATGCCTTACTTTGTAGATACTTAAGACTATCTTCAATGCCTTACTTTGTAGATACTCAAGAAGTTTTGATCTCATCATCCCGCTCAATACCATGCCTTTTAGTTTTATGATATTGCTTCTCAACTACTCCATTTTCCTCAACTATATTTAAAGTAATGTATTGTACAATTATGTTGCAACCTTATAGAAACTTAACAAAAAGTCATTCTATTGACTCAAAACTCAATATCTGTTGTAGTATTCTCAACCACAACCTAACCTTACAACTTTAATGAGTTTATTAAGTTACTTCTCAACTTATCTTAAATATTTTAAACTTTTATAAGGCTTAGAATTATTACTAATGAAATAGATGTAATTATATTAAACGTAATCATGAATAAAGGTCACATATAATTTCTTTTCATTAAATGATGTGCCTTCAACAGTCCCACTAATATCAATATGAATTATCTTTAAAACCCCACTAGTTTTAGTGGCACTTTTTTTCTTAATTTTAGTGAGTTTAGATCAAATACAATTTACGTAAGCACTACCTAGGGGCTAAGAATTATTATTAATGAGATACAAGTAAATATATTAAGAGTAATTATTGATAAAGGTCATAAATAATTTCTTTTCATTAATGGTGGTCGTCCAAAGGTCCAATAATATTTATGTGAATTATCTCTAGACCCTACTATTGATAGTGACACATTTTTTTAATTTTAGTGAATTTATCTCTAATATAATTTACGTTAGCAGTATCAATATTATCGTAAATTGAATTAGAGAGGATTTCATC
Organism: Erythroxylum domingense; assembly: GCA_025594535.1. Classification (NCBI taxonomy): domain Eukaryota; kingdom Viridiplantae; phylum Streptophyta; class Magnoliopsida; order Malpighiales; family Erythroxylaceae; genus Erythroxylum; species Erythroxylum domingense. The sequence continues at coordinate 20,677,456 of JANQBM010000221.1, read as the reverse complement.
CTTAATCAATCTCTCATCCTTTTCTTTTGAAATATGACAAGGCTCTTATGTATAAAGTGAATGATTTCTCATTTTAATTCCTTATTTTTAAACATGCATAACCAATTTATTAGTATCCTTCAAATCCAAGCAATAAAGATTATTAGTTAACAAGGATTCATCAATAACTATGGAATTGAGGTACAATGATACCTTTTATTTCTTAAAATTGAAATGTACCTTATATTATCAAGTACGGAAACTGAAATTAAATTACATCTCATGAATGGTATGTATCCTACTTTATTCAACACTAAACTATAAATTGATCTAAAATGCAACTCTATATCTTTGATGTATTCAACTTTTACTCTAGTTTTATTGTCTATAAACAAACTCATCTTCCCTTGATTTGGCTTCCTTTTTTCCTTAATATGTGTAATGTACTAAATATGAATGAAAAACCATTATCAAAGTACTAACTATTGATGTTATATTTATTAAAGATGACCTAAAATAAATTGAAACCTCAAGGTTACCTAATTTTGTTTTCTTCTTAAAAAAAGGCTTGTACTTACAGGAATTCCTCTCCAAGTGTTTATTCTTATCACAGTATTAACACTTTGCACTCTTCTTCTTAACCCTACTAAATGTCCTGTTATATTTGTTTCCGTCCTTCTTAAAGCCTTATAATTCCTTTTAGATTTGAATGATGCAAATACCAAATTCATAGTATCAATATTCTCACACTTTATCTATTATTTTAATAAAACACATATTGAAATTAACTTATTCATACCCACACCTCCTAACTAGCATTGTAAGTTGTCTTCAAGGAACTAAAATCAGATGGTAAAGAATTCATCATTTGATGGATTAAGAAAAAATATGATAATGGGAGTTGTAGGCTTGAATTACTTCAATAGCTCCAACTATAGCAAACACAATTGATAACTATATTGAGGAATTTCAGACTAACAGTAGGAGGAAGTTCGGTAGGAAGAGTAGGTCCATGGGAACTTAAAGTCCCTTTTCTATGTCAATAATCTCAAGAAATGTAAGGGGATTAATAACTTCTCTAAGTAACAAATGCTTGTTTTAGAAAATAAGCCTGTTTTGATAGGTTTTTTAGAGACCAAACTGAGGTAACAAAAATTCTTACGCTAGTTATTTTTTGGAGACTATGGGTCTATGCCTTAACTAATTGGTTATGTCCTGCTTCTTCATAATGTAACCTTTAAACCTTGATTTTATGTCATATCTTAATGAAGTCAACATGTGCATAAGCTGACATGCCTCAGCCTTTCCACATTCAATGAATCTCTCTTTCAAGGCTACTATGAACTTCTTGTTATTTTTTTAACAAACAAACCACGATTAAAGGATGGTGAAATCAACTTCTTCATCTCTATGATGCTTAGCTTGGTCACCCTCTCTTACTTTTAAAAATGAACCTTTTACTTTGTCATGCTCTTTTATATCCTATGCACAGGTTTATCTTCAACAAAAGTCATATTCACATTTGCTAAACCTATGGCCAATTTTCACTCTTAGAAGCCCTAAAGTTAATCCCAGCTAAGGTCTCAATTAAACAAATTTGATTATTCACTGTTACTTGAATCACTGGATTAACAAACAAGGAACCTTTTATAAGAGATAAACAAAACTCAAACTCTATATCATAAATTCTTCTTTTAACATAATAACTAAACAATAAGAGTTTCAATAAATCCATCGAGAAAAGTTACTACAAACAAATGTCCCTTCTAGGAGATAACAATTCATAAATCAAAATCATAACACTCACTTATTATATCATCTCACAAAATCATACATAATTATCCCCCTTATGTAAGGAAAAATGTTAAGTTAAGAGATAAAACAATTTGGAAGGTGATTAACCTGCCAAAAATTAAGGAAAAACGTAAAAGTGCCCTTATCCAATTGACTGCTAAGTCTGGTAAACAAATTGTCATATCAAGCAGGTTGACCAAACTTTGAACTATTTTTGAAAAGTTACCGAGAGTTGCCACCTTGATACCTTGGGGTCTTGTCTATTAATAGGGAGATGTCCTAAAATTTTAGAAGCATGAAATGACAAAAAAAGGGCAATTTTTGTGAAAAGGTCATAGGAAACATCTAAAATAAGATTTAGGCACAATTAAGTTACAAAATCGATTAATAACCCACTTTAGTACAATTATTAACCAATATCATATGTATATAAGACACAAAAAATAATTATAAGATTTCATGCAAAGAATTTTTTAGTTTTTTTTAAATATTAAAATCTTCAATATTAGTTTTTTCGTTTCAAAAAATTTAACCTATTCAAATAATCAAAGGCTATAAAGCATATTGAAACATGCTCCAATATCATATATAGAATATCATATATTAAATCAAAGCTATTATAAGATCATTCAATAGTATTCTAATCACTTTAATAATTGGTCTATGAATAATAAAATGGTATTATCAATATGTAGATTAGAAGACATGAACGTTGTTATTGAAACTTGTAAAAAAGAGAAAATAGCATATGCTTTTCTCTTATCTCTCCTCACTTATATGGAGTTATTAGACGATAAGATAGACTTAGATTATTAATCAAATGTTTAAGTCCGATAAACAAGGTATCTTAATATGTCTACACAATGATCATATCATATTTAATAAACATACAAAGAAGATCAAATTCATAAAAGGATCACAAATATAGTTAAGGACTTATAAGTTTCTATTTAAAAAATAAAAGACTAATTAATTATAACCTATAGAATACGCAGCCCTAATTATAATTTCCTATGCAACTTATAAATTCTAATTGTAATTAGAATTTATTAGTCCTTAAGAGAGATAACGAAGATTTGAAGTGTAATAGAGGAAATAATTTTAAAGGCTTTCATTATAAATATTTTATACATACTAATCATGGGTAGCCATCACTGTAGACCTGGTTAGAGGTACGTACATATCTATGGACTATTCTTCCCATTTTGGGACTAATTAGAGCCTTCACATATTGGTCGGGATTTGAAGCTAACCAAAAAAGGTAACTCAAGCACACGGTTGAGAATATCATCATTAGATTTTTAACTAGAAATGGTAAGATGTATTCTAGAAGGGCATTTTTGGGCAACGTCAATGAGCATTGTATTCACAATGTAAACTGCTCTGGGTTAATATTGGAGCAAAAGAAGCCAAATTTGTAATATATTTCAGTTGTTTTTGTACGAAACAACAACCAGAAGCAGCGGGAGCCTTCCCAGTTTCCATTCCTATGCTTCATGATGAGTAGGTTACAAAACATAAGTCCCAAATATTGAATTAGACGATAAGGTTACTGTTTGCCTTTATTTTGATTAAAAGTTAACACGTAGCCCTTTGTTTCGGTGTGAATGTGTTTGCGAGCATGCCAAGAATTTAAAGTGATTCTAAACTAGGAAATAAGGAAAAAGGTATTGCGACTCGTAATTTAAGACTGAAATCACACTATTGTGTATGCTATAAAGGGACAAAAAATATAACAGAAAAAAACTTTGCTTTATTGATAAACAATTCGACAAAACACAATGACGAAGAAATTGAAAATTACTGATGACAATTGAAAAGAGAAGACTATGCTAAAAAACTAGAGAATTACCAAAAAATAAACTGATAGATTTACTGGGAGGCTAGGCTTTTGATATGTGAGATGTTGGACCTTTTTTTCTGCTTCAAAACTTCTATTTATAGCCAAAACTGATAGGTGTCCAGCCTTGATCAAACTTGCAATCCGATAAAACTTTATCTTGCCAGATAGAGATAAAATTTGGCCTGATGTCTATCACGTTTTTCAGCTTATCTCCTCATTATCCTTGACTTCAAGACTCCCACTCCAACTCAAATTCTACTGCTTTCCTCTTTACTAGACATTGGGTTTTTGATGGGCCAGGATCAGTGGATTTCTTTTGGACTTCTAATCATGGGCTTTCTTTAGGCTTCGGGTTTTCGGCCCAAAACAGTAAAAATGAGTTGAACCCATTTTTTGATGTAAACATTTGCCCCCTGTACCATTGGGCTTATAAATATAAGCCTTATGGTGGCCCTTAACTTATTTAGAAAACCATTTAGCCAATGCCTTTGCCTAGAGTAGCTTTTGGATGCTTTGTTATCGTCAACCTCCACGCCCTCTGATGGACCAGAAATCTGAGAAAATTTCCAGCTCTGACTCCAAAAGCACACTTTAACGGATTAAGTTTGAGCTGGTGTCTTCTCAGTCTCTCAAATCCTTGCCTAAGATGTTCTATATGGTCACCCTATTTTTTAGACTTGATAACTACCATCATCGATGTAGACTTCAACAATTTTCCCAATGATATCATGGAAAATGAGGTTCATGGCTCTTTCATAAGTAGCTCCAGCGTTCTTTAGCCCAAAAGACATCATAACCCATTCAAATGTGTCGATTGCTCCTGGACACCGGAACGTTGACTTATGAATATAATCTTCGGCAATTTTGATCTGATTATAACCGACAAAGCAATCCTAAAATGTTAACATTTCATGGTTGGCATTGGCATCAATAAGTATGTCGCTAACCGACATTACATATACATCCTTAGGTGTGGCGACATTTAAGTCCCGAAAATCTATACACATTCTAATTTTTCTATTTTTCTTGGCTACAGGGACTATATTTGCCAGCCACTTAGTATACTTAGCTGGTCTAATAAAGCATACTTTGGGGAGCCTCTCTATTTCTTCTTTTACCTTCATCTCTACTTCCTTGGACATTCTCTTGGGCAGTTATTGAAAAGGATGAAATTCCGGCTTAATGGGCAGTCGGTGTTAAACTAAACTCCAACTTAAGCCTAGCATATCCTTGTAATCCCATACAAAGTAATCTTTATACTCGTGAAGTAGCTTGATTATTTCTTCGCGCAACTCCTTATTAATAAGCCCACTAATGTATGTTACTTTAGGATACTCGGCAGTATTCAAGTTTATTTCTTCCAAATGGTCATTTACTTGAAGTCTCTCATCTTCCATTTTGGGTGGCGCGACTTATAGCTCCTACAGACTTATTTCATCTCTTATTATTTATGGGCTTTTTCCCTCATAAACTAACTATGTTCCAAAAATCTCAACTTTATAGCTGGCTATTAATTATTTCCTGGCCTGCTGTAAAATTATTTCCTGGATGGCCCTTGTAGCTACTGACCACCTTTCCTCACTTTCTTGAGCAATCATTGGCCTGATTGGCCAATGTCTTCTTCCATCGACCTAAAAGACCTGATGCTTTTATTCTTCTTACTGGCACCAGTTGCTTGGAGCAGCAAATGCTTGTCTTGGACAAATTTCATCAGTGTAGGTCTGCCTTCTTTATCCAAACCTTTAAAAGTAATTGGTGTGGTATCTCCATGGTAATAACAGGAATCCACCAAATTGACTTCAACGCTGAAAGAATTATTGTCTACCTTATCCATTTTCACGTTATTGCCATGCCAGAACAATAAGAACTGGTGAATGGAAGATGGCACACACATGTTGGCGTGAATCCAATCTCTGCCCAGAAGTAACTTGTAACCTGCATTTGTGTTGATTACGAAGAAAGCAGACACACACGTCTTACTCCCCACTATTATTTGTAGCGGAATTACTCCCAATGTTCTTACCACATCCCCAGTCACCGCAGTCACCACTAAGCCTATAGCAATGATATCCTCTTCTCTTTTCCCCAGCCCCAATAACACTTTTAAGGGAATCACATTTACAGCTGCTCCATTGTCCACCAAAACTCTGTTTAGTGGCCTCCCATTATACAAGTCCGTATGTACAGTGGCTTAGTGTGATTCACTGTTAACTGCTTGTCGAATGCCAGAGTTTTGCTGTCCTCAGTCTCCTATGATTTTTCTGAGAATTTTTTCGTTGCATTTTGCTCTTCTTTTACAGCCCATACTTTTTCTTCATATTTTGGCTTGTCCTCTGCTTCATCATCAGGATCGACACGACAAAAAATAGCTGGCAACAACACAAAAGCAGCTCCCATATAATAAACAGGGATATCACTAACATTGAAGTAACTTTCTACCTGTTCCTCTGCATCGTCATCCTCCGTTGCCTTCTTTCCGAATTTATCCTTTTGAATTCTTTCTTCACTGTGCTCAACCATCTGCTTGGTAATGTTGGCCAGCTTTTTCCCTTTATCAAGCATCTTTTGTTTCTCCATAAAGTGAGTTATGGCTTGAACTTGAAGTTTTATTTCCAGATCTTCTTTTTCCTGGAAAATTCTATCGGCCAACTTTTTGCGCTGCAACCTTCTTTTTCTTGTTTTAGCATTTTTCTAAGCAGTAGTAAGCATTTTCTTTTTATTCTTCCTTTTACTTTTCACCTGAATCCACTCTCTAGCTTTCTTAGACATCGGTGGCTTAACAAATTTGGGGTGACCACCAGTGCTGATGACCACCTGGTCACCAATCTTTTTTAGTGCACTGACTCTCTCCTAACTTTTAGAGGCAGTGGTCAGGTTGTCTTTCCTTTTCCACATGTTCCACCCTTTCGGCCTCCAAACTTGATTCGTATGCTTCTGACTCCTTTTTTGTTTGAGTCAATTCCTCATGTCAACACTTGCTATATTCACTGACTCCACCGGAAATGGATTTTTGTCAATGAGCATTGCCTCTTCTGGGAACTTCAGAATTTTCCTGTTAATGCGATCCTAGATCACGTTCCTGAAGGCCCAGCACATGTTGGTGGAATGAGTCCACGTGTTATGATATTTGCAATAGTTTTGGCCTTCATCTCCTCCTTGGTAGGTAAAATGTGACTTTCTAGTAAAGAAATAAAATCGATTTTTATTAGATAATCAAAAATTTTAGATGTTCTACTTACATCGAAGGTGCAGTTGTTTCCCCTCTTGTCACCATTTTGTTGCGTTCTAGGAGACATCTTTGTCAGCTATGAGCATACTATGCTCCTAGTATCTGATACGGCAACTATAGCAACTTCTACTTCAACGTTATGGACTTCCTTGAAATAAGTCCCCATAATCTACTTTTTTAGCTTATCGTCTTCTTTGAGCAGCTCCTCGTATTTTGTCACCTTCATAGCCAACTCAAAAAAGTCTCCAAAATCCATTCCTTGAAACTTTTTTCTCAGCTCCAGGTCCAAACCTTTTTGCGCCATTAACGAACTCAATTTTTGAAATATTGATCCTGCATTTATTTCTCATTCTTTTAAACCTGGCAATGAAATCGTCCGCTCTTTCTCCAGTATGCTGAGTAAGCCTGGACAAATTTGTGATACTGACTTCGGGCTCACTTCTGTAAAACTGAACGTGGAAGAGTCTTGTCATATCTGCCTAACCAAACATAGAGTCTCTTGGCAGTGACATGTACCAAGAGAAAGCAACTCCAGTTAACGAATTTTGGAACAATTTCAAAAGCATATACTGGTAGTTCTCATAGCTAGAAAATTTCGAGCATTGAGTGGTGAACCTCGCTATGTGCTCGATGGTAGACTGTCCATCTTCTCTAGCAAACAATGTAAAATCTAAGATTTTTACGCCCTTAGGAAAAGCTTCCCTATCAATGAATTCAAGATAAGGCTTCCTAAATTTAGTTCAAACAATTTGATTGAACCCGGGCCCATATAACTCTTAAGCAATCTCGCGCAGCGCATCCTTGGTAACATGATCTATCTTCTGAGTGTTTTGCCCATACATTGATTGGCCCATGGTCACCAGCTGCTGAACTGCTTGGTGACCTATACTTCTTGGGAATGCTTGCATATGGTTGGTCACCAGACTCCTATTGCCCCCTGAGCTCATTCCCTCTTCATAAAAGTGAGGTTGAGTCGATTGTAGCTGTGGAAATGAATAGGGGTCTTGTTGTTGATAGACACCAGAGGCAAAGTAGTTTTTAGTGTCTCATACCTTTTGTGTGTTGGCTAGTAGGTGGACACTGGCTGTTTCTCCTTGTTGGGGCTTTTAATCCTGGTGGATTGCCCCCCGAGCTCCTCCGCAGGAGAAGTTTCTCCTAGCTTGGCAACCTTGGATGTCGACTTCTCAATTTTAATTGGAGTGTTCGTACGTACAACTAACTGATTTTCTACTGCCACTAGTAGCTTGCTGGCCTGTGATTCAGTTTGAAGCGATGGCTTGCTTAACGCACCTCTGCCTATGCTTTTGTCTTTCTCCGACATGGCAAATCCACTGATCATGACCAAAATCTCTTTGTGATTACACTGTGTCGTGTCAACCAAGTGTTCAAAAGAGTGTCAGTTCTAGCTGTCGATTTTACTATGGCCTCTTGAGCATTCATTAAAAGGATCTTATTGATACTTACCCGATTTAACTTATTGGATTGAGCCTGATCTTTCTGCACTAGTGTTCCAACGATTTCCATGTTATCATCTCCACTGATGGAAATGTCAGTACTTTTACTAGATCATGTTTTCATCATTACGTGGTCCCACTGAGCGTGCCAAAAATATGTTTGCCTTTATTTTGATTGAAGGTTAACACGTAGCCCTTTTTTCGACATGAATGCGTTTACGAGTGTGCCAAGAATTTAAAGTGATTCTAAACTAAGAAATGAGGAAAAAAAATATTGCGACTCGTAATTTAAGACTGAAATCAAACGATTGTGTATGCTAGAAAGGGACAAAAACTCTAATATAAAAGAACTTTGCTTTATTGATAAACAATTCGGCAAAACACAATGACGAAGAAATTGAAAATTACTGATGACAATTGAAAAGAGAAGACTATGCTAAAAAACTAGAGAATTGCGAAAAAAAATAAACTGATAGATTTGCTGGGATGCCAGGCTTTTGATATGTGAGATGTCGGACCCTTTTTTCTGCTTCAAAACTTCTATTTATAGCCAAAACTGATAGGTGTCCAGCCTTGATCAAACTTGCAATCTGATAAAACTTTATCCTGCCAGATAGAGATAAAATTTGGCCTGATGTCTATCAGGTTTATCAGCTTATCTCCTCATTATCCTGGACTTCAAGACTCCTACTCCAACTCAAATTCTACTGCTTTCTTCTTTGTTGGACACTGGATTTTTGATGGGCCAGGATCAGTGGATTTCTTTTGGACTTCGAACCATGGAGTCTCTTTGGGCTTCAGGTTTTTGGCCCAAAACAGTAAAAACAGGCTGAACCATTTTTTGGAAGAAACAGTTACAAAACTGCAGTGCCACTGCTAATTACTGATTTAGCAAAACCACAATCCTGCGCATTTTCAGTCTAAAGAGGAATACTCCTGCTAAGTAAATTACTTGAATTTTTCTTTTTAGTGAGATAACGAAATTTTTACTGATTAAATCTTTTTTATTAAATAATTTGAAAAAGATAAATCATAAATTAAAATTAAAATATACTTAATTCGAATTCTTTTATAAATATTTTCTTCTTAAATTATCAACTACAATTTATTCACATATAATTAAAATTTAACTTTACTTATAATTATAATTTAATTTGGATAAAATCAAATATCTTATACTTGGACTTCTAAAAATTTTTAAACTTTCTTTTTTAAACTGATTTTTATGTTTAACGCATTAGATTCATAATACGTTGATAATGAATATAAATTATAAATTAAAATTAGATAAATTAATCTTTTATTTATTTTTAATTCACCAATTAAATCATTTATAATTATAGATCAAGATTGAGGTTTAAAACAAAATATTAAAAATGTCAAAGTAGTTTGACTTAACCTGCTTATACATAATTATAATGTATAATTAAATCCTTTCATCATCAAATGTTCTTATTAGACATGAAGTATAAAATTAATGTTTACTCTATTTAAATTCAATCATGTTCGTTATCATTAATTAGTAATTGATTTATAATTAATATTTGAAACTACCTTTTCAAATCTCAATTTATTATAACTAAAGAACCCATTAAATCACTACTAATTAAGAAAAGTGAAACATCCAATCTACTTACTTTAGAGTGACAAATATTTTATTGACTTAATTATTGTTTTACAGGTCATACTAAATCCAAGAAGGTCATCCTAAATCCAAGTACTACCGACTTAGTCATTCTCACATAAGATATTTTGGTAATCTAAAGTCCAAAAGTTAATTGTACAATTATTATAATAAGGAAATCTACAAGCACATAAGTAATATTAGATTTGAGATCCTAACTAGTTCAATAAAATTGTTTTTTTAATAAGCATTCATACATTTATTTAATTATTTATGTACTTTAATTAATTAACCTAATTTATAAGATTAATTACTTGCATTATAAGAAAAAAAAAGCATAATATATGTTAGTTTTATCATTCTATTAAATTATAACTAAGACTAATTTTTAAAAAATAAGGCTTTGTCATTTGAAGATCTATCAAGCATTGAATTCATGTCGTTGATCTCTCCACTATGTTAGTGGGACATTATCAAAAGTGAACCGTGGACCTGCAGTAAGTTTCTAGACAGGAGTTATTTGTGGTTTGACTAGTTCAATCAATGACTTAATTCAACTTTTGGGTGTGGTTGAGAAGAGTGTGGAATAGTCATCATCATTTGAGATATCTAAGAAAGATTTGCAAACTATTCTGAACTTTCTAAGTTTTCTGTAAAAGAATCAATCTTGGTTGTCAATGTGACTATTAGAGCTATCTAGTATTGTGTGACTTTCAGAACTATCTGGAACTGGTTGAAGGGTAGCTATGAATGCTTGATTGAGTTCTTTTATTGTGTTCAAGGAAGGTTTTTCTTTTGGTGGAAAAGTTAGTGATGTATCGATTTGTAAAAGTTTAGAAGTCGACAGAATGTCTTTTGTTTTTTTTTTTGAAAAATTAAAATGAATTAATAAAGGGAAAGGATTTAGTACAACAATTATTCTTTTATAAGGATAACAAAAGCAAGCCAAACGACATCGTATCTAGAAGCATATGATCAACATGTAGCAAAGAACCCCAGGTGAAACTCTTTTTGAAATTTTCCAAAACATATTTTTAGAGTTACCCTAAAACTCCCCCCACTAAAGAAGCCCCAGAAATTTCCAAATTAGAGCTTAACGGTTTCATCAACTCTTTCTCCAGACGATTAAGGAGGTAAGTGATTTCTAGTTTGAGCTTCGTTTCTTCCTCTTCGCGTTCGACCTCAATCAAACTTCTCTGATTAAGGCTACTCGATCGGTTTTCTGCAGGATTTAAGATATGACTAATCTTTTTTTGTTGGCATGTTTGACTTGGAAGGTTTTGATTAGAGATGTTAAAAAGGGCTCGGCTTAACCCGATCTTGACTCAGGTTGACCGGGCTACAGGCGGGTCATGACCTGACCGTTACTTCCAAAACGATATCATTTTGGAAGTTTTTCTTCAAGAAAAATGCCCGCCTGTAGCCTGTAGGACCATAGGCTGGGCCACATAATCGGGCCTAGCTACAGGTCTACCCATCCCAACCTATTAGACACCATGGTTCAGCCCAGCTCATTAACATCTCTAGTTTTGATAGTTTTGCAAATACTTATGGGAACAATGGTTGGAACATTTTGAAGACTTGCATTAGGATATGACAAAGTATTATAAGTAGGTCTTACGGCTGGAATATAAACACGACATTTATTTATTAAAATAATAATGCTAAGACCATAAGAATATAAATTAGTAAATTATATTTTATTTAGTGATATTAATTCCAAAAAAGAGTTAAAACTAAAAAATTCCTTCTTTGATGAGATGTGATAAGGCATTATGGGAGATCGTAAGGAATTAAAAGGCGATAAGGAAGAAAAGAGGATGGTAGGGCAAAGGCTGGGGATAAAAGAGTAAAAAATAAACGTGATAAAAACTTAGATTGGAATGAAAACTCGATACCCACCTCCCTTGGTGGGTTTAGTAGATTCCCAAATTTAATGAGATAAATCCATTCCCCTGGAATTGAAAACTCCAAAACAAACACTGTTTTTTACAATTATTCCATTACTTCGTTCCCAAGCCCTCAAACCAAATGCCCATAAGTCAAGTTTAAAAGTACCTGCATTATTTACACACCACACACATTTATACTACTTTTCGTCCAGATGCCCACTCTCGTCTTCATTCAGATACCTCCACATATTTTTCATATTCCTTCTCTTTTTTGGGTACTTTTTTATTTTTTCTCCGTTTTCGTCAAGGTTTAGCATTGAGTTGGAATCAAATTATGTTATTTTTCCTCGATTTTGGAAACTTTGAAATCACGCTACTTTCCTTTCTCAAAGTACCGGAGCTTTCTTTCTCTCTTTTCAGATCCAGCCCGCAATGGGTTTATTCTCGTCAATAAGGCACTTATGCTTAGAGACTCTCTAGTCTTCTTAGCTTCCCTCACCGTCACCAGCAACAATCGGCTAAATTCTCGATTTGGTATAAATTAATTTTTTAATCCGTGATTTGTGGTAAAAAAAAAAAAGGGGTATAGAAATGGGACACCTTGCCGATGGGGTTGGCGGGGTTGGTATCACCCCGCCAAATTGGTCGGTGTCCACCCCGCCATATTGATTGCCGAGGTGGCCACCGTGGCTTCACCTCGCCATGGTATGTAGCGGGGTGAAGCCAAGATGTCCACCCCGACGTCCCAAAATCTGGAAAAAAAAAATTTAAGATTTAGTTTAATTTAGGGTTTTATTTTTTAAGGTTTAGTTTTGTTTAGGGTTTTCATTTTTTTAGCATTAAATTTTTTTTATTGTAGGGTTAAGTTTTATTTAGAGTTTAGAACATCTATACAAATTAAATTTGAAGTACAAGTTTTAATTTATTATGTTTTTCCTGTATTGAAATTATTTTGACTTAATTTAATTTTTTTACAAATTTTGTAATATATACATTTGAAAATTGAAAAATATTTAAAGTCAAGTTTTATTTAAAAAGGCAAATCAATTTTATTACATTCAATAAAATTACTACTATACATGACTTGAAAAGGGACAATTTGAAGCATTATGACCTGGCTTATTTGAATTACGGCACCTTCGCGGAGAATTAGGACACCATCTATCTATCTCATTTCGTATTCGAGCACTTTTCACTTTGCCCCTCTTTTTAGCCAACCTTGACCTGCGAAATCCCATTGAAAAATCTGCTTCCTCCCAATAATCTGGATGTTGAAGCGGATAAAACTGACAAGAATACGTATTTCTGTATGCCTCAAAACTGTAAACAGGATGGATATAAATTGTCGGATGAACATTAGATCTCAAACATGCAGCAAAGACGTGAGAACATGGAAAATGAAGTTTTGTCCACTTTCCACAAGTACAAGTTCTTTCTTGAAAGTTAACATTTTGAATAGTTCCTCCCCTGTTATTATTCCCATGACGAGCAGTGACCACACTGTATGTACCATACCTCAAGTCATATGATTGGACAGTATGCTTTCGGCTTTTTGCTTCATTTGTCAAATATTTGTGCTAAATGTTGATCGGATAATTATTCCGTGCTTTGAGTATGATTTTTTTATTTTTCTGGAATAATTTAACTGTTTGTTCTAAAGTAAAGCAAACACAGGCAGTGATTGGCAAATGTCGTGCCTCTCTGAGGATGTTATTAAAGCATTCAGCCATATTTGTTGTCAAAACACCCCATTGGTAACCTCCATCTTTACTCAACGCCTATCTCACAGGTGGGACTTGTCTGTTTAGCCAAGTATAAGCTTCTAGATTGGCCTGTTTAATCATTTGCATGAACTCATCAAATTTTCTTCTTTGGGTTGA
>JANQBM010000221.1:20647379-20663661 GCA_025594535.1 Erythroxylum domingense | reverse complement strand
ATTTGACCATTATATTTATTATTATTAAATTCCTTAATTATATTTATTATTATCAATATTAAATTTCTTATTATTATTAATTTTTATTATAATTAATATTTATTATTCTTATTAATATTTATTATTATTATTATTAATTTTGTACTAATTATGACTCTTATGATTATTAATTTTATTAATTATATTTATAATTCTTGTTAATATAAATTATTATTATTATTTATTATACTAATTATTAGAATTGGATTTGTTATAGACGTCCATCAACTAATTAAATCAAAGTTCGATTTAGTAAGTGATTTACTTCAGGTTACTTGATGAACAGACTATGATACTTATTAGCAGAATCAATCACATCATTCTCATAGACTAAAGAAAACAAATGTCAACTTAGGCTAATCATTATCACCTATCTCATACCTACAAATTTCAACTTTATGGTATTATTAACGCACTACTAATTAATTCTCTTAAAGTCATGACATAAAAGGAGAAAAGTCAACATGATTTGTAACTTATTATGTTATTTAAAAAGAGTGATATATTGGTCCCTACTAATTAATCTACAAATAATTGTGTGGTCGTTTAACAAAAAAAATATAAAACATCAAATGCAAAAAAATCTAACAAAAATATCACAAATATCTAATATAAAAAATAACATATTTACTAAAAATAAACATTATATATATTTAAAAAACACAGATTATGTAACAATAAACCTTGCAGAAGAGCAAAGAATGATGATGGATTTGTTGTTGAAAAGAGCAAAAAATACTAGTCGATTCGTTGATGAAGATGCAAAACTAGAGCAGAAGAGGAAGAAGCACGAAGAAAAAAATGAAACGGGCATCAACGTTTCATTGTGAATGACAGAACGCGCGGGGTGTCCTTATACAATGGCGGGGTGGCTCACGAGAGCCAGTATCTTTGCTGGCTCTCTAAAAAGGCTGCACCTCTGTGAGGTGCACCCCGCCATTGTGAATCGCGGAGTGGGTCACAAGAGCCAGCGTTATTGCTAGCTCTTTGAACCCACCCCGCCATTCACAATGGCAGGGTATAGGAGAGCCAACAATAATGCTGGCTCTCTGCCAAGGCTGCACCTCACCCGTCAATCAGGTTGGCGAGATGGTCATGTGATTTGTCTACATATTTGCCATCCTGTATGGCGGGGTAGTTAGTTGGCGGAGTGAACACCGTGAAGTTCACCCTGTCATATTGATTAGCGGGGTGGTTGGTTGACAGGGTGATACCAGCCCCGCCAACCCCACCAGCTGGGTGTTTCATTTCTATACCTCCACCCTTCTTTTATCAAAGATCACGGATTGAAAAATTATTTTATTCCAAATCGAGAATTAAGCCTCAACAGCCCCCTTTCAAGGACTGAAGGGAGGTCGTATCAATAATCTGGGTTGTTTTAAGTGTCGTAAAAGAGCCCACCAATTTAAATCGAGTAGGAACGATCAGAATAGATTTCTGAATTGCAATTGAGATAAATTAAAACTTTATAGCGGAAGAGGCTACTTCTCTCGGTTAAATTACATCACCCACCAGTATGGGTTATAAAATGATTTAGCTGTATACGGTTACTTATATAAGATGATTCGGTAGTGAACCATCTTTTATCGTGCTCCTGCTCTTGCTCCCTACTTAAGATGCTAGAGGGCTACTATTGACGATAAAACAATTCCAATAATTTTATAACGATGGTAATTGTTGGCAAGGATGTTATTATTCTCGCAGGTAAATGAATTAACTTCAGACAAATTTCTGCTGATAAACCCTGAAGATAAACACCCTCAAATCAAATATAAAACCACCATTTTAAGTTACAAAATACATTCCAACAAAATTTAGATTATTTGTCAAACAACACATTGATAACTCTTTAAATAGTAGCAAAAATAAGAGACATGGGCCTCGGTACCAAAGACGAGCAAAAATGCAACTTAAAGCTAGAGCTACCGCCCGCCAGTAATCCTCATTACTTAACACTTGACCTCCTTCAAAGCATACGCGAAGTACAAAAATGTTGGGTCAGTAGCACCTTCCTTGTAGTAAGCAAACACCAAAGTGCTATCATCCATCATGCTCTCCCCCACAAAGCTGCATTTAGAGATTAAATTGGCACCCGTGTAAATAAACCTCAAAAGTAATTACTACCAAAACAGCAAGCACAGCTCTACAACAGGGACAATGATTACTTACAATTGGAGATCACTCAGCTTTGAAAGCAGATATTTTGTTGCTCCCTCAATATGCTTCTTAAATAAATCTTGCTTCTCCCCGTCAAGCTTCGGTTGCAACAACTTGATGAACCTCTTCATATATGTCACAAATTGCTTCTTATCGAAAGAAGGTTGCTCCTGAAAGCATCATAATCAATATCATATTCCTTGAGATAGAGTTAACAATTGCGCTCAACATCCTTCAAATATTACAATTTACCTGGAGCCTAAATGTGTCCACAATATCAACCACCTTTACAGCTTGGTCATCGACACCCTCATCTTCCTCACCGCCTTCAGCAGATGGATTTGCACCAATGTCAACATCAATGGCTCCTTGAACAACCCACTACAGACCAACAACACCGGGGCATTTTGCATTAGTAACGGTTAAAAGTTATTTTGGAACAATTTGCATCACCAAACACAGATTAGCTATACCTTTCCCTCAACTTCCCAGAGCATTCCATTTTCAATTTCCTTGTACGTGAATGAATCTGAGAGAAGCTCATCTCCTGAAATTCATCAACAATTAATTAACAACTATACAGTCGTGACTGCTTCTCAATAATCTTTTGCAATCAGTTGATTACAGCAATACAGTCCAAATTCACAACCGCTTCTAAATAAGCTATTGCTCTTATGCCTTTGGAGAACTTCTCTTTAAAAATTAAGTAGGAGTAAATTTTACCACCAGCGTCAACCCTTTCTTTCTCTATCATGGTTCATTATATAAAGGCAAATGAATTGGGGGTTTACTCAAAAAAACAAAAGCTGATAATTCTGCATCAATAATTCAAAAATCCTCGGAGCAATAAACATGCTGACACGTATTAAGTATGAGGATTACACAAAACAAGAATCATCAAATCCAGCAGCACCAATTAAGGTTAGGAGCATTTATCGAGCGCCAGGATAAATCCTTTAACTAGTATAAGTATTGAAACATTAATTCACAAGCAGTAACAAAACAAAACGTCCGCTATATCAAGAATTACATAACACTAGCAAGCAAAACCATTAAGCTGAACAATTTACGAGAGTGACCACACTAATACAGCCCATGACACACATTATACAAGAAGTTCCAAGACAGAGCCACTATAAACAAGTAACTACACATGGCCCATAACTCTTTTTCTACCAAAACCGACTGGTCACCTCAATAACCAAATCAAATAGAATTATGTCGAATAAAAACCCAATTTCCAAAAAAAAATTAAAAAACCCAAAACGTTAAACTTGACAAGCAAACAGATCGAAACAACATCCAAAGAAGTAAGAAAAGATGTCAAAAAGCAACTAGAAACAACAAAATCTAACATCAATGAAAGTGCAAGAAAAGTTACCGCTGATGAGATCCTGATAAACCAACATGGTTACAGAGCTTGTCTCTCTCTTGGATCGATCTGAACAGCTAAAAGAGAGAAGCCAAGGCGCGCAAGAGAGCGAGAGAGGTCTTGCACAGCTGTGAGCACTACGCAAACATAGGCTAGGGTTTTCGCTTCTAAGTAGGAAAATACGGAGCAAGAACCGAAATTACGAAAAGCGCCCTATTTGTGTGTCTAAATGACCCAACTGTCCTCCTCTTGTCTAAACCCGTAAAGTTTGAGAGAGGTTAATTGAACCGCTTGAGAAAAATTAACTTAACATTAGTAATTAAAGGCATGTCTATAAATAAAACTATTTTTTAATAATTCGTTTGCTTTCGCTACTATTTTTATATTGCAGTTTTTAATTTTAACTTTCTGCTTTTAATTTACATTTCAAAAAAAATATTTGATTATTCTTATAAATGTAATTACTGATAATAATTATAAATTTGATAAAAGTTAAAGATATAATATTTTTATGAGTAAATAATTAAATATTTTTATTGAAATGAATAATTTTTATTTATAAAGTCAGATTTTATTTAAAAATTTATATATTTTTAATATATTTTAAATGTTAAATTATATTTATTAATAATTATTAAATTAAAGTTATTTTATTTTTAAATTAATTATAAAAATTAAATTAATAACAATAACAACAACAACACTCATTAAAAATTCCACTCACGAGGAGTCTGAGAAACTCCAGTAATATGCAACCTTATCCTTAACTAGTAGAATAATTAATATTAAATATATATTTATTTAATACTAAAATAGATTATAAAAAATAAAAAAAAG
Source organism: Erythroxylum domingense (assembly GCA_025594535.1). Taxonomy (NCBI): domain Eukaryota; kingdom Viridiplantae; phylum Streptophyta; class Magnoliopsida; order Malpighiales; family Erythroxylaceae; genus Erythroxylum; species Erythroxylum domingense. Next base: position 20,659,256 of record JANQBM010000221.1, on the reverse strand, counting down.
ATAAAAATTATTTTTTATAGTTTTTGTAAATCATGAGAATTAGAAGAAACCAAAATGAAGAACAGAAACAAAACAAAAACTCAAACAAATAAGTTTTCTTATTAAATCTGAGCAAATAAAAAATAAAAACTGAAAAACTAAAAATATAAATAAAGGACAAAGCATAGAAATATGAGATTGAAGATGTCAACTTATTTGTGTGTCATGTTATGCTAGATTTCGTGTTGCTTCTCTCTTTTGCTTATTATAGCGATGTTGTTGTGTAAAAAATCCTTCGACATCCTAGCATCATAGTGGAATTCTCTAACATTGAAAACACTTAAACACTTGAATGATCTAAATCGAGAGTATGTAATTTTTAAATACACTTACAACTAATAATCAGTCAAAAGATTGTTGTTGATACCAAATCTAAAATCTATTATTCGTCGTTGTCATCATTACACCCAATTAAATCCCGCACCAATACAGAGTCTAGATAGGTCTGATAGTACGCAGCCTTACTCTTACAGAATAAAAAGACTATTTCTGGTATATCAACATGTAAATGTGACATGAAGAATTTAAAAGAAATAAAATAAGAAGTAAAAAAATTATTCTAATGCAACTTTAGAAGACAAAGTATTTAAGAAAATAGCAGGACAGATATACCTAAGATGTTGTTGAGATCTGCTTATACCTGATATGCTGCCAAGTTTTGCTCCCCTTATTCTTAAGTTGTATTTGGCATCCTTGGGCAAGAGCCATGTGAATATGCTTTTTAGCATTCCCATGTTATCGGATTTCCCCGAAGGGACAACCAGCAACTGTTGCATCTTAATAAATACAGGCTAGTTTGCTACTATGAGTTAACGATGTGGTTTTAATCAAGGCACTAAGGCGGAGCTAAGAACCACTTCACTAGTTGCTAGTCAGGTCAATAGAGCTGATAAGCCAAGACGTAGGACATAATGACTTGTCCACTGTAAGGCCCTAATATATATCTTAGTTGGAATGATACATGTTCATGAAAGTACAAGTGAGATGAGAGTTAAAATTGTGCTATGAGATGAATGTGAAAGGTAAATGACTTGAATTTTGATATTGGTGGACTATAGTTAGTAAATTGGAATTAATTAATACTATTAGAGAATTGAGGTATTTAAATGTACATTTGGATTAGAAAAAATGGTTAAGAAATAACTTAAGTTTGTATTAAAAAAATGATGAAGCTTATGAGTTAGCAACACGTGGCATGATTAATGCATTAACATTTGACATCATTGATTGTGTGACAAGTGGACTAACCTTGGAATGACATGTGGACTAATTTGTAGGTGATTAATGATAGTATCTTAAGAAGACAAAAGGCAACATAATCATGTGGTACATGGCATGACATATTAATTGACACATGTTTAAGTATATGGGAGACACCTAACAACTAAAGACAGCAAATTTTCTACTGGAATGTTCTTTACTTCTTTCACCCATTGACCTTGCTTTTCGCCACCGAAATTCTCATTCTCCTCTCAACTTCTGGACTTTTTCTAAAGTTTGAATCATCAACACTTGGAAGCTTTGTAAGTTCTTTTATCATGAAGATGGCCTTGTAATTTTATGTGTTATTATCTCGTTGGTGTTGAAAGTTGCACCTTAATCTTAGATATGTGATGATCGCTTGGAAGGAATGGTTTGGCTTGATCTTAAAGTGATTTGAAGTTGTTCTTTGAAGTTTAAAGAGGTAAGGGAGTATTATACTTGATATCATGATAAAACATGTCTTGTTTGACGTTTGAAGTGGATATAACGTGTATTGAATTAATGAAGAAATGTGGTTAGGAATGTGATAGGTGTTGGGTACTCGTTAGAAGGTGTGGTTCCACTGAACAGCCATCTGTTTTTCAGTCATATCTTGACCTATAGACATAAAAATGGGATGATTTTAAATTCAGATTAAACTATTATCTACAACTTTTATGAAGAAATTGAATTTGCATTTTATCATTAAGGTTTCTGAAATTTAGCTTGAAATAGAGCTCTGACATAAGCTGCAGTACTATCCTTGACAGAAATCATGTCCTGAGTTTATCGAATAAACTATATTGATGTAGGTTGAATCAGACAAAGTTGTCTTCATAAAATTTTTAGCTTATTCTCTTATATTTCTATTGGCATAAAGTTTGTAATTTTTGGATATCAAAATTGGGAGATATGAGTTTTACAAGTTTGAGTGCACATGTACGATCATGCACTAGTCAAAATTTCGAACGCGCACAGTTTGTAGTATTTTAAGTATAACTCATGGAATAATCAACCAAATTAAATGATTTTTGTTTTGTTTGAAACTTAAGAAATAGAGGAACATTTGTTTAGAAGAACGTATTGTCTACAAAAATCAAGTTCTAGGTCAGAATGGCCATACAAAAACAAAATGATCTAAAAACCTATCTTGTGAAAATAACTATTTGGAGGTTTTAGGTCCCTTATCCCACAATTGTGGGAAATAGTTAGGAAGGTGAAAAAAAAGAGAGTTTGTACAATTGATGACTATATACGGTTAATTGAGTAATATTTAGTTTAATTATGCATGATTATTTTAGATGATAATGTAAAGGATGCATGGTGTAAAATGTTGAATTGCTTGATGTGACCTTGAATGAATGAGTTCCAAAGGCTTATGTATTATGAATTGATTATGAATGTATGTGAATTGGGAATTTCTGCCTGTGATAATTCTGAACCATCAGTTGTCCGAGGAGTTTGAAAGTTGGGATTGTGTTGGAAGTGCTTTCTATTTGTGTGAATATACATAATTTGTGAAGACTCAACACCTCTATTGATGCATTATTGCGCATACTTGTAATTATATGACATATTAGTTTGTTTGAAAATCAGTGACTAAGTCAAGTTGAACAAAATAGAAAAAAAAAGTGGTATGTGTTACAATATGTTCCTCATATGAGAATTCTGAAAAGAGCCCTTTTTGTTTTAAAACTATTAAGTCCTAGACGTGGGTAAATAGGCATGCCTAGAAGAGTTTGCAACTGCTCCTGTGACACTTCGGTGTCTCCTGTTACTGACACTTAGGTGTCTCTTGTTATTGAAACATAAGTCTCTCCTGTTTTGTGATATCGATCACGGTATCTCCTGTATTAGTCTCGTTACCCATTTCTGTATAAAGGATTAGCAGTCTAACTTATTTTGTATTCTGATACATTTTCAGTTTTGATATAAACAAAATTATTATACCCTATTCTAATAATCATTTCTGACATCTGTACAATCTTTTCTGATACTTAAATGATATAATTGGCATTAGTATGAGAAATGTTCTTTAGTGATAGGTTAAATTTTGTTCTAAAATTCAGTATGCTTGAATTGTTCTTTAGTATCCATCTTTAAGGATTGCTTAAGATATAATTTGATTCGGTATATGTGGATATTAGGTGACTGTTAAACAGTTACCAGTTTATGTATGATTTAGTTATTCCCCACTAAGCTTTATGCTTAGCACGGTGGTTTTACCCCTTGTAGGTTCAGATAGGAGGGTTTGAAGACTGAGACAATAACAACCGTGATGGCCAACGAATAATGTGTTTTGTTTTGGAAATGTATATTTGGATTTGACACATGTATTTGAATGAATTAGATGTATTGTTTAAATAATGTTAAAAGTCAAATATGCATGGAAACACAATAACTGGTTGCTTGAATTATGACTACACTTTGTATTATTTTGATATGTTTGTCCTATCTTAGGTAATATCCGCATATTCTTCTAGGGGGTCTGTGGGTGTTACATCCACGATTAGCAACTAATTAGTGACACAGTAAACAATTGGGCGATACTTTCTAAAAGGTAGATACGATGTAAGAATGTCACACTATACAACTTCATAAAACTTACACGATTGTGTCGACTCACTTTTAAGGATATCCTTTACCCTTATCCTAGTACGCCAGAGTTTCTTATTACTGGTCAAGTCCTCGATAAGAGCCACACCTTCCATATCCTTCTTGATCACTTCTCCCTAATTCTTGTGTGGCCTTCCTCTTTTCCTCTTGCAGTCTCGAAGGGTTATGTCGCAGCGTCGCACCGGTGCATTAGGGTGCCTCCTTGTCACATGTTTGAACCATCTAAGTTTTGTCTATCATCACTTATCATTAATACCAGCCATTTCTAGTTTGTCTCTCATCATATGATTTCGGACCTTATCTCTTCTGGTAATGTCACATATCCACTGGAGCATCTGCTTCTCCGCTACCAATAGCTTACTAGTATGTATACGTTTGGTGGGCCAACACTCCGCCCCATATAAAATAGTTGGTTGAATTGCCATTTTATAAAATTTGCCTTTAAGCTTGAGTGGGATCTTCTTATCACGTAAGACCCCTGATGCTTTTTTTCATTTGAACCATCCGGATCTAATACGATGGACTATATCGACACTGATCTCACCATTACTTTGAATGATGAACTTGATGTACTTAAAATATGATTTCTATGGTATAAATTTGGCTCTAATTGTTACGGTCACATTATGGACCACCTGACATCCCGAAAAGTTGCATTGTAAGTACTCAATTTTAGTCCTGCTCATTTAAAAACCTTTCGATGCTAAAGTTTCCCTCCAATAGTCTATCTTGATATTGACACCCTTCTTTGTCTCATCCACTAAGACAATATCGTCAGCAAATAAAATACATCAAGGTACCTCTCCTTGAATATGTTTAGTAAGCTTATCCAACACTATTGCAAACAAAAAAGGGATTAAGGCGGAGCCTTAGTGTAGTCTAATACTAATAAAAAAATTTTCGTGTCTCCACCTATTATTGTTGATATTTTAAGGTTAAATTTATAATGGAGAATATTCAATTATCGTAAAAAGATTCGATGAACTTCACATCCTCCACTAGTGGTAAGGTTGATTGAGCATGAAAATTTGTTTCTTCTTCTAAAAAATATGATGAAAATATTCAATATAATTGTATGTTTTGTCAAAGATTTTTGTTAAGATAGAGGAATTTATAACATGAAAGTATATATTTTTAGTAAATGGTAATATTGCTTTTTTTTTATAGAGAAGTATCATTTAATATACATGAGATGATTAGAAATTATATGCATTAACAAGTAAAAATAAAAATAAAATAAAAAGACTCGTATTATGGGCATAATGAAGTGAAAATATTATACAAACAAAAAAAACTATAAATATATATTTTCTCTTAAGAATTATTCTTGATTTTTATTTTGAGTTTACAAAGTATTTTGATTGATAAGGACAGTGCTTTGCTATATAAAAGAACTTGGACTAAGTTATTTTATCATTCATATATTCTTTTAAATGTTTTTAATTTACCCTATTTCTAAAAGATAATGCATGCAATTACAATGATGGGTCTAGGATCTAATGAAATTTCTTATTATGAGGTTTATGTGTCTTTACTTTAATATTTTAAAAAATAAATATCAGCTAATTATAGATATATACAAATTTAATTGGAAAACAACATGATGTATTATTATAACAGAGGAGTGAATTGATTGAAGATTAAAAAAATCTTGATTAATTTCTTAATTTAATTGATACTTATGATATAGTAAGTACTTATATTTTATTTAAAATTGTCTTATAAAATAATGGTTAATTAACGAATTTTTAACATATTTATTATATATGAGTTTTATGAGGAATACCTTCCAAACTTTTAAATCCGACATCTCTTCTCTTATAAATTTAGGGGGTATTTAGTTAATTAGTATGAGAAAAAATAAATGAGAAAAGAATAAAAAAGATAGTTGATAATTTATTATTAGATAAACAATAATTTTATGTCTCCTTTAAAACAATATTCTATATTTTCACTATAATAAATAATAAAAGTTATATCTATTTCTATTCTTCTCAATATCCTATATAATTCTTATTACCATTTGATAGCATGGTCAATTTCTAAAGTTGGTAATTTACATTTTGTTCTGTAAAGATCCAACGTGGCAGTCTTTGATTTGATACACGACGACTGCACTCGTACTATGCAAACACGGATAAATTGCCCGAAAGAAGGCGCGTCCATTGGATCTTTGTTGTCTCTGTGAAGGCTAGAGACCAGACTCTGTACGAGGTAATTGCCAGGATTTTAGTTTTTACAATCTCGATCAGAAATCTTTGTATTCTTGAAACTTGAAAGTGAAAAAATAAATTTCAGCTCAGATTGATGGATTTTCTTTTTGCAATTGTCGATATTTGATAGTGTTGTAACTGTCCAGTTGGTTGTGACTTGCTTGTCTCTGTCCTAACTGCGTCTTGTTTTCGTTCAGGTTACAGCTTTGTTCTGGTGTGTTTCTTCCGATCATCATGTCTTCCGCGTATGGAAATTTTGCTGGTTAGAACAAAATCTCATTCTTAATCTAATGTGAATGCTTTTTCCCTTTCTAAGTTCGATTTTGATTGAAATTTTGAACTGGGGACCTTTTTATTTACCAAATATAAGGGAATGAAATGATGGATGGTAACAAAGATGAAGCTTTAAAATGTGTACTTATAGCTGAAGAAGCTATTGCATCTGGTAACAAAGAGCGTGCACTGAAATTCATTAAAATTGCACAACGGCTTAATCGAGAAATAGTCGTTGATGAACTTTTAGCTGCTTGTGAGAGGGTTGAGTTGGGGACGAGTGCTTCATCTGTGGGTGAAAAAGGATCTGTTAATGGTGACGAGAGAAAGAAGGCTGGTTCAGCGAGATGCGTTGATGATGTAAATGGGGGTCGTAGTTATACTGAAGAACATGTTCAATTGGTTAGATGGATTAACAGGAATAAGGATTACTATGCGATTCTTGGAGTGGAAAAGACTTGTTCAGTTGAGGGGATTAGGAAGGCTTACAAGAAACTGTCATTAAGAGTTCATCCAGATAAGAACATGGCTCCAGGATCTGATGAAGCATTTACGAAAGTTTCCAATGCTTTCAAGTGCTTGAGTGATACTGATTCGAGGAGGAAATATGATCAGATGGGTTTAATTGGGGAGTTTGAGAATAAGCAAACCTACAATGTTAGGAGGCCGAAGAGGAGGGGAAATGTGCATGATTTCTATGAAAATGATATGGATCCAGACGAGATATTCAGGTCATTTTTCAATCAGGCAGAAAAGTTAAGGCCCCGTAATACCTATAGGAGTAGAGGAGTGGCAAGCCATGAGAGAGAGGGATTTCAGAGAGGACCCTACCTGATCCTTCTCCTACAAATTTTACCAGTGTTGTTGATTTTGGTACTTGCTTATCTACCCACCTCAGAGCCCAATTATTCTTTGCGTAAAAATTATGCTTATCAGATTCTGAAGACAACTGAGAAATATGGCATTGAATATTTTGTCAAATCATTGGCCTTTGACGAAAGATTTCCTCCTGGAAGTCCTGCTCGAGAAGATATTGAGAATACTGTGACTAAAGACTATAGAAAAATGCTTTGGCGTTATTGTCATATAGAAGTCCAGAGACGTAGCTGGAATAGAAATCTGCCTACTCCTAGCTGTATCAAACTACAGAATCTTGGATCAGTATAAGGGTCAGAGATTTGTGTTTGCTCCTAATGTTTATTTTATTTTTTTATTTGTCTTGCTTTTTATCTAGAACAATACAATTAAGGTCCTACTATGGTTATTTAGAATAATTTTCCTGGTTCAATTTCTTATTTACCGTGTGAATCTTTTTAACATGCTTGCCTTCTTCTGTTTTGAGCAGGCTTCTTTTTCTATGCTCATCAGTCAAATTATTGGGCGTGTTTATTGTTTGTTTTCTATTATTGTTTGTGTCTCATTTCAACTTTTTTTGGTTCCAGATGTGTAATTTATAGGATGTTTAGTATTCTTCTCCAGCTAATTAGCTTTTGCTTTTATGCTCTTATGTTGAATCCTACATGCTCCTCTGCCTACTTTACAGGCTTATGCTCTTGTTTGTTTGTATTTCTACTTTCTCTATGATTTCCTTGTGATATTAGGTATTGGTACATATTAGAGGTCCTCAACAAGATTTGTTATGATTGGCTACCAAATCCATTGCCGTTTTCCTTTCTGGTGTGCTTTTGCTTTTAGTTTATTTTGGATTAGATTTTGTGTTGAATCGGAAGGTACAGTGCTGGATCCTGTGTGGCATTGTGTGACAACGTACTTCCGTTTGAAGCCTTGCAAGAGCCAAGCATGCCAACTAACCAATATTCATCAATTAAATTGTAGCATCGTACCATCTTGTGCAAGACTTGAATTGGTACTTCACTTTTTAATATGCCTGCAACAAATTTCTGTAACTCCTTATTTGCTGTGGTCCTCTAGACTAGTTTTTTACAACTTTCCCTAACACTTTATAAATTTACTGATTTTACGTGTTATGGAAACATTTTTCATTGAATCGCTCTGTATGTTTGTTGTGGTTGTTTTATTTGTTGTTCTTGACTAGAAATACGCGTCAATTCACCTTTTAACTACTCTATCCTGTATTCATATTCAATTGGAAGCACCATCTTCCAGTCTTACCCACGTTTATTTCATCTAAATCGTTTGAATGTGAAGTGGATGGTGAGTTTGAAAATAAAGTTGGATAGATGGTATGGATTCTTGAGATGTCCCTTCTTAATGATTGCATGAATCCTTCACGCATGGTCTAGGAATAAAAAGTTCCTCAGTTGATATGATGCACACGTGCTTTGAAACATTTGCAGCTATCCAAGAAGATACATTTTTTTGTTGCCATATTTGAAAATTCTTGGTATTAGGTGTATAAAATTCTAGCCAAATGTACAAGGAATTCAGGCATTGGTGCTTGAAGTTGCTGATCGTTCATAATTCTTGTTGCTCATGCCAACAACCATTTTACGCTAATTGTGCAATGGGTACAGATACGAGCTAAACTTTCACCTAGCATGTGCAGTAGAATTATAGTATAGCTGTATAGATATTGTTTTCATGAGAATTGATCATGAATACTCAAAATCACACCTTTAGCTCCTATTCAAGCTGCCAATTATGAAGCTATTGACTAAAAATTGTTAACTATACAAAATACTTAAAGAAATAGTTAGTTTACTGAAAGCGGACCAAAGTTTGGCTTTCCCTGACCCCCTCTGCCATGAAAAGTTCTAAACATACTTTCTTTACATAAATTTGTATAGTTTCCTCCAAAAAAGTTAGTCTTATTTCAGGTTTTAACTAACTATTAGACATTTTTGACATCAAATATATAATTTTTCAGGGCATGTAATCAATTAAAACTATCTAGATGCATTCGTAAAAATTATCCAAGAGTCCAATATTTTAGGTTGTCTTAATAATTCTAGCTATGTTTTATCAAGATCTAATAATGAATTCACGTAAGAATTTCATACATGTATATCAATTAAAGGTCTATGTTTCAAGTTGCTTTAATGAACATGTATAAAATCAAAGAAGCATTGAAAACAAAATTAAGTATAAATTCATGTATTGAAAGATAAAAATTAAACAATCAAATCATGGTTGAGTAGGGTTCGGTTTAGCCTCCCTTTAGCACTAAAAAGAAATTAAGCTAACATGTTTGTAAACAAAACACAATTGGTAATAAATTCAGACAAAACATGATGGAAATAATATAAAGAAAAATTCGTCACTAAGATAATCTCCTCCTCTCAACCTTATTTCTTAAGTGCAAGTTGTGCAGGTTGTTTTCTCTTATATCTGATAGGCCCTTTTTATACTGCAAAATTCGTAGCATCCTTGCCTTATTCTGATTAGGAAGATTTTGGAGTCATTTGCATATAGAATTAGTATTTGACCATATCTCTTCAATCCTTCCTTTTTTAGCTCCAAATTCCTAAATTTCAATTTCTACAAAATAAAATAGAACTAATTAAGCAACAAATTGGAAGTCTAAATTAACAAAATAGGGTACAAATTCATGCTAGAATATAGAAAACATATTAAATATTATTGCAGAATTTTTAGGCATCAAACTACCCCCAAGCTTAGAAATTGGAAGTCTTTGAGTTATATTGTCAATGCAATTTTTGAGAATATAACTCAAAGACTATGTGATATTGCAACAATTTTTTTGAATAAATGTAAACCATGTCTTCTTCTCATCATCCTAATCATGTTTAACCAATCAAGCCACTATTTAGTTTCTTGGATAGTGTTATGCAAACAACCTATATGTAAGGCAAATTGCCAATCTAATTCCCATAGGTTTGCTTTTTGCACCAATCTCTACTAATGTTGATTCAAGACCATCTCAAAGATCATTAGAACTTAAATAAGCTTGTATTGTTAAGGTCAAGGGTAATTGGTTGAAACGAAGGAAGGAATGGGGGTATTCAAAGTGAGAAAACACATATTTGGTCACTTTACAACACCAAAGCTTTCATTCCTATGCTCAATAATGACTCCCTCACCATTTCCCTTATCAACCTTACCACTCTTTACGATTACATCCTTATTTGCCCTCTTAGACTCAATTTTTGGTCCATGTTTTACTCTCTTTACTCAACATTCACTCAAAAGTTTCTTAAGATTTTTACTTAAAACTTGGGGGTGTTTTTTTATCATCTTTTTCTTTATTTTTTGAATTCTAGTAAAGACAATAAATTCCATAATTGCATAGTTGCTTACCTCTCCAAAAAGTGGTTATAATTGCATTTTTCACCCCAAAACTTAGGCTTTTATATAGATTTTTAGTTAAGAAAAATGCCACACTCTCCTCACTAACCTAACCCTTTAAATGACCTCCACCCTTATGCTCCCTCTTATAGCTCTCAATGCTTTTACATGACTGAATTAGTTCTCCCATGGTTGAAGTTATAAGTATTTAGGTTCAAAGTTAGGATAACTATATGCTATAAAAGAATAACAAAAAGGCTCATAACTATGAATAAAGGCTCAACGGGGATACTCGTGATGATATTTAATATAGGATAGGCTAGAAAGGCTCAAACGATCAAACATGGCCAAAGTCACTTCTTTAATGAGGTCCCAAATCAATTATTTTTCCTTAAGTGCTCCTCAAGCAGGTTCTAAGAGTTAGTCAAATATAATACTTTGCTAAAACAAAATTCACATAACATGTTTCCAATAATCTCAAAGTAATATCAATTATGGATCAAAATCAAATTTGGACTTAAACAAAAACAATTTCAGCTTATGTATAATATTGAAACAAATATCGAGCATTTTCCCTAAGTTATATTTTTTGGCAATCATATATCATTCTAAAGCATTGAAGTTTATCTAAAAAATTAAGCTCGAGGACATGTTTTTCTTTTCAAAAGATTTTCAATAAACTTGAGTTTTAAACCAAAAACTAAAATTTTAAGGAAATTTCCCACTTCTAAACTTAAAAGATAATATTGTCCCCAATGTTAGAGAAACAATGCATAAAGATGGAGGAAAGAAACTTCCTTAAGTGCCACTCATATCTTGGAAGGGGGACGATTCCTAAAAGGAAAATGATAACTTTAACTAAATAACTTAATTCAAAAAGGGGAAAAAAAACAAACATTTAGTTCTAAGTTATAGTCATTACTCTCTTTTCATGATTCTTCCAAACGTTTGGAAGACGATTGATGCAGATAGTCACCACCATATAATGCTTAAGTCATTGTCGATTAACCTTGAATCTTTCATTGTTCTTTTCATTCAAAAATTCAATCACACGAAAAGGTGAAGTGTCGACTACTCGGTAAGGACCAGACCACCTAGACTTCAATTTGCCTAAAAAAAGTCGCAAATGGCTATTGTAGAGCAAGACTTGTTGACTGTAACATCCCGTTTTCAGAGAACGGGTCGGACCCAAGAAACGGGTCCAGATGTGGTAAATTACCACATCTCATGCTCATGCAGTAGTGAATAGTGAGTTATGTGCATATAA
>JANQBM010000221.1:20637221-20647279 GCA_025594535.1 Erythroxylum domingense | reverse complement strand
TTTGTAAAGTGTTTCAAAAAGTGAGCACACAGTAGTGCCAAGTGTAAAGTGTTTCAAAGTGTTTTCAAAAAAAAAATATTTATACCGACTTTTGTTAAGTGTTCAGTGCTAAACGTTAAGTGATGTGACATGCCACCCTCGCGGGGCACGGATCTGGGTATCACTATCAATATCGGGTTCGGGTTCAGCGGGAGTTGGGGTGTTACATTGACCTAGTTGAAATTATGTCTTTTATATGCTTGTCATGCCACTTCTTAGTCTATTCTTTATAAATTTCAACATTCTCATAAGCATTTCTTCTAAATTCATCTAGCTTATTAAGCTGTAACAAATGAATTTCTCGTGCAGACTTTAAATCGAAATTCAAAATTTAGTTGCCCAATATACATGATGCTCTAACTCAACAAGAAGATGACATGCTTGACCAAAAACTAACCTATAAGGTGACATGCCTATAAGAGTTTTAAATGCAGTTCGATAATCCCACAATGTATCATCCAATTTAATATCCCAATCTTTTCTAACACTATTATCAGTCTTTTCCAAAATTTCTTTTAGTTCCCTATTTGACACTTCTACCTGTCCGCTTATTTGGGGATGATATGGTGTACTATTTTTGTGATGCACCCCATATTTCTAAAGGAGGATCGAAAATTGTTTATTTGTGAAACGAGTCCCTTTATCACCAATTATTGTTTTAGTTATGCCAAATCTAGTGAAAATGTGTTTTTGTATAAATTGTAACACAACTTTAGCATCATTAGTGTGTGTAAATGTAGCCTCAACCCACTTAAAAACATAATCAATTGCTACTAAAATGTATAAATTACCAAGTGAAGGAGAAAATGGTCCCATAAAGTCAATTCCTCGTATATAAAAAATTTCATAAATCAAAATGTTTGTGCAAGACATCTCAACTTTTTTAGAAATATTCCCAGTTCGTTGACAACTATCACAAGAGGAAACAAATGCATAACCATATTTAAAGAGAGTAGGCCAGAAAAAACCTGGTCGTAGCACTTTGACTGTTGTTCAATTTGCTCCATAATGGCCTCCAACGTCCTGTGAATGACAATGTTCCAATTCCAAAAATAATGCTCGACATCCATAAAGAACTTATTTCTTTGTTAGTAAGTGAGGTTTCATGGAATTAGATTACCTGCCAAATAATTAGCAAAATCTTCAAACCATGGTAATTTATTAATTGCTAAAATTGAACTAGGAATGGATATAGAGAAAATTGTTTCCTTAGGAAACTCCTCTTTTATTTTTGTCTCCTCCAAACATCTTTTCAATCCTTGAGAGATGATCACCTACTTGTTTTTCACTTCCCTTCCTATCTTTTATTTCAAGATCAAATTCTTGTAAGAGAAGAATCCATCGCAATAATCTAGGTTTGAAATCTTTCTTTGCAAAACGATATATCAAAGTAGAATGGTCAATAAAAACAATAACCTTAGACCCAGTTAAATATGATCGATACTTGTCAAAAGCAAACACAATTGCTAATATCTCTTTTTAGCATATTTAATTTGGGCTTCAATAAGTGTGCGATTATTATAATATATTGGCCTAAAATTTTTATCTTTTCATTGCCTTAACGCTGCCCCTATAGCATAATCACTAGTATCATATATTAATTTAAAAGGATTTGACTAATTTGGTGATGCTATAATAGACGCAGACACTAAACATTCTTTCAACACAATAAAAGCATATAAACACTCATTAGAAAAATTGAACTTAGAGTCTTTCATCAAAAGATTTGAAAGTGGTTTTGTAATTTTTGAAAAATCTTTTATGAATCGTCTATAAAAACTTGCATGTCCTAGAAAACTTTGGATTCCCTTAACAGATGTAGGTAGTGGTAATTTTTCAATCAATTCAACTTTAGCCTCATCAACTTTAATACCTTTAGAAGAAATCTTGTGACCTAAGACTATAACTTCTTTTACTATAAAGTGACATTTTTCCTAATTAAGCATAATGTTAGTCTCTTCACAACGTTGCAAACCAACTTCAGATTATGTAAACAATTATCAAAAGATTGACCTAAAAGTATAAAATCATCTATAAAAATTTCCAAAAGCTTTTCATTTATATCATGAAAAATAGTAGTCATGCAACGTTGAAAAGTAAAAGGTGCATTGCAAAGACCAAAAGATATATGCATGTAAGCAAAAGTATCATAAGGGCATGTAAACTTGGTTTCTTCTTGATCTTCAAGTGCAATAGGAATTTGATTATAACCCAAATATCCATTTAGGAAACAGTATTATTCAAAGCCAACAATTCTCTCTAACATTTGAGCTATAGATGGAAAAAGATAATGGTCTTTCCTAGTGGCATCATTAATCTTCCTATAATCTATGCACACATTTCATCTAGTCACAGTTCTTGTAGGAATTAACTCATTATTTTCATTAGCTACTACAGTCATACCACCTTACTTTGGATTAACATCCACATGACTAGTCCACTCACTATTAGAAATAGGAAAGATCATACCTACATCGAGTAGCTTTGTAACTTCTTTCTTTACCACTTTTAGCAATTGGATCACTAGCTTACAATTGTCCTCCATCAATATTTTGTGCATGCAAATCGAAGGACATATCCCTCTTATGTCTTCAATAGTCCATCCTAAGGCACTTCTGTGGTTTCTAAGGACATTTAATAACTTCTCCTCCTATTCACTTATTAAAAAAGCATAAACAATTATAGGCTTAGAATTTTGTTCAAGAAAAGCGTATTTTAGATGTGTAGGGAGAGTTTTAAATTCCAATTTAGGAGATTCTTCAATAGGTTTTAATTGCTCTTCTTCTTCCTTTGTCTTTATAGCTTTTGTTCCCTCAATCCTTGAATCCTCCTTGACAAAAATCAATCTCTTTAGCTATTGATTGCAAAAATAAACTACTTGTTTTATGCTAAAAATCGCAAGTATACGAGTCATTACTTATAGTAAAAAACATATATTGTCCCACAGAGATTTTGCTTAGGCACCGTTTAATTCAAGTTACGCTTTGTTTAAGACTCAAATTCGAATAATAAACTGAAAAACAAACTAAATCAAACAAACTAGCAATGACCAAATAATGTAATAATGGAAATCTATCAAGAGAATTAATTAAGTTATGAGAGAGGAGATTTTACCTATCATTAATGCTAATATAGCCATTTATGTGTTTATGGGGTGTTGATTTTAAAAGATCTTAGGGTTGATTACTCTCTCTCGAGTTATAACCATTCCCTAAATTGTAAACCCTAATCAAATTATAGACTTACAATCTCTCAATTCATAAATTACTTACAATTCTAATTATTTCTAAAGCTTTCTAATAAATAATCGGGTCTCGCACGAGATCTCTCTCTATAAAATTATCGACTAGATTGATTAAGTGGTCAATTAGATCACCTAACTTTCGTTAATCTAATCTAATTATTTTTATCCGACTCACCCTCTCAGTTTGTTACCGAAACATGCAAATACATTAATCAATCATAACACTCAAATCAAATAAACACAATTCAACTAGATTAACATTAAATATAAGTAAACTTCAGAAAGAAAAGTTAGAACATCGTTAACAACTCAAAATTCATAACCATACAACCCATATCAATCTTACACATTAAATGAATAAAAAGGGAAATGGGTAGGAAATGAAACTTAGGTTGGACGATTTAGGAAAGAAGCGGCATCGGGAGATCACAGATTCTGGGAAGCTTCGGCATTGAAACCCTCCTTTCCTTTCCTCTTCTTCTTTTCTCTCTCTCTTCTTTCTCTCTCTCTTTTGGGTTTCCAAATGTAGGCTGAATGTAGAGTCTTTTCTAGGGTTACCTCCTAATACTTTTATTGTCTTTTCCAATTAAGGTAACACTAGTGTCTTTTTGGGGTTCGAAATGTCCCGAAAAAACTCAAATCAGAAAGAGACGCTGCGTTTGTCTGTGCGCAGGCCATGATTATGGCCGATTTTTTTGCTCTCTATCACGATCGTGGAAGATTCCCCATGAACATGGCCCTGTACTCGAGCTTTTGCCACGATTGTGGGCCTATGTTGGTGCTTTTATTATGATCGTGGGACTGTGTTTTGATTCGAGTCTCCTCCAAACTCCTTCAAATGTCCTAATACACTAACAAACTCGTCACGACACTTTCTATATATAAAATTAAAGCTCAAAAGCATATTCTCACCCAAAGAACACTTAAAATACAAATATTTATGAACTAACACAATTTCTTCACATAAACACACACTAAAAAATCAAATTAATCAATAAAAACACATTAAATTACCTATCAAAATACAATGCAATCTATATCTATCAACATCCCCACACTTAAACTTTTACTTGTCCATAAGTAAAAATCAAATATATCCAATAAAATTCTATCACTTCATTTTTACAAGGATTAAAGCATGCAATTGTTGAGTGTAATTATGCAATACAATCTACTTGTTTTACGCTCAAAAAATCGCAAGTGAACAGATCATGACTTGTAGTTAAAAAGAGCGGATATCGATCCCACATGAATTGATGCCCAGACACCACTTAATTTAGAAAAAATGTTTAAGAACGAAATTGTTTAATGCAAATAATCTGGAAAATTAAATTAAAATTAAAAGACTAACACAAAGCAATAAACTATACCAAAGTGCAGAAAAATTGAAATTCAAGAATCTAAGACTAGATATTACTTTTTTCTCTATTTTGTCTCCCTCCTATTTTGTTAATCGAATTGTGTCTCACCCAAGATTTTCAAATGTATTAGTTACCCTCTTTTAAGGTATAATTAATTTTTTCTAATCGAATTAACAGGAATTAATTGAACGATCTCTCAACCTACCTAATGACTCTACTTATTCAACTAGTTATTAAACTATCATATGCGTGATCAATTGAATTTGTCGAGATCTCTCTTCTAACGTATCAATTAACGTGATGATTGTATGTCTATAGGTTGCCAACTCTCATTGTACAATCCTACACAATTAATCTTATTCACTCTCTCAATTTATTGCAAGATAACAAATAAAATCACCAATCATCAAAGACAACTTTGTTTAATTCAAAAAAATAGGAGTTCTAACAAAATAGTTCAAAAGCAATCTTTAAAACTAAATCAACTACTTATGGTCTCCATAACATCGTCAACATTCAAGTAAACCATTTTACAAAGAATAGAAGGAAGAAAAACACAAAAAAATTGGATAAAAGGAATTTCTCTTCTTTGCTAAAATCTAGAATTTCGGATGTTGATGTGCTATTTTTCCCAATCTTGATGATAATCCTTAACTTCAATCCTTCCTTAAGGCTCCAAACATGTGTCCTTCCCTTAAGGATATTATTTCTACAGAAGGTTTTTGTCTCCCTTTAAGATAGAGGCTTAATTATGCCTTTATAGTCCAAAAAACCTAAATTTGATGAAGCCTTGCATAATCCTTCCGATTGTAATTCCCACGATCGTGGGAATTGGCATGATTCCCATGATCATGGGAATTGGACAAAGAAAACTTCCTCTTTTCTTTTCCTCTTCGATCTCTAGCTCAATCTCCAAGTTGCTCAATCTGCCTACCTACATAAAAAATAGTCCATTCTTACCCTAAATTAACATCAAACATAATAGAACAACAATGGAAATCAAACTAAATGAAAACATTCAAAATGAATCCTAAACTACAATAATAATCAACAATTATGTAAGAAAACACATGCCAATTACATAGAATAACATAGACTAATGGAAATCTATTAGCAATCCCTCAAACTTTGGCCATCTCAAGTCTCAAGCTACTATACACATCATAACTAATTTTCACGGATGCACATAAGCAAACTCAACCCATGAAATCATTATTCAAAGATAAGTATAAATTCAAAATGGACCTTCCTTACGGATTTCACTTATTTCTATTAAGTGTTTGATAGTTAATATTTTGCTCAAACTTCCTATAAGAAACCACGTTATCATAGGCTTGCTTATACACCAGTTCGCTTGCTTATCATGCTAAGATAGATCAAAAGGACTTTGTTTCGAGTTATAATATGGCTAGGGTTAAGGTGGGTCAAACAGGTTTTAGGAGTTTATCACAAGCATTTATAAACTACTAAGTGTACAAAAGGATGACAAAGATAATCTTCTAAGATATGCAAATAGATAAGACTATTTCTCTGCACTTATTGGAGCTACTACACATTATTCCTTTTTTTCATTTGATTTTGTTCTTTTCTCTTTTTTCTCTTTTTTTTACCATAATAAAGAAACAATGAATAGAAAATAGCAACTATATGCAATGTGCTCTTAACTTGTGATTCCACACTAAAGTATCACTTAGCACTCTATTAACTTATGATTAGGCAAGCTAATGGGGTTTGTATTCAAAATTGGTTGATGTGAGAGATTAAGGAGAAGAATACCTAACTGGCAATATTTGCAAACCAAGAAAGGATTTTCTACCATCATTAAAGCCTGTTCAGGAAAACGCTCTTCAATTTCCTCTTCTTCTTTATTTTGTTCCCCTTTAAGTCTCGATAGGTGGTCTGCTATAATATTTTCTACTCCTTTCTTATCCTTAATCTCAATGTTGAATTCTTAGAGCAGAAACACCCATTAGATGAGCCTAGCCTTGGGATCCTTCTTTGTAAATAGATAACGCAATGTCACATGATATGTAAAAACGATAACTTGTGAGCTCAAAAGGTAAGAACGAAAATTTTGACATGCAAATACCACTGTAAGCAACTCCTTCTCAGTGGCGGTGTAGTTCAATTGTGCTTCTGTCAAGTTCTTTTTAGTGTAATAAATTGCATGTAATCTCTTATCCTTCCATTGTCCGAGTACACGGCCGATAGTATAGTCGCTTGCATCACACATGATCTCGAAGGAAAGTGACCAATCTGGTGACATCAAAATAGGTGTTGTTGTAAGTGCCATCTTTAACCTGTTAAAAGCATCTAAACAATCATCTTCAAACACAAAAAACACATCTTTAACTAACTAGTTAAAGGTCTAGCAATAAGATAAAAGTCCTTGATGAACCATCTATAGAACCAAGGAATGCTTGGATGCCCTTGATGTTAGTAGGAGGTGGGAGCTTTTCAATCACTTCAGTCTTAGCTCGATCTACCTACCCCTTGTATGAGATCTTATGGCCTAAAACTATTCCCTCTTGGGCCATGAAATGACACTTCTCTCAATTCAAGACTAAATGAGACTCCTTTTATCTTTGTAATACTCTACCCAAATTAAACAAGCAATGATCAAAACAGTCTCCAAAAACAGAGAAGTCATCCATAAATACCTCCATGAAGTCCTCATTCGTATTTGCAAAGATGGCCATCATGCACCTTTAGAATGTCTCTAGTGCATTGCATAGACTAAAAGACATCCTCCTGTAAGCAAAAGTCCTATAAGGACAAGTGAAAGTGGTTTTCTCTTAGTCTTGTGGGTATATGAACGCCTGATTGTATCCTAAATATCCATCAAGAAAAAATTAAAAAACATGGTTAACTACACTCTCAATCATTTAGTGTACAAAAGGTAACAGAAAATGGTCTTTTTTGGTGACCAAATTGAGCTTCCTATAATCAATGCACACTCTCCAACTTGTGATGGTCCTAGTGAAAATCTGTTCATCTTTTTCATTCTCTATCACTGTTATGCCTCCCTTCACACATTGAACTGGACTCACCCACTCGCTATTTGAAATTGGGTATATAATACCTACATCTAAAAGCTTCAACATTTCCTTCTTCACAACCTTTTGTATGCTTGGATATAACCTTTTTTGCCTCTCTCACACTTTCTTGCGTCATTTTTCAAGGTTAATCCTATGCATCACCACATTGGGGCTAATATCCCTAATATAAGAAATTTGCCATCTTATGGCTCTCATCCTCTTTTTAATGGTCCCTACCACTTTCTCTTTTTACTTAACATCCAATTGATTGGAAATGATGATGAATAAGGTATGGTCTTTACCTGAAAATGTGTATCCTAGGTGAGAAGGTAAGGGTTTTAGTTCTACAGTAGGGGGCGTTATAATGGAGGGTGGTATGGGTGCATTCGCTCTCTCTAACTTCTCTTACTCACCCTTCTTACACAATTCCTCTTCACTTACACTCTTATCCCTATGCACTTCAACGACTTTCTCAAGTTCCTTGTCAATTTCCTTTTCAACCTCCTTCACACAATCATCCACGACATCAATCTTCACACAAGCACTTCCATCCATTGACGTCTCCAAAGATTTAGTTATATTGAATCCAAGCTGCTCATCACCAATTCTCAAAATCAGTTTTCCTTCATGCACATCAACTAATGCCCTACCAATATTTATAAAAGGCGTACCTAAAATCAATGGGCAATTCCTATCTTCTTCAAAATAAAACACAACAAAAGCATCAGGAATTATAAATTTATCCACTTTTACCATAACATCTTCTACTACACCAAATGGCCTTTTGATGAATTGATCCACAAGTTGGATAAGCATAGATGTTGACTTGACGTCTTGTAGCTCCAATTTCTTGAAAATAGATAAAGACATCAAGTTAATACTTGAACTGAAATCACATGAGCATTTAGAAAGTTCAAACACCAACGACATATGGAATAGTAAAACTTCCTAGATCTTGTAGTTTTGAAGGCGTTATGCTTGTAATGATAGAACTACAATTCTATGTCACGGTCACTGTCTGATTGTCCTCCTAAGTGCATTTGTGTGTCAATATGTCTTTAAGGAATTTCACATATTTAGGCATACACTCCAATGCTTCCACAAAAGACAAATTAATCTGAAGTTTCTTCAACTTCTCTAAAAATTTGGAAGATTGAGTGTTGACTTGATGTTGTCTCACCCTTTACGGATATGGAATCTTAGGCTTGTAGAGTGGTGGTGGTACATATAGCTTCTCTTCTTCTTTCTCTTCCATAGTTTCCTTTTGTTGGCTGTCTTGTTGAACACTTGGCTCCTCCAATTGCTTGCCACCCCTAAGTGTGATCGCCTTGAGTTGTTCATTTGGATTGACCTCAGTGTTGCTTGGTAAGCTTCCTGCATTCATAGAAGACAAAGCATTAGCAAGTTGACTTACATGTACCTCCAAGATATGGATGGATGAAACATAGTTCTTCGCAATCTGGTCAAACTTTGCCTCTATTCTCTTCTAACTCTCTTATGTTCTTCTTTGACCTTCCTCTTGGCTTGAGAACTTTGAATCCAATATGTCCATTAACTTGTCCATTTTGTTCTCCAAAGACCCAAGTTGGTCTTGCTGAAATTCGGGAGGTCCTTGTGCTCTCACTTGGGCACCTGCATTGTTAGTACTCTACGAAAAATTTGAGTGGTTTTTCCACCCAAGATTGTAAGTATTCAAGTATGGATTGTTACCTTATTGCCACTAACCTAAGTAATTTTCTTGTTCTGTACCACTCGCTCCCAGTAAGAAACATTCAGTTGTGCCATGGTTGTCCTGCCCATGTAATTCACATTGTAATTACATGGTATTGACTATGGACGAAGAAGCTCCTTCTATATTACTCAACTGTTTGGTGAGGGTAGCAATTTGTTCTTGAAAGTGTAACACCCCCTCACTGCAGGATACACACCGGGACGCCCGTAGGTCATTCTGGTACATATCCTATGATAAGGGATTGCTACGTGCGATTACTATAATTACTCCATATAACTTCATATCAATTTGAATAATGAAAGCAGTAATTGTAAATCACAAGATTTTAAAAACCAAACTCTTCCTCTTTTCATTTCTCAAAATTAACAGTTTATACATCGTCATACTGTACAATCTGTACATACCAAAAACTCTAATACAGATACTATATGAAAGAGGAAGAAATACATCAACTATCTAGGTTATCAAAAAATTTAGAAATCCCAGCTGACCGACCTGTGTGCCATGACCTCTCTCGCTAATCTGATCTACACAGTCAGAGAAGTCCCTTTGGAGCTAGGAGTCTACTCTCTCGGTCCTGAAAAATATGTTGCAATGTTGGGTGAGTTTGCGAACTCAATGAGGTGACCATCATCGATGGTCCA
>JANQBM010000221.1:20616426-20636606 GCA_025594535.1 Erythroxylum domingense | reverse complement strand
AGAGTGGAAGAAGGAAGAAGAAATGATCAAAATCCAAGAAGAACAAAGGAAGAAACACCTTCGGATGAGAGAGCAAATATGTCTTTCAAACACAACAAACACTTTGATAAATGAAGAAGCAAAGAGAGTGTCGTGAGTGGCTAAGTGAAAGAATGGTTTAAATAATGAAATAACTAAGATTGTGACATTTGTCACACTCTCATTGGCTTACAAAAATTGCTTCCCAATTTAATTTCAATTTCACTCTAATTTTCCAATTGCTCATTTCAATAATTCCTAATTTCATGTGTCTAAATTTTCAGTGTCATTGGACAGTCAATTTCACTACTGGTAGACCCCTATTTTGTCACTTGACAATTTTTCGGGTCCAAAATTGACTCCGAAAAATTCTTGAAAAATTCCTATAATTCTATAAAAATGAGAAAACCCCTATGAACCTCTCCAACACAAATTATCATTCACACAAAACACATTTTTCATAAAACACAGTTATTGACACTTAAACCGGGAAATGTCATGAATGCATGTACAAACATTTACATATGCAAAAATTCACTATTTGCTATTCATGTGTATAAATGAATGCATAAACATAGTAAAACACTTTAAGCACTCCTAACTATTTCAAATTACCAATATACCCTTCTCATAAGTGAGGGGATGTTACAGAAAGGCTGTCACCGAGTCAAATGGAATCATTCCTTTTTGCTCCTTAGACCCTTACCTATTCCTTTCATTTAACCACATGCAACTGTTACTTGCCAACTCTTCCAAAAGGTCACGAGCTACATCAATGGTTTTCTTCATCCCTCCTGTACCTGCATCTATTATTCTCCTTGTGCTATAAGTTACACCATTGTAGAATGTTTGCAAAAGAAATTCCCTCGGAAGGTTGTGATAGGGGCAGCTCCTTTGTAATTCCTTAAATCTCTCTCAATCTTCATCCAACGACTCCCCATCAATTTTGAAAGTTTGTGATATGTTTAATGATTCTTGTTGTCTTGGTCAAAGGGAAGTACTTAGTCAGGAAGGCTTAGGCTAGCTGCTCCCAAGTAGTGATTTGGCTTACACTGAGTGAAATATATCATTCCTTTTCCCAGTCCCTCAAGGTAAAATAAAACAATCTTAACCTCACAGAATCATTAGACATCCCATTAAACCTGAAGGTATCACAGATCTTTAAGAAATTTTAAGATGGGTGTTAGGATCTTTGTTAGACGGCCCTTAAAAATGTGTATTGCTTTGAAGCATGTTGAGGAGTGCTGGCTTGATCTCAAAATTATTGGCTTGAATCACTGGTCTTGTAACTCTTTTGAGGACTGAAACCTGACCTCATAAAGTCCATCAATGTCCTCTCAACTCCTCCTTGCTCTACTTCTTCTGCCATATTCCTTTTTATTTTATCTTGACGTCTAGCTCTTCTTAGCTCTCCTTTGTGCCTTGTAATATCTGAAAACTCTTCTTCACTAAACTCCTTAGACTTTCTCGTGTTCCTTGTTTTCATGCACCTGCAAAAATGCAATTGTATCAAACACTCTTAAATCAAAGTCACCTAAACTAAACAAGATGCTAAACAAAACAATCCCTAGCAACAGTGCTAAAAACTTGTTGAATGCAAAAACAAACTACTTGTTTTATGCTAAAAAATGCAAGTATATGGGTCATTACTTGTAGTAAAAAGCAAATATCGTCCCACAGAGATTGTACTTAGGCACCACTTAATTCAGGTTATTCTTTGTTTAAGACTCAAATTTGAATAATAAACTGAAAAGAAAACTAAATCAAACGAACTAGCAACGAACAAATAATGTAACGATGGAAATCTATCAAGAGAATTACTCAAGTTATGAGAGAGGGGATTTTACCTATCATTAATGTTAATATAGTTATTTATGTGTTTATAGGGTGTTGGTTCTAGAAGATCGTAGGGTTGATTACTCTCTCTCGAGTTATAACCATTTCTTAAGTTACAAATGCATTAATCAATCACAACACCCAAATCAAATAAACATAATTCAACGAGATTAACATTAAATATAAGTAAGATTTAGAAGGAAAAGTTAGAACGTCGTTAACAACTCAAAATCTATAACCATACAACTCATCTCAATCTTACAAATTAAATGAATAAAAAAAGGACATGGGGAGGAAATGAAACTTAGGTCGGACGATTCAGGAAAGTAGTGACATCGGGTGATCTCTTATTCCTAGAAGCTTCGACGTCAGAACCCTCCTCTTCTTCTTTCTCTTTCTCTCTTTTAGGTTTCTAAATGTATGCTGAATGTAGGGTCCTTTCTAGGGTTACCTCCTAATACTTTTACATCCTTTTCCAATTAAGGTAATCCTAGTGTCTTTCTAGGGTCCAAAATGTCCCTTGAAAACTCGAATCTGAAAGTAACCCCGCTTCTATCTGTGTGTAGGTTGTCTGCTGTCTGTCATGATCATGGGAGATTCCTCACGATTGTGGCCTTTGCTTGAGCTTCTGCCATAATCGTGGGCCTATATTGGTGCTTCTATCCTACCACGATCGTGGGACTGTGTTTTGATTTGGGTCTCCTTTGAAACTCCTCCAAATGCCCTAAAGCACTAACAAACTCATCACCACATCTCATATATATATATATATATATATATATATATATATATAATTGAATCTCAAAACTATGTTCTCACCCAAAGAACACTTAAAACACAAATATTTATGAATTAACATAACCTCTTCACCTAAACACACACTAAACAATCAAATTAATCACCAAACACACATAAACTTACCTATAAAAATAAAATGCAATCTAACCTATCACTAGCTCATCTAACTCTTCCTATGTCGTCAATGCAGTCTTGATCTTTGGCTTATCTTCCAAAAAGTATATCAAAGAATCATCATCATCACATTTGAATTCTTTCATCAATTCATCAATTCTAGCTATTTGAAAGTGAGTGGATGTATAATAAGCAAAAGGAAATTTCATAATTTTGTGCATATTAAACACCATTATTTCATCATTCACACGCAAACTAAGTTGACCTTTTTAATATCAATTAAAGCACTTCCTGTGGCCAAGAATGGTCTCCCTAAAATTAAAGGAACTTTACAATTCTATGGCATATCAACCACCAAAAAATCCACAAGAAAAAAAATGTCAACTTTTACAAGTACATCCTCAATTACACCTTTAGACTTTTTTAATGAATTATCAGCTAGTTGTATATTGACTTGTGTATTTTTAAGTTCATCCAAGTCTAATCTATCATAAATGGAAAGAGGCATCAAGTTAATACTTACTCCTAAATCACATGAGCATCTATCCAAATATTCGTCACTAATAGAGATAGGAATATTATAACTCTCTAGATCTTACATCTTTTGTGGGATATCATATTGGAAGAGCATGGATGTCTCCTTAGTTAGCTTGACAGTTGACAATCCCTTTAGTTTTTTTTATTCTACAAAAGATATTTCAAGAACTTAGCATAAGAAGGCATTTGAGCTATTGCTTCAACCAAATGAATGTTAATGAGTAATTGCTTAAATAAATAAAAAAATTACAAACTTTTTATCCAATTGCTACTGTTATAATCTTTAAGGATAGCGCAACTTACCTCCATGTTGTGGATTATAGAACGAATCTTGAATCTCCTTACCTTTCCTTGCTTTGCTGTTTTCTCCCACCTTTTCTTTTCTTTTGTGTTTCACTTCCTCCCCTTTTGTTTCCTTTGACAATTATTTGGAAGAGGCTCAACTTTAGATTGTGTAAGGGTAGGTGTTGGATCAACATTCATAGAGGTAGGAGAATTTTTGAATTCACTAGGTATGGGTTTTCTATTATTTCTCTCATCGCTCACCTCAATGGTATGAAGTTGCTCTCTAGGATTTTTCTCAGTGTTACTAGGGAGGGTTCCTAGATTCCTACTAGATATTTGGTTTGCTAGTTGACCCATTTGAGTTTCTAAGTTTCGGATGGAAGCTTCTTGATTTCTTAAGGCTAACTTTGTATCATTCATGAAAGTTTGGATGTTTTGCATAAATCTTCTTGATTCATTAATGAAGGAAGTTTTGGTTAGGGTAAGTGTTTTGAGGGCTTCTTTAAAATTTAATTTCTTTTCAATTGTTGAAAACCAGAAGGAGGTTGATGGATGGTATGTGGGGGAGGTCAATTTTTATTGTTGCTCCAAAAAAATTTGGATTGTTCTTCCAACCGGGGTTGTAAAAGTTACTATAAGGATTATTTGTTCTGAAATTTCAAGCAACAAAGTTAGTGCTTTCAATACATTTAACATTGTTAAAGTGATTACCTGATTAACACTTTTGATTCATTTGCCCTTCCTCATAAAAATTGCATTTGGCATCCTTAAATCCTTGATTTTCTTAGCTAAAGCATCCAACTTTGCAATAATTATTGTAGAATCATCAATTTGACATGTGTATTTTTAAGTTCATCCAAGCCTAATCTATCATAAATGGAAAGAGACATCAAGTTAATACTTACTCCTAAATCACACAAACATCTATCAAAATATGTGTTACCAATAGAGATAGGAATAGTATAACTCCTTGGATCTTTCATCTTTTGTGGCATGTCATGTTGCAAGAGCATGGATGTCTCCTCAGTTAGCTTGACAGTTGACAATTCCTCTAGCTACTTCTTATTTGACAAAAGATATTTTAAGAACTTAGCATAAGAAGGCATTTTGGCTATTGCTTTAACCAATGCAATTGCTTAAATAAATCAAGAAAATTTCAAACTTTTTATCCAATTGTTGCCGTTGTAATCTCTGAGGATAAGGCAATTTACCCCCATTTTGTGGATCATAGATGGAATCTCCAATCTCCTTACTTTTCCTTGCTTTGCTAGTTTCTCCCACCTTTTCTTTTCCTTTGTCTTTCACTTCCTCCTCCTTTTGTTTCCTTTAATAATTATTTGGAAAAGGCTCAACTTTAGATTGTGCAAGGGTAGGTGTTGGATCAATATTCACAGAGGTAGGAAAATTTTTGAATTCACTTGGTCTCACCTCAATGGCATGAAGTTTCTTTCTAGTATTTTTCTCAATGTTACTAGGGAGGGTTCCTAGATTCCTACCAGATATTTGGTTTGCTAGTTGGCCTATTTGATTTTCTAAGTTTCCAATGGAAGTTTTTTGATTTCTTAAGGCTAAATTTGTCTCATTCATAAAAGTTTGGGTGTGTTGCATAAATCCTCTTGATTTACTAGTGAAGGAAGTTGTGGTTAGGGTAAGTGTTTTGAGAGCTTCTTCAAAATCTAATTTTGTCTCTAGTTTTTGAAAACTAGTAGGAGATTGATGGATGGTTTATAGGGGAGGTCTATTGTTGTTGTTACTCTAAGAAAAATTTGGATGGTTCTAATAACCGGGGTTGTAAGAGTTACTATAAGGATTATTTGACCTGAAATTTCCAACAACAAAGTTAGCGCTTTCTATAGATTGAACATTGTTAAAGTGATTACCTAATTGGTACTCTTGATTCAGGTGCCCTTCCCCACAAAAATCACAATTTGGCATCCTTAAAATCCTCGATTTTCTTAGCCAAAATATATCCAACTTTATAGTAATTGTTGTAGAATCATCAATTTAAGGGACTCCTTTCTTTGATAGCCTTTCAATAGGCCAATTATAGGAATTGGATGTCATCTCCTTTAGTAAGGACCATACAATTTAGGAGTTTTGCTTATAAAAGATCCACAAGAGGCTGCATCAACATGACTCCTGTATTTACAGTTAGCCCATTATAAAAAGTTTGAACTTAAAGCCAATTTAGAAGACCATGATGTGGACATCTTCTGAGCCATTCTTTAAATCTCTCCCGAGCCTAATACATAAGTTATCCATCAAATTGCACAAACATAGTGATATCATTATGCATTTTGGTACTCTTTCAAGGAGGAAAATAATTGCCTAAGAATTTTTGTACCATGTCTTCCCATATGGTGATGGATCATGCTGGCTGACCTACTCTTAGCTTTATCTTTTGGAGAAAATGGGAACAATCAAAGTCTTATGGCATCGTCACTAACTCCATTATGCTTGAATGTGTCACATATTTCTAAAAAATTAGTTATATGCAAGTTTGGATCCTCGCTTGCTCCGCCACCAAATTGTACTACATGTTGAATCATTTGAATAATGGTAAGCTTTATTTCAAAATTATTGCCTTGAATTGCAAGCCTGTGAATGCTAGGACTTGTTCCATCAATTGTAGGTGTTGCATAGTCCCTTAACGAATGTTCTCTTTCTTGAACATTCCCCTCATATCCAAGGTTTTTGAGGGCCTTAATTACCCTCTGATGTTCAGCCATGACCTCTCGACTAATAATTTCTCTTTATGGTCTCCTTAAATTTCTGAATGCACCTCAATTTTTGGATCTAATGGATAAACCTCGCCCTCTCTTGATCGGGTCATAAATTGTCGCCAACCTGCTGTAAAAACAAAAATTTTAATTAAATAAAGGAAAATTTTCTTGAATTAGTAAGTGCGTTTCTAAGATTGTGTATACAATCCTTGAAAATGGCGTGAAAAACTTGATACAAGCTAAACTTTCATCTAGCAAGTGCACTATAATTATAGTATAGCAATATAGATATCGTTCCTATGAGGATTGATCATGAATACTCGAAATCACACCTTTAAATATTGTTCAAGCTGCCGATTATGAAGTTATTTACTAAAAATTAATAACTAATACAAAAATACTTAAAGAAATAATTAATTTACTAAAAGCATACCAAAGTTCAACTTTCCCTCACCCCCTCTACCATGAAAAGTTCATAACGTACTTTCTTTACATAAATTTGGTAGTTTCCTCTAGAAAAGTTAGCCATATTCTAGGTTCTAACTAACTATCTAGACTAATTTCTAATATCAAACACTCAATTTTTTAGGTCACGTAATCAATCAAAAACTATCTAGATGCATTAAAAATCAATGAAACTCATGTAATATTACCACCAAAGTTATCCAAAAGTCCAATATTTCAGGATGTCTTAATGATTCTAGCCATGCTTTATCAAGATCTAATAATAAATTCATCTAAGAATTTCATACATGTATCAATTAAAGATCCATGCTTCAGGTTGCTTTAATGAACAACATGCATAAAAATCAAAGAAGCATTAAAAAAATAGAAAGTGTAAATTCATGTATTGAAAGATAATAATTAAATAGTCAAATCATGGTAGAATAGGGTTTGGTTCAACCTCCCTTTGGCACTAAAAAAGAAATTAAGCTAACATGTTTGTAAATAAAAAACACAATTGGTAATAAATTTAGACTAAATATGATGGAAATAATATAAAGAAAAAACCGTCACTAGGATAATCCCCTCCTCCCAGCCTTTTCTCTTGAGTGCAGGTTGTGCAGGTTGTTTTCTATGTGACAACCCCTTTTTATACTGCAAAATACGTGACATCCTTGCCCTATTTTGATTAGTAAGATTTTTTTTTTCTTGATTTAGAAGATTTTTGTATGCTTATTTTGGAGTTCTTAATTAGTATCTGACTATATCTCTTTGATCCTTCCTTTTTTAACTCCAAAATTCTTAAATTTCAATAAGACTTATGCAAAATAAAATAGAACTAATTAAACAACAAATTGGAAGTCTAAATTAACAAATTAGGGCATAAATTCACGTTAGAATAGAGAAAACATACTAAATATTACTGCAGAATTTTTAGGTATGAGATACCCAAGCCCTTGCCCTTGATTTACTAGTTATAACTCTAGGTCACTGTAGTGATGCTCAAGACTATTTGTCATTGTCTATATCTCAATTCTTTTGCTCATTGTTTTAGGTTTGTCTTCTGAGTTGCCCCACGTTATCATTTTGCGGAGTGCGATGGGGTGTGGAAAATGTTACATGAGACTTTGTGAGATGTCATGGCGAATTGTAAAGAGGGTGGAATAATGTGGTCAAAATTTAGATGGTAATGCGACCACCATTTTTGTTAGCGTAACGAATTGGTCTGCCTGGTTGGTCCAGGACAGCACTGGCGGACGTCTTGAATACCCACATTATGCCAGAGGTCTTGAAGTGATCTGGCAAGGTTCATTGTTTGATGTTTTATCCTCTTCATAAGGTTTGACGCCGTGGGTCATTTACTCCATGCTTTCCAAGGTTTAGTATAAATTTTGATGAGAAAAGCTTTCAAGTTTCTATGATTCTTGTTTCATATCAAGCTTTAACATTTCTTTCAAGAACTTTTTACCCTTACGAGTTGTTTTCCCCTTCGTCGGCCTTATTGTTATTGAGCATGATGCGTCTTATCGTTGTTTTGTCAGCTTTTTAGTTCCCTCTTTTTGTTTTCTCCAAGTCCGTGTAATTAGCAGCAGAACGTTCATGTGGCAAAAGGAAGATAAATTACATTGACATGTATGGATTGAGAAAGATTTGTTTTAAAAAAATTGTCTTTTGTGATAGTATTATTGAGGAATTACACAATGTTTTAAAAATTAGAATGGACATTTAATTGGTCAAAGAAAAAGCTTAAGGTTAAAAAAAAATTTAAGGTTTAAAGATTCAACGGTTATTAAATCACCATAAAATTGATATATAATAAATAAGAAGTCAAAATTATAAGAGTAAGTAAAATATATTATAAAATAAAATATTTTGTTAAAATAAAAATGTATTAATGATGTCTATTAATATGCAATAAACTAATAATAAATCTAATAATTTAAACTAAAATTTAATCTAAAATAAAATTTTAAATAAAAATAAAAATAAAAAATTGCATTTTTATATTATCATTTATTTAAAAACTCATAAAAAGTTGAAGTATATTTCTCGAAAGTTAATAGAAAGAACATTAATTTTATTTTAACTTTTTTAATGTCCTTTAAACATACTTCTTTATAGTTTAAATATTTTATTTTAACACATTTTTAAATTATCTTAAGCAAAATTACTCATATATATACTAACTAATAATTCAATTAATTAAACAAATTTGTGATAAAATAATAATTGATTTTTAAAAATAATAATTTAAAAATTTTCAATTAATTATAATGAGATGAATAAAGAAATTAAAATTTGATAAATATAATTTATTAGTAAAATTAAATAAATAAAAATAGTAATTCATTTTTTAATAATAATAATTTAAAATGAATTTTTAATTAAAATATAAAAAGATAAATAAAAATTTAAAAATATAATTTATTATTTAAATTGTATGAGAAAATTGAAAAAAGTGATTAAAAGTGAAAAAATTCTTAAAATAAAAACTTTCAATTTCCAATTAAAAAAAATCAATTACAACATCTGTGCATTTTGTCTCAATTATTCCGTCATAAACGAACACAGTTGGCTCACATTGACAGATTCTCAAGGCATATCGCCAATTTTTCACAAGAAATGGCCGGATTTTTATTTTTTTTTATAAAAGGTTATACAGATCAGCCGATAAAAATTAGTCGGTTCGTATTATATATTTGGATCCAATTTTAAAAACATTGGAATCACATGCTATGGTTATTATAAAATGGCAGTTTATTGCACTTCTGAATCTAGTGTCAGATAACTAGCCCAACGGAGCATACGAAATCGTCTGCAATCAAAATAGTGTACCAGTTAATTTTATCTACCTATTTATGTGAATTTTATATAAATATATGAATGGTTAAAATTAATTAACAAAAATAGAGAATCTAGTTTCGAACGGAGAGGTAGGCATAGGATTCACTAATAAGAACATATTTTCTTCTTCTGATCTAATTAATCAGTTCCCACAATATTCTATTAAATATTCCACATAAATATGTAAACAAAATAAACCGAAACTGCAACAAACAGAATAATAGAGGATCTCGTTTGCTCACTTGCTAGCCAGTAATAATTCAGATCCAAAAGGACACCAATGATGAGTTCCCACGTGCCCATGTGCAAGTGCAACTGATAAGAAATCATTACTCCGATTGAATTAATAATAATAATAATTATTATTATTATTAAAGTCTATTAATAGAATAAAAAAATCAACTAGTATAAGTCCTAGTAAGTCTCTCTATACTCTTCTTTTTCGTACATAAATGATGAATTGCATTTGGCTGCCCTAGATTTGAAGCCTACCAAGTGTTGTGTTTCAACTTTCAATCTTCAGAAGCCAAAGTCAGTGAAAATGTGTACAACGAAAAAGGGATCAAAGTAAGAAATGTTAAGCATGGTGATATAGTCAACACAGAAAAAACCTCTTTATACTGCAATTTCAGCCACCACTATTTTCCAATGCCTACAATACCCTCCAAACTAAAGAGAATCAGAAACTTTCCTGCACGGTATTTACGTCAAATCAAACCCCATGTTCATACGACAAAGTCTACGTACGCACTA
The DNA here is from genome assembly GCA_025594535.1 of Erythroxylum domingense. Taxonomy (NCBI): domain Eukaryota; kingdom Viridiplantae; phylum Streptophyta; class Magnoliopsida; order Malpighiales; family Erythroxylaceae; genus Erythroxylum; species Erythroxylum domingense. Next base: position 20,626,254 of record JANQBM010000221.1, on the reverse strand, counting down.
CCACCCGCCATACCGTATACAGAACTAAATATGTAGAAAAATAACTCATAAATAAACAAACCAAAGGCCCCAGATCCATGGACGCACCTGTTAATCACTAGAATCGTCATCGCCACCAAAGATGGACATGCGATTATAGAGCAAAAGCAAGATCAAAACAAGAAACAGAGCGACGCCGACAGGGGAGCCACTGACTCTGTGAATGCTGTCAGGCTCACCAGTAGAGAAGATGGCGGAGACAAACGAGCCGTGGTTGGAGGAGAGGAACTGTATTGTCAAGAGGAGGATAATGGGCAGAAAGAGGAGACCAAGTGGGCTCAAAAGCTCGGAGATGGCCTCGGTTATGGCTTCTTGGTCGCCGATAAGTGAAGGAGCCAACACAACTATGAACACAACTACTGCCAGTAGGATTCCATGTGGTGGACCTCTGTACTGTCTCTCCTCTAACATTTTTGCTTTTATTCTGGTGTTTATACGTGTGTTTGTATGGCTGTGAGTGCTTGATAGTTGGAGTTTTTGCAGGCTTATGTGTGTTGAGTTTGATTCTTCATGAGGTTTTTGGTCTTTGCAAATGGAGGAAGAGAAGAAATGGGGTCATGACTTACGAGAGTTGTCTTTTAAGTTAAAATAGGTGCTCAAGACGCGCTTGTCTATAACAATGAATTAAGGTTTTATTAACCCTTTTGGAGAACGCGGCAAAAGAGAGCCCCTATTTTTCTTTCCAGTAAACAGTAAAATGAGTATAGCAAATTTGGTACAATAATAGACAATACGGCCATTTTCACTTTTACCAAAGGTTTCCCGTTAGGCACTCAACTTATAGAATGAAAATCTCAAGCCTTACTGAAATGGGTACTCGAGTAAATAATAGCAAGGTGATAACTAAATTGTGTTTTCTGTAAAAAAAATTGCAACATTTATAGTCATCGTTAACCTCAGTCCACAATGACGTGGTTTAATCTAATTTGATCCTAGTCGTAGATTATTTTAATGAAAATATGATTAGATCCAATCAAAGATCCAACGTAGGTGGACGAAACTATAAAATAGGAAACACCCATCTGTCTTCAACTACGAAACTCCCCAATAGCTATGATAAACTGGAAAGCACGACTAATGAGACTGACGGGTATTTAATTATAAATGCTGCATTTAGGATTTTGAATTACTTTCAATTTCAACAAAAGGAGCATTGGGATATTATCAAGCTCCTGCAATTTAATTGAAGCAACTCCTTGTGTTTTTGGACCTTAATTTTAGTAAAGAAACTTCCCACTTCATCTTAGTAAATAATTATCCGTCCAAATATTTTAGTTATATGGTAATCGATTGTTTAACTTGTGATACTCAGGTAATTGAGAAGGTAATGCTCTGTGCTTACGTTGGCAGGCTACCATCTGAACATCCCAAAAGACCTCATTTCACGTTGCCCAATTCACATTTGGAGGCAAGAAAAAGAATAGCGAAGAGGTTAGTTGTTTCACATGTACGCGTGATACGAGGGTTCCCGAGTAACTCGATTTCGCGTCTAATAATATCACAAAGTAATAGTTTGTAGGCAAATAGTAGGAGGTCTCATGCTCTTAAAAGACAAAGCATTTAGTTCCACGAAGAAATAAGAGTTGTACTAATCTATCAAATTCGTTACACTACCTAATAGTGAAACTGGATTTCATTTGTAGATTTTAAAGGATGTTCTCTTAAAATCTAGGATTGTAATCTAAATTGAAGAATCATATATATAGATGAATCATGGAGGGTGATGTAGATAAATAAAAAGGACCTATACATGTGCTGTATGAAACCAGAAAAAGAAAGACTCATAGCTTTAGTCAACAAAGCAAAAATCAAAGGGCATTGGACTTTCTAGGTTCCTAGTTTAAATGTTTATGTGGAACCTGCTTTATGGACATAATGTTCTCTTTTCTTCACCAATATTTCCTTACCTCAGATCCTTTTTGCTCGTGCCTTTCATAGCCACAACTTTAAAACCCACATTCTACTTACTGTTTGTTCACGTAAGAAGAGTAAGAAAATACTAATAACTTGATTGCATTTGCGATAAACCATATCATGTTTTTCTTTTTAAATTTGCGTTAATAGTTTCCCACCACTTCTTATCGAATTAAATTTTAAGAGGTTTCCAGATAAAGTTATTACTATGTAAATATATTTCCTAAAGAAGATTGTGAAAAGTTCACTTTTTATTATTAATTAAAACCACCTACTTCTCTCTAAATGTATTGGTTGGCTTTAACTTTTCTACCGTGACCCTTTACTCTTTTCTTCAACATCAATCGACTAACATTCTAAACTTCCTAGTTGCATTTTTGGGTTTGATTAGCTTTCTTATCCTTTCACCCTTCTGTTCTTTTTCTGAGTCGTCTAGTGGTTAGTCACCTCCCTTTTCTGATTTCCTTATACCTCTATCTCTCAGTATAATGTGTCTTTTGATTTCTTGATCCTCTTTAGTCTTTCCCAATGCCACCAAACTTTGTTTTCCGACAACCTCTTTAGTTGCGGAGTAGAAGGCCTTTTGGTCTTATTTTTCAAAGCATTTCTCACCTTGTTGTATTAATATTTTTAGAATGAAATTTCAAATTCTTCTAGTTTAGTTTGGCATTTTACTTATTGTGATATTATATATAACCAAAATTTTCTCAATCTAACCAACTTCCCAGCCCTTGTTTTACGCCTCAACCCTACTCATCCTCATTCTCTACTTTAAGTCACTCACTTCCCCTCTCCAATCTTTTAATCATTTATTCTCCTTCTCAAATCACCCCTATTTCATCCTCTAGTTAACTTTAGTCTCAATCTCCCTCCTTTAAACCTAATGTCATCATGGGGGAACCTTCAGGGAGCCTCTTTACCTCCTTCACACTACCCTAACTCACTTTCACCTAGTAACCTTTCCCCCTTTATAACCAGACCTCAATACTAAGTTATCTTGGAGATGAATTATTGGCAGCTCTTCCCTTAAAAGCATGCAATATTGTCCTCCATCTATCTCTAAGGGATCCAACATGGTAAACCCTCCTTTGAAAGTATTAAAAGAAGGCGTTAGTCATTGGTCTTCGGCAATAGCGGGTTTTTCTTTATCAAGAAAAGGCCATGTTATCAAGTAGTTAACTCTTGGGTCATTAGGAATTAAAAAAGGTCAAGGCTAAAGGATTTCCTCCTAAATAAAGACAATATATTTTTTGTTCACTTTCAATATAGAATCAATTATACAGAAAGTAATCGAATCTATTCTTTGTCATGTTTTCGACACAACTATTTTCCTTTTGCTATGGAAACTTCGACTAGATATAGATACAATCAAGTAGAACCAAGTGTGTAGATTAATATCTATAGTATCCGTTTAAAATACTGGATTACTAAAGGGCTAGAGCCAATTGTCAAGCTATATAGGCAAGCCCTTACGCATAGAAGAAGCTAAAACTAGTAAGAAAAAGGTTGGGTATGTGAGAATATGTGTGGTTGTTAAATTGTAGCATAAACTTCCTAAAATAATTCCCTTATTAAGACTTTTAAGGAATGATGAGCTGATAGAGGATTCAGTTAGGCTTTCTTTTATATGGAGACCACCAATAACTCAAATAGGGGGAGATCGGTACTCACAGGGAGAAGATTTTAAAATTGGAGACTATCAAGAACCTATGGGTAAGGAAACTGCTATGATTTAAAAAAAGAGACAACTAGTAAGATGGGCAATATTCGTAGTACTTCGAATGCTGTTATTGATTCTGGAATCAACAATGCTTCTGATAGAATAAAGAGGCCATCAGATGGTAAAGAAGATGCAAAAGCACTCACTTTTAAGATGACTATTGCCATTGACTTGACCATTGAGCACAAAATTGAACATGGAACCAACTCTTAGTCCTAAAGTTCTCCTATAGATAACCTAAGGCCTATCTAGAATGATTTATCAAGTTCCTATATTTCTATTTATAAGTTCCCTTATACCTCTAGAGATGGTTTCAAGAAGGAAAAGAGAAGGGAATTTGGCATGAAATGTTCTAATAAAGGCTCTATAAGAGCCACTCCATTCCTTAATTTCTTTACTTTCATGGAATTTGAGTGGTCTTAATTGTCCCAAAATGTAACTTTTGCGTAAAGAATTTATTTTTGGAGTGAACCCATGCTAATAGGTAGTTTAAAGACCAAACTTAAGGTTGATAAGTGCAAAAAGTTGATGTTTTTGGATAAGCATTGGTTTACTCTTACTAACTGCAACTTTCATCATAACGGCAGAGTGATTATTACTTATGATCCATACAAAATAAACATATCCTTGATCTTAAACATTGACCATATTATATAGCTAGTTGCCAGTCTGGTTTAAGAAAAGATCTAACTTTTTGTTTCCTTGATATATGGTTCCAACTTGGCCTTCTAAAGGAAAGTTCTATGGAATAAACTCGAAGAAACTCACCCTCCTATATATTCCTCTTCAATCATTCTAAGGCACTTTCATAATTGCTTACATGCATCAAAATTTAAGGGAAATACTTCCTTAAGGAACTATAATGGTGATATAAGAGAATGTATTAGTGAAATAGAGGTTATTAACCTAAAATTTGAGGGAGAATTTTTTCACGTGGAGCAACAAACAAAATAATACATGGACTATTAGAAACAAAACTAGATAAGGTATTGATTAATGAAAATAGAGATTGAAAGTTTTAGAAAGCAAAGTGATTTTTAAGGACCCTGCTTCTCGTACCATAACCCTCTTCTCATACAGAACCTTGAGCTTAAATAACTTAGAAGAGGTTTGTTCATATTTAATAACTTATTATCTGAAGAGAAAGGCTTTAAAAAAGTAGTTATTAGGGGATTATCATTTAAAGGTCAAGGTTACAAAGCTTTGATTTTCTTGAGGAAAGGAAGTGAAGGAAGAGCTTAAGGGTTTAAACTAATGTAGGAACAAACATTCAAAAGGCGATCTCTAATACAAGGGAAAATTTTAATTCTATTTAAGAAATGCGCTACTCCAAAATTCTTGCACTATTGTTAGAGGAAAAAACAATCTTACATGCCTATTGTAGAGCGGTTGAGAACCATAACTCTTTGTTAAGGTAGAGATCAAGAATGTTATGCTTGAATAAGGGGGGACAATAATACAAGATATTTTCATAGACTATCAACACAAGGAAGAATTACAATAGAATAACATTAATGGGAAAGAAAAATGAAAGGCATGACAAAATCAGGGGGACATTAAGTAAGAGGTATTTGAATTCTTTAAAAAAAAAAAAGGAACCCAAACTAGTTATGATTGCCCTTTGAAAATCTAATCCTTATCTAAAATCATTTTACTAATGAGGAAACCTTAATTATAATTATACAAGCCTTTCATTGAGGAGAATATAAGCTAAAAATATACAAATCACTAGGCCCTTAAGGAATTAATGGATATTACTTTCAAAAGCTTGGCCACTAATGAAAAGTGATATGATAGATATAGTCCTAAATTTCCTTTAAAAAAGGAGAACGCTTAAAGAGGTAAACAAAACCCATTCCTAAGGTTCCTACCCCTTAATCTGTTCTTGATTTTAGGATAATATCTTGTTGCAATATCTTATACAAGATCATAACTAAACTTCTTGTATGCAAATTAAAAACATGTCCTCAACACTTTACTAATGATTCTCAAAAAGCATTATTGTAAGAAAGATTAATAGGAGACAATATCCTATTAACTTAAGAACTATTTAGGAATTATAGAAGGGAGAACTCTCCTAAGAATTATGCTATTAAGGTGGACTTTCGAAAAGATTAGAAGCTTTCAATTGAATAAAACAGTTCATCTAAACCACAATATATAGTGTTTAAGTTAATGGGAAACCTACTAATCTTATTAAAGGTAAGAAAGGAATTAAGAAGGATCCTTTGTCCACTTACCTATTTATCTTATGCATGAGGACTCTCGTAAGACTGATGTCTCATTATATCAAACTAGATAATATGAGTTCAAGTTTCACATTAGATGTAGGAAGTTGAATCTATTTCCCCTCTTATTTATTAGAGATATTCTTATACTCTTAAGGACAAATGATAAATCTTAAAGCAACTTGATATCATCACTTCATTCCTTTAAGATATTATCTAGTTTATCTATGAATTTAAACAAAAGTTTCCTAATTGTTTCAGTTGGAGCTCAACATCTTTCAAGCTGGTTATCTACAATCATTGGCCTTTAAGTTAAAGAACCCCCTTTCATGCATCTTGAGCTGCCAATCTGCAGTAGGAAACTCTACTATTTTTGGAAAAGATTTAAAAAATAATCTTCAACTAGCGCAATAAATTGTTTTCATTTACTAAGAGACTTCAGTTGTTAAATTCCATTCTCTTCACATTTAGAGAAAAGGTCAAGTGGGACGAAATATGCATGCTATCTAAGGGTAGTCTGGGAATTTAGTCTTTAAAACTCTGTAGCAAGATACTCATGATAAAAAGAGTGTGGAGAATTATCACTGTAAAAGAGGTGCTCTGGGTTAGGTGGATCCACTTATATTTCTTAAAGGCAAAAGCTTTTGAGAGATAAAAATAAAAGATTTAACATCTTTGCTTTAACTTTTGAAACTAAGAGAGCTTCTTTATAGACACATCAAATGCAAGATAGGAAATGACAACTTTACTTCATTCTAGTTTGAAAATTGGAGTAATGTAAATCCTCTAAATCATGTATACAGATGCCTAACTTGATTCAGTAGTTTCCTTTAGACTCCAAAGTCTCCTCTACTATCAACAACAATAACTTGTCGCACCGATTTGTTGGATCTTTCTCATTGGAGAACATTATACCAAGTTATAGACCTAACTTATAAATAGAAGACTCTTATATGTGCCTAAAGCAATCCTTAGGGAAATTAAATAATAAATCTTATAAGAAGCTACTTATAACTAAACATCAATCTTCTTCCTAATTCATGGAACAATAAGGTATTGCCTTAAGTTTCCTATCACATATGGTTAGTTACAAAAAAGAAACTCTCTACCTTAGATAAACTACTATTTTTTTAGTTGAAAAAGTTTGTAGGCTTTGTAAAACACTTCTAAAAACTCTAAACCATTATGTTTTTCGAATGTGAAATCTCCTTTGGTATATAGACTATCATCCAATCCTTATACAACTTGAGTACTAGTAGGAGCAAGTATGATGATTTGATTAACTGGCGAAGCAGGTTGTGAATAGATAATAAAACAGACAAGCAACTCTACATTATTACAGTTAGTTGCTTCATGTATAACATCTAGAGAGAAAGAAAAAAAAAAAACTAGAGTGTTCCAAAATATAAAGAAGTGTAGGGAAATAATCACTTCCTACCTGATCTTAAGGATCAGAAAACTTATAGTACTCTAGTTATTTTCATTTAAATTAAAAAAAAAAGATAAATTCATTTTTTCATATTTTTATATCAAAATTTTATTTTAAGAATTACTCAGTTCCGGTCACAATATATATTGATGAAAGACGAGACTTTTGAATAATATCAACTACCTTCTAAGACTACTTTGGGAGCACTAATGCACTATTTAATAACTCAGCCCATTAGCCAGGGAGCTCTTAAACAATACTAATATCTTTTAGCTAGGTAGTTATCTTTTCTTTTTTTAATTGGTAAAATTACGAGATAAAGTTTAAGGAAATTTAGACTTTAATTGTTTACAAAGAAAATTAATTTATCATATCCCCGATTTCTATCTTATAGCAAGGATTTATAAATAATAGTACTACAACCATCATGTCATAATTTTCCAAGTGAATCGTCAATTCTAAGGTTAAGGGGAGCTTTTCCATTAAAGTGCACCTTTGTAGTCATGGTCGTTCTATAATTTGATGACGAAGTCTAAATCTGAATGCAATATACTGAACTATAATAGCTGATTTAAAAAAAATGCTCGATCGAATTGAGACAGGAAAAAAGGTAAATTGTTCCAAGAAATTTATTGAACAACCGTGCAGGAATGGTTACACTTACAACCCAGAAGGTGTTTATAGATGAATTTTTAAACTGAATCTGTAATATATTCATCAATCATCCACCATAATCACATATTCCAAAGGAACACCTACCTTGACCAGGACACTCCTCAAAACAAGAACCGCAATGAAGAGGATCATTTCGAACGTCAACACACTTACCATCACAACACACGAACCCATAAGCACAACTTTGTCCACAAGCTCCACAATTGTTGGAATCCCTTACCGTATCTTTACAAAACTGCTGAAAGCAACATGTGGTGCCACCCCATGGATTTTTCTCGCGATCCCAACACACATTAGGGTCATTGGCACACGAAAGTACTTTCCGCCTCCCTCGTAAAGCCGATCTGAAGAAGTTCACGTGTGCTGGAACGTCTGTTTCTGGAGGACGTACGCGGCGGCCGGCGGCAAATTCATGGGAAACACCGATCAACATGAGGAAAAGGAAGGGCCAGAAGCACTTGAAACTTCTTGCAACGCTATATGAAGAAAGCATGGATGTTTATTGCTAGGATAACTCGACATGAGCAATACGTTGAACCAAAATCAAACGAGAAAAACGCTCCTGATTAGATTAGAAGACATTGAACTAAACGGGATTTTTTTTTTCTTTGGATCAGATTTATTAGTTCGGAGCTAGTGAACTTTGTCAAATGTGGTGACATCAAGGTACCCCATTTACGTAGACGATCAACCAAACATGTTTCAGAACTAATAATTATGAACGAGGAAATGAAGTAGACATGAATATGACTTGTCCATATACGTACACATAAAGTGGGCAAACCAGTCCTGAATATACCAATTTTTTACGAGTCAATGAGAATCTCCTAGCTAATCGTTTTTCGTTGTCCTCAAGATATATTTTCCCTTACCTAATTTGTTTATTTAAATGTAAGAACGTCTGATACTTGGTAACCAACGCAGCTTTAAAATATAAGAAGATTTGGACTCGGAAGTTGAGCTGAATTTGTCTCAGAGGAGATCAGTGATCGGGAGTAACGATGTATTTCAATAGACTGTATCCAGTATTTGACATTCCCCACAAGTGTAAAATAAACTGGTGGGATTCATTAATATACTATCAGTTTGTCATTTAATCCTACAATCTATAGTAGAAAGACTTGAAAGGAATATAAATTAAACAATTAATTCTTGTCATATAAATCCTTTGTTTCTTTATAACTCTTTCAATAGATTGTACTTAAAAAAGCTTATCAAATCCTTAAAAATTGTGAGTGGAACTCCTTATTTCTGACACTTACCTCATTTTATTTGATACCATAGTGATTAACCAAATGAACGGTGAAAAGATTATAGAGTTGATAAAGCACGGTGAAAAGATTATATAGTTGATAAAGCATATATAAAAATGATAACAATAATCTTAGTAAAGAGTAAAATATTACATATACATATAAGCATTCCACTAAATTTCGTGCAGGAATTTAGGGTAGATGCTTGAGAACCACCATAATACTCTCATCCATTGTTATGAATACCGGTACGTACCGTACCGGACCAAAATCGATATCGAAATTTAAATTATGGTATCAGCTGTAAATACCGGTCGGTACCAATCAATACTAGTCGGTACCGGCCGATACCGGCAGTATTCAAAATACCGGTCAAATACCGGCCGGTACCGAAAATTTTAAAAAATTGGGGGAATTTTTTGCAAAAATTTCAAAAATTTTCAAAATCTCTCTCCCTCCCTCCTACCTCTCTTTGCCCCCTTTTTTTCAAAGTTTTTTAATTAGTTATTTTATTTATTTCAACTTTTATAATTATTGTGAATTTTTATTTTTTGTTTTTAAATAATAATA
>JANQBM010000221.1:20583589-20604817 GCA_025594535.1 Erythroxylum domingense | reverse complement strand
GAAGCACTTCGGATGAGAGAACAAAGTTTCATGCAAACACACTTTCAACACTTAATAAAAGAAGATACAAGAAGCATAAATGGAAGGAGTCGTGGATGACTCACTAATGAGATGATTTAATAATGAATAAACTAAGTAGACATGTACACATGTTAGACTCTCATTGGTTTACTAAAATTGCTTCCCAATTTAATTTCAATTTCTCTCCAATTTTCCAATGGCTCAATCAAAAAATTCCTCATTTCATGTGTCTAAGTTTTCAGTGCCATTGAATAGTCAATTTCACTACCGGTAGACCCCTATTCTGTCACTTGACAATTTTTCGGTTCCGAAAATTACTCCGAAAAATTCCTATAATTCTCTAAAAATCAGAAAACCCCTATGAACCTCTTCAACACAAATTCTCATTCACACAAAGTAAATTTTTCATAAAACACACTTATTCACAATTAACTGGGAAAATGTCATGAATGCATGTACAATCATTTACATGTGCAAAAATTTACTATTTAGTATTCATGTGCATGTATGAATGCATGAATATGTCAATACACTTTAAACATTCCTAACCCGTTCTAAATTACCAAATTACCCTTCTCATAGGTGAGGGGATGTTACATATTTTTTGGTTAAGCTAAAATAGTAGAGTGGTGTAAAATGGTGGAGCAAAACTCTCAAGTTGAATATTAGCTTCTTGCTTTGGTTAGCTATACTAAATGGACTCAACACAATGGATAAATTAAAGTTCATATCTACAAAAAAAAGTTTGTGTATTATGAAAATTAGATGAAGAGAATAGAGACCATATGTTTTTCAATTACATTTTCTCTAATGTTATATGGCATATGATTTCTTCTTTATGTACACATATTCCCTTTCATAGCAAACTAATAGAAATCATACAAAGGTTAATGCAGATGCCTAGTTCCAAGCAAGACAAAGAGATCTACATGATAGCAATAGCAACTCATTTCCAAGAGGTTTGGAAAGAAAGAAACTATATAAGATTTGCAGGGAAATCCAGAGGCTTAAGCACCCTTATAGAGTTAACAATAGCAAGTATAAGAGAGCAACGCATTATAAAACAGGTGGCTAAAGAATGTAGCAGGAGGCTGGTGACTTTTTGGAGAATTTAACTCTCTTAAACCTTGGAAATTATACAATCCAGATCTAACTTTCTTGGAATGGTTTACTGTAGATGTAGTGATTTCTAGATACATGGTGTATTTTAGGTTATTTTCCATTAAATGTCTTTTTGTAACTAACTTTATTCATTAATTTAAAATTACCTTTTCAAAAAAATATATTGTTCAATGATTCCCAATCAACTTAGATCAAATAATTAATTCCTACAAAATTAAAGGGCAATGCATTTAGAGAATTAAATCCAGTCCTTCAAACTCCTGGACCCTAAGTCATTATTAGACTTAGATATACGTTAAGCTAGGAGATAAAAATGATTGATAGGAACGATTGTAATATTTGGTTTTGGTTTGATTTTGGAATGAATTGGGTCTACTTTACAAGTTTCAAGTCTGACAATCTAAAGTTGCTAAGTACTTTAAATGACAAAGTAAGTTGAGTGATTATATATAGTAATTAGTAATGCAACATTAGAGAATCCAGAACTATCATAAACAATGCCTTCAATTATAGTCCAAACATGAACAAAGAGAATAAATAAGCTAGATCAATCATAACTCTAATACTTCTACAAATAGATCTTATGTTAAGCTATTCAAACCTCCAAGATAACCTACTATCTAAAGAAATCTTGTTTGGTTTCTAGATAGGTCTCCTAAAGCTTCATTCATAATCTAGATGTTATTAAACAAAGCTTACTAACCAAAATAAGTTAGGTGGAATCTAGACAAGTCTAATGTACTACATATGTGGTAAAAACTAAGAAAACATCAGGCATTTTTTGGATTTTTGTAGCTTCTCCAATCTTAAGATGTGCAAACTTTATTTCCTTATTAACTAATGGGAACAATTCATCTCTTGGATTGAACATGTTAGATTCACACATAAGGGAGACAACATAGTCTTTAAGCTTATTTTGGGCTGTGGAGTTTATACATTAGAAAGAAAGGAACTTAAGGATCTTCCAATCCAAATCTCATTCTGTTCAAGTAACATCCTAAGCTCCTTCATATTGGATCAGACAAATCATTTTACCTCAAATATCCAGCATAACATGAGTAAAGAGTCAACTTCGATCTAGTCATTAAGCTAGTTGGTTGAACTTAATGCCTCTCAATCTCACTACTAAGTTTTTAAGGATAGGTTAGAAGACTTAAGATACTATATTTCAATTATGTAACGTTTTATTGATGTTGAATTCTCTTTAGGATTTCATTACTTTTTTTTTGTCCTTAGAATTTTGGCTCTTGCCAACCTGAATGTTTTACCTTCGCCTATTAATACAATTTCCTTTTCCTTTTTTAAAAATTCACATAATTTTCTCATAAATTTTAAATTTTACATAGTGTATTAGTTAAGTGGACAAATGTGTAGATGTATTTTTCATTTTATAAGAAATGATATTCATTACAATCTAGTAGTTCTAGTGCCTTTTTTTTCTTATTTTTCTTATTTTGTTTCTGTATTAAGGATTGGTTTAGTCTTTGGTAGTGAAAATGCTTAAGTTGAAGAAGTTTTACGTGTAATGTGTGTAGAAGCCAGTAGTGTTCAGTGTTTGTTTAGAGAGTTTCTATAACTTTGTATTTCAATGCGTCCACTTGGCTTTTGTCAGTTTTCTTTTTTTATTTTATTTGTGGTGGTAGCCCACACTCTATGTCAGTGTTTCATAGATTCTCCAACACTGGGTCAGTTCAACCACAAGAAGATGTCATGTACGCTCTACAAAGTCCAAATTGCAGTCGTGTAGAGTCCATAGTTGCTGGCTTGTGGGCCATAATATTAGGCAAGTTTGTGATAATAAATAATGACAATAAGAGGGGGAAAAAAAGCTATAATGTACATGTTTTCTCGAAGTCAAGAACAGAATTCATTATCTCAAAAGGTAGACATGTTCACAGATTATATAATATAGTGGTTGAAAACATGTAGGAAGAGATTTAAAGGAGTAGAGTTTGTTCCTTTATTATTGAAAAGTTGTATTATGATTAATTTATTCAGGCTTCCACTAATCTACTTCTACTTCTACTTCTACTTCTGCTTCGACTTCTTTTAATTGATGTATTTTTGTATATAGTATGTATATATGAACACGAAAATAAATAAACCAATAAATTAATACCTTAAAAGGCTAGGGTATATTGTTTTTCATGCTATAATTTTATTACAAAGATGCGTGAATGTATATGTCCAACCAACGGTCCCACCAGAGATAGGAATCTGGACTAGGCTAATGCCATTCTTAAAGCAGCGCTTGATTTAACAATCTATGCATTCTAAATTTGACAATCCAAATATTGTAGAGGTACTGTCTGATTTGTAACTTTCATTACCGTGAGCTCTGTGAGGTTTATCTTTCTGACAAGAAGGACAAAGGAGGCCAAGTAAAGTTGCTTACAACAAAAGGGTAGTGTCCTTTTCATGACAGCCTCATGAACGGTAGCACAACTTGCCTCTTTATCAATACCAAACAAAATCACACACTGTATTACCTACAGCTGCATTATGGTCAAGCTAAGCATACCCACATAGACATGGCTTCTACTTGCAACAAAACATCCACTCTTCAATTCATTTTCAATTGTCACTCAAGTGCATCATCACCTTAATTCATGCAGAAATGCTTCAGGTCTTGAAGTCAAGGATCTGCATCCTTCACACCGCCAGTCTTTAAATCTTTATTATAATTTTTAATCATTGATGAAACTTCTCCTGTCAAGTCAACATGTTCTCTGCAGATTCTTTCTCAACATTTCCACACCAAATGACAAAACTTGACGATAGTAAATAATAATACTGTTGTCTACGTGCACCAATACGTCTTATCACAAGCATACCAATTGAATTCCCGATCAACAACCCAATAATGATCCCACACCGGCATAGCTAAATCTTCCAATATCAAGTTCTGTTTAGTCTTTGATTAGAAGAATCTTAATTAGAGACAAATAAGAATTTGGAATGTATATGATAAATGGCATGTGAAGCCACTCCCTTTTCCTTCCATGAATAGATGGCTATGGTCAATTTCTTGTCTCTAGGCAGGAATTGGGTAATAGAGGGACCATAGGAGTTTGGAGTTTGGCTGGAAGAGTCACGGGGAATTGTTCCATGCCTACAATTCTACAACTGCTGTTCTTAAGACAACTCCCTCCAATTAGGTCTCTCTCTTATCCTCTTCATAGTATTCTTCTCATGAAGTCTGCAGGTCTGAAGGTTTCATGGCTTCTGTTTCATCTTGTTCTTTCTCAGTTCTATCTCAAGATGATGAAAGACCAGGCCTTCAATCCATAAGGGTACTTGTCTTTTCAATCAATGAATGCATTCTTGAATTCCTAGCAAACACAGACTCCTGGAAATCCTTGAAACTCCAATGCACTTCCAGGCTATACGTTCAAAAGCAAGAGTTCTTTGAATTCTTCGAGCACTCAGTCCTCTCAAATCTTTACTGGGGTATTGAAAATATTGAAGCTGCGTTACATGCAAAATGTCCTGGAGAGAAAGGCACTTTACTGAGTGATTCAGAGAGAATGCTTCAGGTCCCAGCACTGCTTGATGAGCACGGAGTCACAGCTGGAATTTCAAACCATTATTTGGTTTGTTTAGCGTACTTCTATCTGTCTGTTGTTAAGAAGCTGCAAAACGATGAATGGCAGGTAGCCCTGCACTTTCTTCAAGCAATGCTAGTCTCTCCTAGATTTCTTCAAAAAGAATTTCTGCTGAAATTTGGGAGAAGTTTCTTTTACTCGAGTATTATGCCCCAAGTAGAAGTAATCAATGAACAGAAAGGCTTATCGGATGATCCTTTAGCAGATAGTAGCGAGGACAGTATTGATGAAGCAGTAAAGCAAATTGCCGGGAGGCACAAACAGTGGCTAATGTATTATCAGGTTATTTCATATGGAGAGATTCCTAAGGGGAACAACAGAAATATAAACTCTGCTTCCCTGGAAGATGAATCACGGTGCTTTTCGTAAGTCTTCTTTTACCCATTTTCTGCTATTGCACTTTCTATAATTTAATCATTGACATTTAATGGCACAAAAGTTGAATTTGAACCTCCCTAATTACCCAGGACCGACTCTTGAATGAATAAATGGCAGTATAAATTAGAAGAGAAAAATCATTAATACTTCCCTGTCCTTTCTGTATCAATTACAATAGCCAGAGTAAGTTTGAATCTATATACTGGCGATATCTTCTCATAGCTCATAGTCAATTATATCTCATGACAGGCATGTAGTGACCAGCAATAATGACTATTACAACTCTACTGAGCAAGGACACCTCTTCCAAAACTTTTATCCTGTAAGCCTTGCATTAGTTCATATTGGAGCAGAATTCTGATTGACGATTATGCTTGAAATTGAAAATCATAAATGAGCTATGGATAATCTTGCTTTTATTTACAAAGTCGTACATGTTATTCAACAAATTTGGCTCGTGTTTATTGACAGATTAAATTGTTATAAATGTTAACGCAGAATGACAAGGTACATCTACTTGATCCTCAAGGACATGTACTTGAATGTCTACCAAATGAGCCTAAAGTATGCAGAGAAAATCAGAAACTTCAACATAGTAGTACAGCTCTTAAAAATTTGAATCAAGTTCCAAAGTCAAAATTTCAGAAAACAAAATATGAGGAGTACATAAGCATCAAATGCCTCCATGAAGTGCTCCTGGACACTGAATCAGAAACACCAACTTCATCGAGTTCACATCACGATTGTTCTCTGAAAGACAGTGATTTAGAGGTAAATGTTTCAAAGGAGTTTTACTTACCATTTTCAAGAACCATCCAATAATAACACTCACTCATATCTCTGAAAACCAGGGAACCAGTGAATATATTAAAACTTCAACCAGAAGAGCAAGGGAAAGCGACAATAAACTGCAACCAGAAGTCTGTGCTCAGTTACGTTCACAATAGCAGCTATAGCTATCTTTAGTTATTACCCAAGAAAGCAATAGAAAAGTTAGTCTCATAATTATACTTTCTTTCTGACATAGAATTTCACTAACTTGCATAGGAACCTGCAAGCTCCATGCTCTTCATTGAGTACAAGGTCCACAAAAATGATCTTGCCACATTCTCCACAACATCAAGTGCAAGATGTAGACATAACAGACTTATTCTCTGGCAGATTTGTCAATTCTGTCAGTGATTTAGATTTATCCTTATCCAAACATAGGTATCATACCAAGGAGAATTGCCTCCTAGAAGAAAATTCAGTTGAGAAATTATCACAGCGCGAAGTTCTTAATCAGACATCATCCACAAATCTGCAGAGTTACAAGTTTTCCCTGGTAAGTCAACAGAAAATATCTCCAACTAAACAACAGATATTTCATAAGTCAAGAAACTTCAATGAATCGTTCGATATCTCTGGAAAAGGTTCCAAAATGGGATTGGTTGGAGTACTTGAGAAAGCAATTTCAGAACTATTTTTCTCGGAAGGATTAGTAAAGTGTGAGGAAGACTATGCTGTACAAGTTACAACCATTTACGAAATGCTGAACAAGAAAAGAGGAGCAAAATACACAATGTTGAAGGATGTGATTTTGGATCAACTGCTTACAGCTATTTCAAGTTCCAAGGAGGAAAGAATCATAAGAGCATCAGTATATGTGCTTACATCTATAATATCAGTGAACAAGTCTGCTTTAGCAGACATCAAGAAGAAGGGTTTGCAGCTTTGTGATCTCGCAAGTGCTCTGAAGCACAATGTGCACGAAGCAGCTACTCTTATATACTTGATAAATCCTTCTCCGACGGAAATAAAGACATTAGAACTTTTGCCTGCGTTGGTAGAGGTTGTCTGCACTTCAAACACGAACATGGGGAAACCAACGTCACTTCCGATGACACCGCCAGCAGCTTCTTTGATGATTATTGAAGTACTGATAACTGCATTTGACTGTGCAACCAATAATATGCACATGGCTGCAATTACTTCTCCTCACGTTCTCTGCAGGCTCCTAGATCTGGCTAGAAGTTACAATACAAATGAATATATCTCTTTGGTCAAAGTTCTGATAAAGTGTATGCAATTCAATGGACAATGCAGAAAGTATGTATCACAAACTGTTTCCATTTCCCGCTTACAATGTCTCCTGCAAAGTGACGTGGAGGATGCCAAGTTCACAGCACTTGAGTTTTTCCATGAAATCCTTCACATGCCAAGGTACAAGTTTCAGTTTATCGACTCACATGGTCAGGTACGTAGTCAGAATTTTATGATTAACAACATTATGAGTGTGCTTATAAATGTCACTTCTAGGTCCATGCCAAACATTTACCAGTGAAGTTCTAGAGGTTTTTTCTCACTCAACCCAGTTTTCTTTAGATTTTCTATTTGAAGTTGTAACGACTACACCTTGATGTTTTAAATCATTGATCAAGTTAAGTATCCTTCATAGAGACATCTACTTATAAGCAGAATATAATGAACTTTTGCATCAGTTACATAAGTTCATCGTTCTTTATTAGCATATGATTGCTTCTTTTGTTCTTTTTTTGGAATCTCAGATCCTCAGCCATCAGCCTATTGCGAAGGATGAAAAAGGAAGGAAGCACAAACATGGTGCAATCACTAATCCACTGTGTGCGAAACCTTCAACAGAACTATCAACTTTTGGTAGCTAATTTTGTATTGCAATTAGAGATAGTGGTAAGTTACCACATTGTGCTATTCCTTTATGGGCCTATGTTGAAAAGAGTAATGTATGCTTTATTATTTGACTGAATAAATGGTGAGAAACTTGAACTTCTGCGCAGCTGATGTAGCTAACAATTCGATGTATCAGGAAAACTTGTCGGTCAAGAGCGTATTCATAGACAAGGCCATGCAGATCATCTTTGAATTATTGGCTTCAGAAAATTGCTCTACTACACAGCAATTATCTGCATTCATTCTAGCAAATCTTGGAGGAACTTATTCTTGGACAGGGGAACCATACACAGTGGCATGGCTGGTGAAGAAAGCAGGTTTAAGCTCTTTATACCATCGAAACATGATAAGAAACTTTCACTGGATGGATCCAAGCCTGCAGGTAAGATGTGAAAGTGGATCGTGAATTTTTTTGTTATATTTAGGTGTTCAAATTAAGAAAGATCTACCATATGCAGGACATAGAAATAGACTGGTGGTGCAGCAAAATTGCAAAAGGAATCATTTCCATGGGGAAACCAGTTTTCCATGCTCTAAATACAGGTTTGAGAAGTAAGACAAAGAAGATTTCTCGTGACTCTCTCACAGCGATTGCATGGTTAGGATTCGAAGTTGCCAAATGTCCAAAGAGTATAAAATATACTGCATGCGATATCTTGCTTAATGGAATTGAGCAATTTATGCATCCTGGCTTAGAGCTTGAGGAGAGGCTGCTAGCCTGTCTCTGCATCTACAACTATGCATCTGGAAGAGGTAAAGATCCCACTTATACAGGACTATGACCTGAAGAGGCTCTAATATCTCATCAGAAAGTCAGCTATAGCTAATGTGCGACTGTGCAATGTACTAATATGCAAGTACAGTGATTTATGTTCAATTCCTATCTAGATTCATGTTATTTATTCAGGAATGCAGAAACTAATTCATCTCTCGGAAGGAGTGAGGGAGTCACTGAGGCGGTTTTCAAGCGTAACCTGGATGGCTGAGGAAATGCACAGAGTGGCCGACTATTACTTGCGCAACAAATCGGTTAGTGGTCTAACACTACAAGGAAAATGCCTTTTTGCGACGAAAATTACCAACGAAAAACACAATTTATTACTCACGGAATTTTTCGACAGATGAAAGCGTCGTAGAATCGGCCGTAAGTAATACTTATCGACGGTTAAAGTATATTCCGTCAGTAACTTTACCGGCGGTACATTTGTTATCGTCGGTAAATTTACTGTCGGAATATTATCTTATCGTCAGTAAATATACTAACGGTTTACTCTGTGCTTAACCATCGGTACCATTTAGCGACGGCTGTTTTGTTCCGTTCAAATATTTACCGATGGTAAAAAAACTTACCGTGTGTATATTTGCTAAAAGTTTTACCGACGGATATGAGTTTCCGTCAGTAATTCCTTTTACCATTACAGATGAAGAACTCGTGGACCGTCAGTAATTGGTCATGTATTTACCGACGGACATTTCCTTCCGTCGGTAAATGCGTTACTTAATTTTTTTAAAATATATAATATATATTGTCATTATATTTAAATTATGGTTGATGCGAAATTTTAATAATTATAAATTTATAGTATACATTTAATTTGCTGAAATAGAAATTTTGATTAATAATTAAAAGTTAAAATATCTTAATTGATAATAAAAACATTACATTGTAAATAATAAGTATTTGTAATACAAACTAAATGACCAAAAGTACGCTATTGATCTGGAGATGACGGATGTTCTAGTTAACCCCTACTCTTCAACTCATCCACCTCTTCACGGAGTTGAGAGATGAACTGCATCGACTGTTGTTGCTGTGCCATCGACTATTGCAACTGAGTCGATAATGTCTACATTGTGCTCTCAAATGCTTCCACTTGACTGGTGGTGGACTGCCTAGCAGATGCTGCTGTACTGGACGTGAAGGATTGCGAATAACAAGTGTTCGCAAATGAACCTAAGCTGAATATTCTCCCACGACAGTCCCTACTATCCACTGCTTCAAGATAAGTTTCAGTGTCATCAATATCTTCAGATTGTTGAGACCGTCGTTTAATACTTAATTTGTTGTACTTGATCCTATTAAAAGTAATGTTTATAATTAGTAAGTGATAATTATTAAACATTATTAATATTAAATAATAAATTTCACATACATTAAGTTTTCTACAACGATTGTTGACGAATGTCACACTGTGATGCTTCTCAATGTGAGTATGCAGAAATAACTGACGGGGTGTAGGCCTCATGTCCATAGACTTTTTCTGCATAAGAATAGAATGTTAATTATAAGTGAAATAGATTTTATAAAAATTTTGGCAAAGTTTCCTCTATTTTCATCAAATCTACCCCTTATTGAGCAAAGATCAAAATTAAAAACTACAGTCATATATGGTACCAGTATAATATTGTCATTCTCAACAAGAAATACATATTTTCATTCCAAAATTCACACATAAAATTCAATAGAAATAAAAGTAAATAAGAATTTATAAAAATTCCTTTATTTTTATGAAATCTACCCTCTGTTGAACAAAGAACAAAACTAAAAAACACAACTATATATGACACCAGAAACATATGTTTTCATTCAAAATTTCATTCGTCGGGTTAAAGACGAAGAACAAAATGACGTCAACGTCGTTTAGTTTTAAACTAAACGACGTCGTTTTATTTATTAACCAGTCGTCAATTACCGATAGAAACTAAATTTCGTCGGTATTTAAATTCATCAAATATTTAACCGCGATGTCTTACCACTTAATTTTGCGATGGAACACATTGTCCGTCGGTAAACTAGATATCAATTTAACGACGGACGCTATTTCGTCGGTAAATAACCAACGCTGAGCCAAACTCACCGACGGAATAGTTTCCGTCGTTAAATGTCCGAAGCCATTTAATTGCGGAAATGCTTCCTGCAATTTTTACCAATGAGAATGGTTACGTCGTCGCTATATGCCGTAGGAGATTTTGCATGAAATTCCTTTCCTCCACTTTTACTGACAACAATTGCTTTTATCGTTATATTTAAACTTTAACGACGTATGTACCGACGATCTTTTGTATTCCATCTGTAAATAGCTACGGTTTTTATTCCGTCGGTAAATTTCCGACGTTAATTTATGATTTTCTTGTAATGTAAAGCACTGATAGTTGCATAAAAAGTCACATATTCTTTATTCTGTTATTTATGTTGTTCTTCACAAGAAGTTTTTGGTAGAAATGCAGCAGTGTCAATTTTTACTAAATGTAGTGTTAGATAGCTCTTCGATGTTATCACAATAATAGGACAGACTCTCATAAACCCTTCTCATAGTTTCCTGCAAGCCATTCAAGGAACACCGGAGTGAGCATCTCTAAATTCAAATTCTGAATGCTCTTGGATTTTCTAGTCCTAACTAGTAACTCAGCTTCCTGCATGCATCTCTGCTGTTGTTTTCATATAAACCTGTGCTCCATGGAACTATCTATGTAAGCATTCAGTAGCTCTCAGGAAGATTGTCCCATCTACATTCATATTATCATCGAGCATCCATATCCAGAACATATTGCATTAATAATTAGTGAAAGCAGCACTTCATTGCCTCACATCAACCTTACTATTGTAAGAACAGCGTATTTCTTGTGTGCATACACAAATTATGGAGGCATCGGACAGCAAAAGTGGATCAGTGACTGCTCTCATCTACTATAAAGGATTGCTTCATAGTGGATACTCGGATGGTTCAATCAAGGTATGAAATAGTTCCACATATTAAAGGTTCAACACTTAACAGTACAATTTCTCATATCTGGGGATAAAAATTCATAAAAAATCTTCACAATGGAAAATACAGAAGACTTTGAGAGTAAAATTTTGAAGGTTTTCAACAGGTGTGGGACATCAAACAGCAATCAGCTACTCTTGTGTGCCACATGAAAGAACATAAAAAAACAGTAACATGTTTTGCACTCTTTGAAGCAGGAGACAGGCTTTTGAGTGGATCTGATGATAAAACTATCAGGGTTTGGAACACTTCTTTCACAAAGATAGTACTGTATTGGCTCATCAGATCATGAAATCTCGAGTAGTTCGACGTTTAAGCTATGTGTTTCTTATGCAGGTATGGGAAATCGTCAACAAGAAACTGGAGTGCGTTGAAGTTGTTTCCATGAAAGACGCAGTTCGGAAGTTACAAACCTATGGCCAAATGATTTTTGTGATCACCCAAGGTCATTCAATGAAGGTGAAAAATTAGCAAGTCAAATTGGCTTATAGACTTGACAACTCTTAAAAGTTCAGTGTTCAAACTAAGAAGAGAAATTTAAGTAAATGATAGATTTCCTTATGTATGAGCCTGGTGTTTTGCACTAGTTTCTTTTAATTCAAACAATGTTAGGCTTGTAAAACCCAACTGCCAAGGGGATATAAGAAATGCTGAGAAACCGAATAACAAAAGTCACAATCACAAAACTGAAATTTCTTCATTGAGAACAGAATTTTTATCTTTCCAAATTTCCGGATAAGCATATGGAGATCGTGAGATTGTCACTAGCTCAAATTATGAGAAGTCATATTAGTATTGCTCTTTGAAATTCACCTGCAGGATAACTCTTTTAACTTCAGAACTTAATCTTAAACAGGTTGTTGATCCCCAAAGAACGATAAAAGATATCTGCAAGGCCAAAAAGGCGAAATGCATGAGTGTGGTCCGGGGAAAAGTGTACATAGGCTGCACGGATTCAAGCATACAGGTAGGTCATAGAGCCTCTCTTAATTCAACTCATGAAATATGCTTGAGAAGTATTTGACGTCCATTCTGTAGGAGTTAGCCATAGCAAGCAACCGAGAGCGAGAGATTAGACCACCAACAAAGAGCTGGAGTATGCAAAGTAAGCCCGTCAATTCTATTGTTGTGTACAAAGAATGGATTTACAGTGCAAGTGCAAATGTCGAGGGTTCAAAAGTTCAGGTGGTAGCAATGAGTTGTAATACGAATAGTGTATGTTGCACAAAAAGCTTTTATTAATCTTAGGTATGTCTTTACAGGATTGCAGAACATACTATAATCCCCAAGTTTCTATAGCTGAAGTAAGAAATGTACTAACAATGGGAGTAGTGGAAGATTTCTTGTACTTAAATTCCAGCTCATCAACCAGCACCCTACAGGTACACGGTGGTAGTTTTTAGTTTCTGATGTTTCTGTCAAGAACCTAAAACCAGAATGCCAAGTAACTTTTGCTAGATTTCATCATTTGGACCCCATCTTAGATGCATATTGATAGGTTTTTTATAATAAATTCTATCTGTAAAAGTGCTTTTAGCTGCTTAGGAGGCCTTCTTAAGTACTTCTAGTATCTGTTGAGAATAGATTTGGCTGAGAGCAACACACCAGAGAGTTGGAAGGATATCAGCAGGAAGCAAAATAACTAGCCTTCTTACAGCTAATGACATCATTATATGTGGCACCGAAAAAGGACTTATCAAGGTTAGTTCACTACACTCAGACCTTGATCCAGTTCAATTCAATAATTGCTCTCACTTCAATTCTGTCTCAACACAGGGCTGGATTCCACTCTAAGAATGCGTTCAACACAAAAGGCAGAACCTTCCATTTGTTTCCCGTTGTGATTGTTTACTGAGTTGTTGATATTACCATCTAAATATTGTGCTTACTACATATGTTGGCCTGGAAAGAATTATAGGTATAGAATTCTGTAAAGTTTGCAGTTTGTTTTGGGCAATGAATCCATATAAATATGAACACCTATACATTGATTTATCTGTTCAGGAAAAAAAAAGGTCTACAGACGAGAGTTTTATGATTTATTCACCAAAAGCCACACACCTATGGCTGAAATAATCAACTTGTCCTTCAAATAACGAGCCTGCAATAGAGTTGAAGTTTGTACAGACCACAAAAGAAGAGTAAATTTTAAATTTTAGCATTATAGGAGTCCAAAAATAATTCTTTTTGGTATATCCAAAAGGATGCAAAAGATGGAAACTTTTAACCTTTTCCGGTGACTGAGCATCTCCAAATAAATTGTAGCCATATAAATTTCTAAAATCCATGCAAGAATAACAACCTCATAATGTGTTAGAGTGGTTACTTGATAATTCCAAAGTTAAAGGGAGACTAGAATACTGAATAGGTGGTAGAAAATAATAGTTGTATTATTATGTTATATGACAAGTTGTGTCTAAAAGTCGAGAATAATGTTCAAGTTATATGCTTCATGTGCAATCAGTAGTAATCTATACTATATTGTTATCTCTGACAACTGTCATTTGACCATGATCAGTACCTTATTATTCTTACATGATCTTTTTGGTTTTAAATATAAGGATGGTAGTAATTTGTTATATGAGATTGTTGTTTCGCAGGCCAGGTCTTGACTTGATTAGTCATGATCAGGGCTTGATCTTTCACTCTGCTTATTACTAAAAAAAAAAAAAGTGTTCCATCCGGCCTTTATATATGATCATGGGGTTTTTGTGGAGATCCAAAAGCTACGAGGCATTAGTCCTCTTCCTGGTCTGGTCCGGGATCAACTGTTCTGTAATCCTCTTTGCCAGACATTTTAAGAAATCATTTTAACTTTCCAACTATATGGATTGATGCATATTATCCAACTCTGCAACTATCTTCACCCAAGGCCTCTGTCATCCTTGACAGATCAAAGGATATGATATGTTAACAGCAACAGCTAAAAATTCTAGGAACCACTCTGGAGCTTCTGACTCTGCCACATTATAATAGCATCTGAATTTTAGTAATGGAAAAAAAGTAATACAATTTTGAGCTGTAACTTATGGATACAGGAATTGGCCATCAAAACCACTTCTCTCACATTTGAAGCTTTCCTTGCAAATCGGTTGGTTTTGACTTTTACCCCTTGCTCACCATTCCCTCAATTTTAATAAAGTGATATCTTACCAAATGGAACTAAGTCCATTGGCCAGAAGTATTAGACCAAAATTGCAAAACCATAAAACCAGCAACTGCCACCTTGCTTGGAGAGCGATTATAAAGCCAAGTAAGAACAAGTGTTCGATATAAATTCACCTACTATTAGCTATCCACCCTTGGATTAAACATTAGACTGTCAGCGTCCAACGGTAGCAAACCTGCTTGTATGGCTCTCCCAATATATCATCCTGATCCTGCC
Organism: Erythroxylum domingense; assembly: GCA_025594535.1. Taxonomy (NCBI): domain Eukaryota; kingdom Viridiplantae; phylum Streptophyta; class Magnoliopsida; order Malpighiales; family Erythroxylaceae; genus Erythroxylum; species Erythroxylum domingense. The sequence goes on along the minus strand of JANQBM010000221.1, from coordinate 20,589,851 downwards.
ATCCAAAGCAAGAAATTTTCTGGCTTGAATACAGACACTACACGCACACATGAACTTGACGATCTTGTCTATTACTTGAGAAACATTCAACCTTTCCTTTCCAAACCTCTCCATTATCTTCCCATCGAAATTGGATCGGTTTCTGTCAGAAAAAAAAAAAAGAAAAAAAGAGAAGAAAATGGATTCTGAGCTCATTCACCGGAACAATACTAACACAACTCAGACAACAGAACCGCTTCCTGATCATCTACCAAAACATACAGTCCCGCGTTCTCTCCCAAAATCTACGAACCCAGTTCATTGCTTGTTTCGCCAACAAAGACTGGCCTGCGTTCTCCTTGGTTTCTCTATTGCTGCTCTCTTCTTCAACACATTCCCTATCTCACCACCTCAACCAAATCATCCGATAACAGACCAAATTTTCGTGTCTGGATCCCCTGTCGCCCTCAATCGACGCGTTCTTTACGAGTCTCAACAAAAACCAGTGAGAATTCCAACAGGTTTGAAGAGAAAGAGTTCCAGGATCTTGGTCACCGGTGGTGCTGGTTTTGTGGGCAGTCACCTCGTAGACCGTCTTATCGCTAGAGGTGACAATGTGATCGTTGTTGATAATTTCTTCACGGGACGTAAAGAAAATTTGTTACACCATTTTGGAAATCCTAGGTTCGAGCTTATCAGACATGATGTGGTCGAACCAATTCTATTGGAGGTTGATCAGATCTACCATTTGGCTTGTCCTGCCTCTCCTGTCCATTACAAGTTCAATCCTGTGAAGACTATCATATCCTTCCTTTGTCCCTTAATAAATCCTTTAAGTTCGTTTTTCTTTTTTCCAATTTCTTTTCAGCTATATGTCTGTATGTCGCATTTTGACAATGTTTGAACTTGCAATCAACTATGGTAACTATAGTCACAACATTGAGATGTATCCATATCAACGTTGGTCTAATACAGTGCATGCATGCACGCATAGCTTGCATGGTGACGTGTATAATATTTCATGATTAGCTGCATATTTTGTTTGGTGTCCTTTATTTGGTTGGACATGTGAGTGTACAAGACAAATGTGGTGGGAACATTGAACATGCTAGGATTGGCAAAGAGGGTTGGTGCACGCTTCTTGCTAACCAGCACCAGTGAAGTCTATGGTGACCCCTTGCAACATCCTCAGGCTGAGACCTACTGGGGCAACGTTAATCCAATTGGCAAGCTTACAATTTCATTTTTCACAAATTGTATCGTGAATTTTGCAGCTTTTACGGATGTCACTTAATTCTGTACAAAAACCAAAATTCCCCATTTGACAGGTGTTAGGAGTTGCTACGATGAAGGCAAACGCACTGCTGAGACCTTGACCATGGATTATCATAGAGGGGCTGGCATAGAGGTTAAAGTTTCTATCTTCATTTTTTTCATTTTCTTGCAAGCGACATTTTCATATAGTTTACCAATGTCTAATATACTTGGAATTTAAGAGTTTTTGTTATATTATTCATCAAGTACTTAAGATATTCCAAGCACTTTATATTGACAAGAAATAAAGGGCTTTGCAGGTGAGGATTGCTCGAATTTTTAACACCTATGGACCACGCATGTGCATAGATGATGGACGCGTTGTGAGCAATTTTGTAGCACAGGTTCTAAGCTCATTATTACCCCTTTCTATATCTGCTCTTCTTATTTATATATATATATAGATTAGCATTTCAATATTATAATTTACATTGCACAGGCACTAAGGAAAGAGCCAATGACCGTTTATGGTGATGGGAAGCAGACGAGAAGTTTCCAATACGTCTCAGACCTGGTAAATGTCTCTTTTTAAGGCTGATCAGTATATAGTTGTTAGTACTCTAAACGTGCAAGTCAATTAGAAGAAAATTTCTTGGCTGTATCATTGGATCAATCTGAACTCTAAGCCCTTGAATTCATCTTAATGGGCTCAACACATGAACAGGTGGAGGGTCTAATGCGACTTATGGAAGGTGAACATGTGGGGCCTTTCAATCTCGGCAACCCTGGTGAATTTACCATGCTTCAGCTTGCTGAGGTATGAATCTTTCTTCAGTAGTAGGAAAGGGAATTGAACAATTGATGTTAGATGAACCTTTCCTTTGTTGAATTTTCTTTATTCCTGGCAATGTGGAAAGACCTGCGTACTTTAAATTTTCTTTGAGAATTTTAGAATTTGTTAGCAATAGTATTATTAACTGATTAAAACTTAAAAAGTTTTAGTGATAGGTTCATGTACTAATTTCAAGTCTTTATGTGGAAGAAGAGAGAATTGAGTAGTTTAGACAATATGCTTGTGCATATTCAGACAAAGAGCAGTAAGGTATCTTTGGATCCTTTTGGCAGTTGGTAAACGAAATGGCATGTCATTCGTAATTTGTAATTTGTAATGTATGTAGGTGGTACAAGAGACAATTGATCCAAAGGCAAAAATAGAGTTCAGGCCTAACACAGAGGACGATCCGCACATGAGGAAACCTGACATCACCAAGGCTAAGGAGCTTCTTGGGTGGGAGCCTACTGTCTCCCTCCGCAAAGGTCTTCCCCTAATGGTTTCTGACTTCAGACAACGCATCTTTGGAGATACTGTCGCTTCTGCCTCCAAATCCTCTGCTTAATTAGACTCGTCATATTTTCAATTCTTGCCATCATTATTTTTCCAAGAATATTGGTGATAAACCCACAAATAAATGTATAACAGAAATACCCCAATGCTGCAAGAATGAATAAATGCCAACCCTTGTTCCTTTTTGTTGAAATTGTTAACTAAACATGGCACCTTTTTCCATTCGAATTGCAAGTTTAATTAGACTTCGTTGACATTCTTACTTGTGCTCTTTCATATAATAGTAAGGTTGGTCTCTTTTTCTCAAGATGCTTTATTGATCTTACATTCTTAGTAGATATGAAAAACAGTGAAAATAAAGTTGGTTTTTTTATTAATCCAAGTGTGTTACATTAAGAACATGCTTGTTTTTATTTTTGCTTTTAATTTTAATAAAAATATTGTTTATTTGAGTTTTTAATTTTAGTTTCCTTAATTTTTCATAACTTATGAAAATTGTAAAAAGTGATATTTGTTTTCCGTTTATGTTTTTTTCTCATAATCTAATTTACTATCAAATAGATATAGATTATTTAATTATTTAATATTAATAGTTAATGAGAATTATGTATAATTTAATTCAATTTAAATAATTTTTTAGATATTTTAAAATAATTTTAATTTAATAATACTTAATAAATATAATTAAATTTTAAAATATATAAATTTTAAACAAAATTAGATTGAATAATTAAAAATAAATATTAATTTTTAAATAAAATTTTAATTATTAAATTATTTATTTTTAAAAATATAATAAATTTTATTGATAATTTGATGTGGGATTTTAGACTAGGTGATGATGGTGATGATGATGATATTTCTCATTTGTGATATAAACTACAATTTCCTTAATTCTCAACTCTCTAAATCCCTTTTATATTCTTTTTTTAATATAAAAACATTTTATTTACTTTGGAAGAAATTGTGGAATAAACTTAACTTTATCATCCTAAGCAAATTCTAATACACAAAAGGTATAATTTGATAAACAATTAATTAACTATATTTATATACTCATATTTAGTGTGTGTTGCTTGTTATTTAATATTTTTATAGTATTTTTGGTACTTATTTTGCTTTAGGTGTATTTTTAGGTAATAATTACCCTCTTAGACTAAAAGGAGAAGATTTTGAGTACAATCGAGGCATAAATGGAAGAGTTGAAGCAATTTTAGAGATACATAATCATATAGGGACCATGTAAGTTACTATAAACGTGTGAAGCTTCAAAGATGTTGTTAATGTTCGTATGAAGATTCATGCTTGTGTATATGACATATACGAATGTGTATATAACCTATGTAAGCTTCTACAACTATGTAAAGTTGCTATTAACAAATTTTGTGATACACGATGTATGTAGCCCGTGTAAGCTTTTATAACTATGTAAAGTTGCGATTTAAAGTGGATTTTGAGATACAGGGTCACCTACTCGACCTGTGTAGGTAACTGTGTATATTCCAAAAATCCTAGTTACTGCTATAAAAGGAAGATATGAAGGTTAGAGCTAGGAGGAAACAATTTTAGGAAGTCAGATTAAACACCAAAAAAGGAAAGAAGAAGCAGTTTTGAACAAAGAACGAGGAAGACACAAAGATTACATAACAAGATTCGATAGAGAGCAACCTTTCATGCAAATTTCCAGAAGAATTCATTAGAGATAGAAAAAGGGGTTGTATATTATGGATTGTTTTATTTCTAATTGTTCTTCTGAATACTTGATATTGAATTTGTTTTCTATGTCTAGGGACTAATTTGTTTAGTTCCTACGTGTGATGAACCCTTAGTTGGGATGGATAGTATGATATAGCCTTTTATTCGATGCAATTTTATCACATTGACTTATTGCAATTCAACTATGCAATTATATTTTCGAACTAATATGTCCGGTATAACATCCTTTATACTATATATATAAGAGATAACCTTTTCTTTTTCCCCATTCTCTCATATTTTCATTTTAACCCTCCCCCAAAAGTTACTATTCATGAATTCCCTCTCTTTAATCATTCTTCACCGTCGGTGACTCAAATCGATTAATGTTATATACCAATCTCTTCCTTTCGACGAGCCCGTCACAATCAAACCTATTTCAGCCACCATCGTAGCCAGAATCGGCTCAAAATTTGAGGAGAAAAATTGATGAAAAATGCCAATCGTCCATCCTTCACTTCCGGTGGTTGTTGCCAGTCATCACCACTACATTTCAACTCGTCTTGACGTTAGGAACAAAAGCCCTATGATCTCATCACCAACTGCCGCTTGGATCACCGTCGATTGATGGAAAAAGAGGTTAGGGTTTCATCTTATTTTTCTTCAATTCGTTCACATATATTGAGAATCTGAGTATGTTGCTTTGGAGAAACTTGTTCTACTCATTAAGAGCTTTCATTTGATATAAAATTCGTTGAATTCTGAGACTAAATATTTTTTAGTAACTAAAGAGAATATTCCAATGACCGGAGGAATATTTCAACCTCCGGAGATATTGTTTCGGCAACAATTTTGGCCACTTTTGTGAAAACTTTTCTAAAAAATCTAAAAATTATACTGACCATTTCTCTCTAAAGAACCATAGTGATATTTTCAACGGTTTGCAAATTAAAAATCATGAAACATTTAGGCAAGAATAGGAGAAAATTCTGAATTTTATAAATGGACTGTTTAGGCAATTCAGATGATACCTAAATTGTTACTGCTAATTAGCACTGATTGAGATATTTTTCTTTCAATTTACTAGGTATAGCAGGAGTGGGACCCCATCGAAAGGTTCAAACGGATGAGTTCGATTATCAAATAAGCTCATACCAACTTATTGTTAGCGTAGTTGTACCAACAAATGAATACTGTTTAATGCTAGTATAGATGACATCATGCAGCAATACATAACTACTGTATATATATATATAGCGAACACATATATATAGTAATGTGTACCCTATTTACCCGCTTTAGTATAAGTCATTATATCGAATTAACTGAGTGGATACATTGGATTGGGTATTGCATAACTGAATGTTTGCTTGATAAATTGCATGCTTAATAATATATGTATTTCTATGTTTGATTATGGGAAAGAAAAGATTCGTAGGATGTGCCACCTGATTGGTATGTGTCAGGACTAGATGCGTATTGGTTATAACTGTGATAGTTGTTTTGTTTATGATATTGAGATATGTTATGGGTCGATCTTGGTTGATGCTTGGCTCCCGATCGAACCATTATTCATGATGCTTCTGACTTTGGATGCTTTGAGAGAGGATTGGATTGTTGGTAATGCTTGGCTCTCCACAGCGCCTTTGGATTAAGAGTGTAACACCCCATTACCTTAGAGTACGCACCGGGACACCCGTAGGTCATTCCGATACATATCCTAAAATAAGGGAGTGCTACGTACGATCACTACTAAACTCCACATGGCATCACATACATTGTAAATAAATTAAAACTGTAACTGTAAATCACAATATTTTTTTTAAAACCAAATTTCTCTTTTCATTACTCCAAAAATAACAGTTGATACAACAGTGTACAGTCTGTACATATAGAAATCCTAATACAGATACTATGCCAAAAGAAGTGTAACAACTCCTAACTAGGTCATCCAAAATGCTGAAGTCCCAGCTGACCCACCTGTGTGCC
>JANQBM010000221.1:20556659-20575857 GCA_025594535.1 Erythroxylum domingense | reverse complement strand
CGTACGTAAGAAAATGAAGACTAGTAAATTTGGCTTAAGCAACGAACTACTCAAGATAAGATGAGATAGATTTAAGGTAGCAAAAAAGATATGGAACAAAAATGTTCCACCTAAAATAACTTTCTTATATGGTTAATAATGAAGGGGAAAATCAACATATTGGATAGGTTGGGATATATAAATGTGGTGAACATATGATTTTGTTGCAAAGAATAATGAAAAAGTCAAAACCATATATTCTTTGAATGCATGTTTTCTAAGAAAATATAGGAGAGGTTAATGAATAAATTCTAACTCACTAATAGTAGGAGAAACTTTTCAAAAGTAATAAATTGGATGATAATAGATAGAACAAGAAATTAAGATGATAAAGTAGTGTTAATCTTGTCTATATAGAATGATGTATGTATAACAAGTGGAAGGAGAGAAATGCATGATGTTTCGAAAGGATGGAGAAATTAAGTAACCAAGTGTTGAAGTAAATAGAAATGTGGGTCAGAGAAACATTATTTAGTAAAAGGGAAAACATGAAATTTAGCATAATAATGGTAGAAGCATAAGGCATCAACATTGACTCTTAGTAAGTGCGAGGAAGAGTGGGGGAAGTCTGATTTTTATTAACAAAGTGGTACTATATCACTAGCAATGTAGTAAAAAGGATATGGTTTCCTAAGATGACCAACTTGTTTGTAACAGAAGCTATAAACTCTTGTGCTAGGCTATAACTGGTCCTTGTATTATCCTTTATTTATTATTGAATATACATTGACTTCTTAAGAAGAAGAATACTTGAATTGGAACTATGTCATTCCTTATTCAACTAGGAAATGAACTAGTAGTTCCACTCTAACTAGGACTCTAGTATAATAAATAAACTGAGATTATTGTAATCCTATCTCAATTAAGATTCCTAGTGTCACAAGGAAAGTACCACCTTTAAGACTTTTTAAATCAAATTGAAATTAACCCTATAATAATACATGATCCAAATAATAAATTAGAAAATTACTATAAACCATCTTTAACATGTTTTAGACTTTATAATTAAATAAAATATAGTCTAATTATAATAAAGAAGATTAATGATGAATAAAACCTAAAAATATTATATCCCTAATTTAATGGGCTTTTGCTTTTAGCTACTTCGGTAAGATTTCAATCTTGTTCATATGTTTTCTAAGTTCTATTCTACATCAGTTATTGTAAAAGGTTTGCTTTAAATTGTGTTTGATTATGTTCCTTTTTTAATTTTTAGCTTTCTTTCACGTAAGTTAGCAAACTTGTAAGGTTCTAAAAACAAATTCTTTTTAGGTTCACATTAGTTGCTATATAATATTTATTCTAAAAATAATGTTTATTTCTTTATTTTGGCTTTGGCTTTCTTAGAGTTAGGTTATAAAACTTCTTTTGGGTTTTGAGGATGCATTCTTTATGGGCTCATATTAGTTAGCTTATACTTTTATTCTAAAATTAGTATATATATTTCTTTGTTATGTTTTTAAATTTATTGGGGTTGTGTCATCAAACTTCTTGTTAAGCTCTAATGATGCATTTCTTTTGGGTTCCCATAAGTTATTATCTACTCTTTATTATAAGATCAATATTTATGTCTTTATTATGGTTTTAGCTTTCTTCAATCAAGGTTATGAAACTTATTATTTGGTTTAAAGTATCTCATTATTTTTGGGTTCACTTTAGTTGTTACAACAATAACAATAACAACAATCCAGTATGAATCTCATTGAGAGGCAGGTTTTAGGGAGGTCTAGTGTACCCTTAGTTAAAAGAGCATCTTTTCTGATAGATCCACTGAAAAATGTTTTTAAAAAAGGTTTGTTTAGTGATTTTAGTTGTTATATAATCTTTATTTCTAAAATAAGTTTTCTTATACTATTTTTTTTACATTAAACATGAATTCATACTTAAAAATTAGTTTTTGTACTTACCATAGACAATCTTGTTTCTTTAATTCTATTGACTATATTTGTTAGCTTATTTCTATTCATCTTATATATAGATCTTGTAAACCAAAGCATATAATTGATGATGGAATTTAGTTTTAAAATCCTTTGTCTTCCGAAGGTAAATTAACTACGAAAAATAATGGTGGGTATAATATATACCAAATTAAAGTTATGAATTAGATTTACTTACTAAATGGTTAACATATGTATTCTTTATATGGTATGGGTCCATTTAATGGCAGAGTCATAATGAGTTAAATAAGTACATTATACTAAAATTAAAAGATTTTATAAAGTATCCGAATATATTATTTATTCTTGTGGTCCCAAAGAAATTATCTTTCTTCTCAAAATTAAAGATTCAAATATGAATCTTTTTAATGAGTAGGATAATTATGTAAGTATTGCTAGCCAATCAGAGCATTCACTGTATGAGATATTTAGAAAAATATAAGAGTTGAAGTTGAAGAAGTTTTAGAGGCAAAAGCCTATAGAAATAGGATTCTTAGAGTCTTAATTAAGATTTTCTCACAATATTCATATTTAGTAGAACTAGTAGTTTATTACCTAGTTAAATAAGGACTTTTAGAGTTTCAATTTAAATAGTATTAGTAGTTAGTTTTTTAATTCAAAGTATAATGCGAGAGATTAAATGAGAACATAAGGTCCCCTAAGTTTCTAGGAGGATAGGCTTGAATACTTGGAGTCAAAGTTAGATAAGATAATGAACGAGATAAGCTTCAGGTTTTATAAATTACTAGACAAGTTTAACAAATGGGAAAGTGAGAGAAGGATTGAATCTAAATTGATCAATTTATAATGAACCACACCTCTCCTCTTCATAACTCGGAGGTTCAAATGGAGCAACTTTTCGATGCTTTGTTAACAAGAAATATAAGGAGTCTTATAAGTTACACGAAATCAAAACCAACATCCATCTTATGTTGTGACATTTGTTGGGGTAACCATCACATTTTTCAATTTGGGGCACTAGATTATATGTGGGTGAATCCATATTCCTTATGAAAATGGCCTTAGAGTACACTATATGAGCATAATGACATTTCATAATGGAGAAACTCTTACGTTGATGCAATGAAAGATTATGCTTAATTTGAATCTTTAATGGAAGATCTTGCTAATGGTGAAACTAGCCAATGTTTCGTCCAACAGAGTATTTATTCGGCTGAAGACACTGAACTAGATATGACATGTTATTAGAGCCTATTAATGCCTTAGTGTGATGAGAAAACAAAGGTCAATTTTGTAAGTGAATTTACAATTCCAAAAGAGGAATAGGAATAGATGGCAGCAGACATAGAGCTTCAAGAATAAAAAGAAGTCTTTGTTCAAGAAACAGATAAAGAAAAGGAAGAAGAATAGATGATAGAGGATACAGAGCTTGAGGAAAATAAGGAAGTCTCTGTTCAAGAAGTAGAATAAGAAGAGGTAATGAGGTTAATTGTAAAAGAAGAAAAGCAATTCACCTTCTTACAGGACAAACTACTAGATTAAATTGACAATGATTCAGGGAGTTCCATCATTCCCCATTTTATTTACATTTTGTTATCAAAAGGAAATTATTGAACTTATTTGGTTTTCTTGATTTTATTAATTACGCCTTTCTCATTATCTTCCAATTGGTGGTTTATTTACAGGCTATTAAAGTGTCAAGTGGACAATTATATACCAAAGTTAAGGGTAGAAGGTAGAGTACGCCAAGCTAATAAGATGAAACAAGCACCACTTAGGAGGCAACCCAAAAATTAACATATTTTATTTTATTTTATTTTGTTGGTACTTTTTTTTATTTTTATTTTGTAAGAAGTTTTAATGGATCTTTATGGCATAGTGTTTCTCCAAATTCCATCGCCCACACCATCAAAACACCATAAGTATTCTTACTCTAACTTTTTCTTTGTTATTATTTATCTTTATTTATATTGTTTTGTTTTCCACATTGAGGACAATGTGTTGTTCAAGTGTAGGGATTATATATGCAATTGCATATCATGTTTGTGTGAATTTTAAAATTGTATAGTTTTTATTAAGTTGGCATTATAATGTGTGCTTTGTGTGCATGTGTTAATGGCAAGAATTGAATGGAATTTGTTTAGCTTTAAACATGATCATTTAACTTGTAACTTATGAATTTTTTATTTAAGTGTCTTTGGGATGAATATGCATGTTAATTAGGATATGACACCTATTCTTTCTCTTTAAGAATTTTTCTCGTATACATTTATAATTATAGTCAATTAAATTAGTTACCATTATGAGCTCCCTCTCATTATAATGATTGATTAAGAATAAATGAGGTAGGTTAAGAAGTTAAATAAGAAAAACTATTCCAGTGGCCCTTTTTAAGAAAATTGAGTTAAGGATAAAGGTGGTAGCCAATTGAGAGCTATGAGATAGCTAAGTAATTAGGGGCATTCACGATAAAATGCTTTCCTTCTCGTCAAAAGGCTAGAATGACACTCCAACTAAGTTAAATAAAAATGTAACCTAGTTAAGTGACCAAGTGACATTCATGATAAGGTGTTTACCTTCATGTCAAAAAGCTAGGTGATTGTTAAAGAAAATCTTAAAAATAATGCTAAAATAAATAAAAACCTACTAATCTTTTAAAAATAGCAAGAATTTTCATGAAAGGTTACTTAGTAATAATTTGCATTTTTTGATTGATTAATAATAATAAATGTATGATTGCAAGTGCCATATGTGTATGAATAGGTGTTAATATTTTGGTTGATAAGTTTTTTCAAATCAACACACATAAACATAAAAGGAATAAGTTAGCATGTTGGAATATTTTAAGTGATTGATGTTTAAGGTTAAGTTCATTCCATAAGTGATGCCATCATACGATTAATTTATTGTTACATGATTATGTGTTTATTTATTTATGTATTTTGTCTATTTATGTTTTTAGTTTTGCTTGAGGACAAGTAAAGATTTAAGTGGGGGGATCTTAATAGGTATCGATTATATCATGTTTTTCTAATTTTTCAAGTTTGTTTTTAAGTGCTTCTTAGATGATTACCATATGTATAGGCTTTGAATTGTTTTACTGTTAATGTTTGCATGTATTCTAAGTGTTTGATTGGTTTGAAGCAAGACTTTAATTTAATTTTATGTTTCAAAAGGTGTTTGATATGGTCGTGAGTACTGGAAGTAGGAAATTGAAGACCGAAGAAGATGTTGGATGCAGGAAGGAAGGCATGATCATGCCATAAGACATAAAGGATTTAACAACATAAGGCACGATCGTGCCTCCATACCCAGTAGTGTCAAGAGGTTTTTCCAGGCATGACTTTTTTTTAAAATGTTTTTAGGGTTCAAGGCTATTTATTGAATTGAATTAAGTGGGGAAACTCTAGACACAACCCTAGAACCCCAATGCACCATATAAGAACGTGAAAAACACCAAAAAGAAGCAGTCACCACTATATCAAAGAAGATCAAAGTGGAGAGATCAAAAAAGAGCTTAGGAAATTCGAGCATTCTAGATTAAGGCTTCAAATAGTTTTACTCTTTTTTCTTTATTTTTTTATATCCCTTAATGTGTAATTGGATTTCTATATCATATAACATGTTTATGGATTTCTAAATCTAATTAAAAATTGTTCTTGAACTATTTTATGAAACTTATTTCTTGTTGAATTCAATATATTGATGAACGTTTGTAATAATTATCATGCATATACTTGATAATAAATTTTGAGAGTGAGTTAAGTAATTAGTGTTAAGGTGTGCAATCATAGTGGCAACTTACTAGAAGTACAATTATTAGATTAATGAACAATTAAAGACATATCTTAATTGTGAATTTAATTATCCACTAGATTGTTTCATTTCTAATTAAATAAGTTAGGAGCAGTTTTATGAATCAAGAGATTACAACTCTATAAATATCGAATTCAATTAGAGTTACTTGATTAGATCTTGAGAGAAAGTAATCAAAATTTTAGGAAGTCTATAATCAAACATAAATTGAATTAACAAGATTAAGGGAAACAAAATAAGGATAGAATAGTTCTTAAGTCTTCAACTTTGATAAATCTCAATTTCATTTGTAGCTTAATTATTTAATTCTTATTTATTTAATTTTATTTTTAATTTCAGTTACTTATTTTAATTCAAATAAAATTCTTACTACCTTAGAAGAAGTTCAATTCAAATTTCTTAGTTGTCTATATTCCGCGTGGGAATGATAACCTTAATCCTACAAGATACGAGCTATATACTTACGGTATTGAGAATTTTATTAGTTATAAAACTTGCTCAAAAACTGTTATTTATTGTTTAGATCAATTTAATTTTCTTTTCTAATTTAATCACTCACTTATTTATATCTTGTAATATAAAGACAGTTAGTAATACTTATTACAATCCTTATGGAATTTTCCTATACTTATCGGTGCTAGCTACAACTACATTATACACTTATGATTGAAACATAACATCAAATTTTTGGCAAAGATACGAGGGATTATAATATTAGGAAAGCCTTTTTTTATGAAGCTAGCCATTTTTTTCTTTTGATCTGGTGTTTTTTTCGTTTTCATTAGCCAAGATAGTTTTTATTTCTCTTTTTAGTGTTTATTTATTTTTAAAGCTTGCTTTTTTGACCTTGCATTTTTTCTTGTTTATAAGATTTAGTTATCCATTGCTATAACTACAAGCATAAAGGAAGGACGAAGATGGAAATAATCTTTGGGGGATTATTATATAGAAGCTTAGAATAACAGGCAAGACGAAATGTATTGAGAAGCTTAATAGATAATGGCTATCTTTTGTGATATTTATAGTACTGGCTTCCCTAATCATGAATGTCAAGCACTAAAGTGGATGTGACAAACATACAAGCAACCAATTTTTATAAGAAACTAGCCTAAAAAAATCCACTATGCGAATCCAAAATGGAGCAATTAGCCCATCCCAACTTTGTATGGAGTTATCAAGCTTCACTCAGAATTCTATAATAATAATAGCAAAAGGAGGATTAATGACTTGAGGAGTTATTTTTAAATCCATTATTATATTTGAGGCTAAAGAACTAAAGACCTTCTTTCCTCCATCCATAATTTAAAACATCTAAATCGACAACTCATTGAAATTTTTTTATTAGAAGCAAGATGTTTCATTATGATACATTAAGATAAATTTAAGTGACAAATTTAAAGAGCGGAAAGGGGCTAAAGGTTAAAGAGAAGGTAGAATAGAAAGAGTTACAAATTAAATATAAGGGGGAAGGTAATATTCTAAAAAAGGAGAAAGAGAAGAAAGAGGATAAGAAAGGAAGGAGGATAAGAAGGGGGTGATTAAGGAATTTTTAACCGTCATCTTAAGTATGAAGGGCTCTTACTTTCCAAAAACATAGCACCAAATTCAATTGTAGATCTATGGGGTTTTATTATTCCTTACTATATTAGTAGTTTGTTAATAAAAGGGTAATAGTTAATTTACTTGATATTATTAATTTGATGCTATTTGAACCTATTCTATTACCCCATATGGCATATATAAAAGGAAATAAGCCCTTATTTAGGAAGGTAAGTAGAAGAAGGACGCTAATTATAGACTCAGGTTAAACAAAGGGCTTATGGAGAAGTCTAGCTAAATGATTCATAAGAAGCATTGATAGGAAGGCAACCTAATAGTTAGGGGTTTTTGTATAGATTGAGAAATTTCTAGGATTTTTAGTACTAATTTTTTTTTTTTGGCCTTATTCTTATGATTCTAATTTTATTTTTAAGATGAGATCTTTTTAATTTTTATAGGCTACAAAGGTTATAAATGGTTAATTTACAATATTTTTATACCATATTTAGTGTGTTTTGCTTATTATTTGATAGTTTTAAGTTATTTTTTATACTTGTTTTGCTTTAAGTGCAATCATAGACCAAAAAAAGAAGAATTTTGGTGAAATCAAGGAAAAGGATGGAAGAATTAAAGCAACTTTGAAGACACACAATCATATATAGGGAGTGTGTAAACTACTGTAAATTTGTGAAGCTTCGAAGATGTTGTTTATCCCTATGTGAAGATATACACCTGTGAATGTGACATATATAGTCACGTATATCACCCATGTAGCATTTAAAAATGTGTAAAGTCATCATTTTAAGGCGATTTTGAGATACATGATCACTCACACGGTCGTATAAGTGACCGTGTATATTCTAGAAACCTTAGTTTTGTACTTTAAAAGGAAATTATGAATATTAGAGAGGAGGAAGCAATTAGAATCATATTAGAGAACAACTACATAGTAGAAGATGTAGTTCTTAACCTTTAACAAGGAAAACATGAACATTACTTCAAGAAAGCTGATAGAAAACAACGTTTCACTAAAATTTTAAGAAGATTTCATTAAAGATAAAGAGGGATATAGATAACGGATTCTTCTATTTCTAATTTTTCTTTTGAATACTTGATGCTAGTTTTATTTTATATGTTTAAGAACTAATTTGTTTAATGCCTAGGTATGATGAACCCTAAATCAACATGGATAGTATGATATAGTCTTTTACTCAATGCAATTTAATTGATTGATTTATTTTGTTTCAATTTTGCATTTATATTCTTAAATTAGTATATCTGGGATATTAGTTCAATTTTTTATTTCATATAATTCAGATTGAAAATTCCTCTTATATAAATAGATCTACCATAATTGGAAGGATTTGCATGCAAATCTTGAGATAGATCAACATAAATCCTCTAGATTATGTTCAAACCTAATAATGAAATTCATGAATCGGATAATGCAATCTTAGGGGTTTTAACTAGAAAGAATTTCCAAATGATTGAGGGTTAATTGTTAATATTCTTGAGAATGATATTAACATAAGTTAGGAATTTTCATTGTCCAATACTCATTGATTTAATTGTATGATAAAGGTTAACGTTTAAGATATCTCAGGGGGATTCGTTAACTAGGTACCACTTATTTGATATTGTTTAATCATAGTGCTTTCTTTATAGTAGTTTGTTCTTTTTTCAGACCTCTATTTAGTTTGTTTAGTTTATTCTTAAATTAAATTCTTAACTTGATTTGGCGATTAGATAATAGAAAAAATTTATTCCAATACTTACAGTCCTCATAAGATCAACCTATACTTGCCAGTGTCAACTAGAGTTACATTGTGCACTTGTGGTTAAAATATATAATATCACACACATACATTTTAAGGTTGTTGTAGGGGACTATAATATTAGGAAAATCTAACTTTTATTAATCTAGCCATTATGACCTTTTTATTTCTTTTTATTATTATTTTTAATTAGTCTTTTTGACTCTTTTATCTTCTTACTTTCATAAATCTTATAGTTTATGACCTAAGGTAATCCATCCTATTTAGTAGACGAAGATCTAGATATTGAGAGAACAACTTGTAAAAATCTCCGTAAAACACTACTTAGAGAGTTCAAGTTACATTGACAGATAGAAAACTTGGAGGGATAGATTGAAACCAAAGAATCAGGAACTTTGCAAACTAACTAAGAACTATGTTTAATTATATTAGATAAGACTTAATGGGAGTGGATTCAGACATTGTTAGACCAAATGTTAACGCCAATAATTTTGAGATTAAACCAAGTATCATTTTAATGGTGCAATAATCTATCAGTTTGATATGCTACGAGATCAAGACCCCATTGTATATATCATAAACTTTTTATTCATTTGTGATACCTTTAAAGTCAATGGTGTTAATAATGATGCAATAAGATTGAGAATATTCTTGTTTTTAGTGAGGAGTAGGGCAATGCAATGGTTAAATTCTCTTCCTAGATCATCAATTATTACGTGGGAACAATAAAGACTGAAGTTTCTTCTAGAGTACTTTCAGTCAGTAAAATAGCCAAACTAAGGAATTACATCTTCTCCTATTCCCAGGCTGACTCAAAGATATTATATGACATATAAGAAAGATTCAAGGAGATGTTTAGGAAATGTCCACATTATGGTCTACCATTATAGATGCAAATTCAGATCTTTTACAATGGGCTAAATCAGGTTATAAAACATCCCCTAAATAATAAGACACTAGAAATAGTCTATGACCTTTTAAAGACTTAGCAAGCCAACAGGGTATATGAAGTAGATGCAATTGTGAAATTAACAAATCAAGTTAATGTTTTAAGTAGAAAGATTGATGGATTAATGATGAACCTTCAATTTTAGGTTATAAAATGCAAAATGTTCAAGCTAAGACATCAAGGTGAAGATTGTCAAGCACAAAAACTTGAACATATGGATTATATGGATAATGCTCCTAGACCCAAGAATAATCCATATAATAATATGTACAATTAAGGATAGAGGAATCACCCATATTTCTCTTGGGGCAATTAAGGGAAAGTAAGGAATAACCTTTTACTAAGATTTTACTAACATACACCTTAAGATAAAAAAGATTAATCTAGAAGACATGATGTCCAAAGTTCTTCAAGAGTCAGATGTAAGGCATCAGATAACAAAGGCTTCCATATGTAACTTGGAAATTCAAGTTCATTAGCTTACAAAATTACTATCTAAAACATCACAAAGGAGTTTACTAAACACCATCAAGACTAATCCTAAATGTGTTATGGTAATCAACTATAGGAGTACAAAAGAACTACAAAAAGAGAATGACACTCAAGCGAAGAAGGAGAGTGACACCGAAGTTCAAAAGAAAGGTAAAAGTAAAGGGCACCTCAAAAAATTTAAGGAATCTTGACCAGCCATCCCTTATTTTACCAAAGTGAAGAAAGATTTAACAAATGAGCATTTTGGTAAGTTACTTGAACTATTTAAGTAACTTCAGATAAACTTACCTCTTACTGAAGCTCTTGTTTAGATGTTGAAGTATTCAAAATTCTTAGAGGATCTACTAGTAAACAAGAGGAAGTTTATCTGCCCAATAGACTTTATGATTCTTAACATAAAGGAAGATGTAAACATACTTCTAGTCCTTAGTCGACCCTTTTAAACTACTATTAAGTCAATTATTGATATTGGAAAGGCCAGGTTAATACTAAGGGTGGGGGATGAAGAGATTGTATTTAAAATATATGATGTCATGAATCACTCCTTTGAACTTTTTGATGATTATGAATCTAGTGAATCATGTAATGATTCACTTTTATATTTTTTATAAAACTCTTCTTTTAAAGATCCACTGGAGTTTTTGCTACTAAATAGAATGAAAAACTCGATAATAGGAAAAGTAGGTAGCTTACATAGAGATTATGGAACCCATAGTATGACACTAAAAACTCAAGCTTTATAAGTAGCCTTCAACATGAAGGGTAAATTGAGCTAAAGATGTTAAACAAGCATTACTTGAAAGGTAACCCAATAATTAGGATCGATTTCATTCAATTTGAATAATTTATTTCCATTTTAGGTTTAGTATAGGATTTTGTTGATTTTTGGTTTGTTTTATGGTAAGATATAAAGCATCCTCAATTAATTGTGCATATTTTTCATATTTATAATGTGTGTGTGCGTTAAATTTTATGACTTTGAGTGAACATTTTTCAAGATTTTAAAGAATTTTTATGGTATACATGGTTATATACACACCTTATACATACTCATATAAATGCAAATTTTATCTCAACATGTTACACATGTTTATAAAGACTTATATGGTCTTTGGACAAGACTGCATACAATTTGAGTAAAAAAATTTCACACATATTTACAGAAAGTTTCATGGTCTACGATAACCATGTGAATGACTTACAGAGTGACTATGTAGACCATGAAGTCCATAAAATGTCACACGCTCGTGTCCCTTTATTTTTATACATCTAGCACTTACACTTTCAGTTACACGATTATGTAACTAATCATTTTTCCTCATCAAACCTTAAAAATCTTATCTTCCTTCATTTTTCTCTTCTCTCTCTACCATCCACTGTCACATCTCTTCTTTCTTTAACCTAGCCTAGCATTTTCTACTTAATTTTCAACACCCAAGTAAGTTATTCCACACATTTTACTTGATTTGTACTTAGAATTTTATGCATTTTGTCTATTTTAGGGATTTTCATCCCAAAATGTTAGGTATACAACATAGTTATGTCTTAGTATGACTTAACCTATTTTTGCTACTTAATTTTCAATTAGAACTTGAATTTCATCCTTGTCCGTATGAATTGTTGGATTAATTCAATGAATTGCTTGAGAATTAGATGAGATTTAAATTTGAGTATGCAATTTTGCTCATTATATGATGAATTGTGATGATTTTGGTTAAATTAGTATTATTTTTTTTGTTTTTGCAGTAAATAGATTTTTTGCCTATTTTAATTTCAATCCAATTTTGTATTTTGCATGAATTAGGTGTTAATTTTCTTTAGTATTGATTTAATTGTGAGATTATGTAAATGAATTTCCAATCTTAGGATTTGCATTAGTAATCAAATATTTAGCTTAATTTTATTATTAATTTCATTTTTATTTTATTATTAAATTTTTATTAATTTAATTTTCTAACTATTTTTTATTTTTCTTTTATTTGTTTTTGTTTCATTACATTATTTTCATTTAATTTAATTTAAGTATGTGTTTTCACAATTTTGTAATGTAGTAATCATACGACCACATGTGGGAAAAGTTTTTGTTTGTATCTATATTTGTTTTTTTTTCACACTTGAATTAGTTTCAGGTATAATGACAAGAAGAATAGAAGTTGTGCAATAATAAAGAGCGAAGGATGAACTAGGAAATGATAGAGAGGAGAAGGGACATTTAGAGACCCGAGTGGAGCTCGCTAACCACAATCACAAGAAACTGCAGTACATCCACCGAAGCAACATAATTTATTGCATTTCAATGTTAAAGCTCATGAGGAGTAGCATTAAAGGCATAAGGATAAAAGGTTTAGGACCAATAGTTGCATCAATTGGGAGGCAATGGAGAAAATTGGCTTAGCCCAGCAGGTTCAGAACTTGATCAGTATTAAAGTGTTTTTTTATTTCTTTGAGATCATAGAGCCCTTATACTAGAAACTTTTGTTCGAGTTGCTCTCTATATTCTTTATGAAAAAGGCCATTATGATTAGGATTGTTTGAGTATGATGAAGTTAAGAAGGCTTGGAGAGATAATCACGATGAGCTATATGGATTTCTCTATGACGAAGGGTCTCTACGACCAGTAGTTTTGTAGGGATGTAGGAGTACATAGCCATTTAGACATAATTTTTATATAGGATGTATGCTTAAGACGTTTGGTGTACCATCTACAAGGAGGATAAGTACAACACTAGTAAATCTAAGGCATCCACCCTTCGACACTCTACACTTAGATAGGTTTACGGGATTTTAAGTCATACATTTGGTAGGTGAGGTGACAACTTTTGAGTCATCAACAACCTGAATGTTTTTTATAATGGACTACAAGTGAGAGGACACCGATTCACTTGGGACATGCCTTAGTCTAATTCTTTAGGTGTTTCAGCAAAGAAAAGAAGATAAGGACAATATGAATTGGGTCATATGTGATGCAGTTAGCAAGGAGGAGTCTTCGGGAGACTACCATTGATGAGACTACTTAGTACTATGGTTGCTCTCAATTTTGATGTTATGAAGAATATGCAAATGGTATGTAGGAGTGGGGACCAATAGGTGATATTTATCAATTAATTGGGCTTCTAGATGAGTAAGTAGCTTCGTAGTAGATAACAATTACCCCAATATAAAGAAGCAACCATTGAGATAGGGCTCACCACTATCCCAAACGGGAGGAGAAGTATAAAAGGAGAACTTGGATTTGTTAGCTAATGCAGGATAGCATAGGACACCAACACCACCAAGACACCGAGAACATATAAAGATAGCTCGACTGGATAAGTGCATGGGGTAGATATTGGGAGTCTAGTGCACTATTAAAGTAAACTAGGTAGCACTAACAGAGCAGATAGAGAGATGAGAGGCACATAATAGATGGATGGAGGAGGTATAAGTCCAGATGGCAAGACACCTTAAGATATCTATACCACTGCCACCATCAAGAGTGACTACATTATATTTGGTTTTGTAGTAACAAGACGCTCCGAGACCCGAGGATCCTCTAACAATCGAAATACTAGGTTTTGTTTGTTTATTTTATTATTTATGTATTTTTCCTTATTTTATTTTGTTTTGTCTGAACATTAATATTACAATTTTATTTTATATTATTTTTATTTTCATGTTCTTTATTTTTATTTTATTTTATTTTATCATTTTATCCCTTTTTTGTTTATTTTTTGCAAGGATAGTTGTACATAATATTGGATGGGCTCTTTACTAAATTCAGAATTATGTAAATCTTATTATGCAGGGAAGTATCAATTTATACCTTTCTCACTTTTTGTCCTTTTGTTGATATTTTATTTATTCGTACTTCTAATGTGTACATTGGGGACAATGTAAAATTTTAAGTATGGGGAAGGGGTTAATTAAAAGTTTGAAAATTTTCAAATTTCTTAAGCTTATTAGATGAAGATTTTGAAAACAATTTCAAATTTCTTAAGCTTATTATAATCTTTATTATTAATTCTTATTAACTGACAGCTAGATTTTATTAAAATATGACCAAACTAATTTATTTTATTATTGATTATTGAATTGAATTAGTATGCAAAAGGATGAACATTATAATAAATTTGCTTTTATAAATCTTATTTTTACTAATCACTGGCATTTTTTTTAAGAAAATGGTAATGAATTAAGCCATTAAAGCCAATCAAAAGCTATAAAAGAGCTACAAAGATCTATATATTAGTTAACCAAGTAAAGAAAAAGCTATAAGGTAGTCCTAAGTACGACCTTCTTTAGACATTAGGATGGTTACACTACACATTCCACATTCCAATACAATAGTTATCATTATGAAGTTTGGACTTGTATAAGCTAAGATAGCTTCTAATCTGCATAAGAGCTCTATTGTTGAATAATTCCTTTGTTAGACTTCTATTCTAAAATATTTGAGTATTAATCTCATCCCAAAAGGTTTTAATAAGAGAGGACATAGCCAGGCAAAAACACCGCTTAATTATAGCTAACCATAATGTTATAGATGTTTTACGATGAAGAAGCTTGAACTTGAGAACTTGAGTCCAAGGTATTATGCAATTATGATCTTGAAGGACCATTCTACAAGATTGATTAATGAATTTTCCATCTCTAGTATGCTTTAAAATGATGTTATCTTCCCCTTCAATTAGACTATGTTAAATAATCTCTTTATAAAGAGAACTATAAATGGACCTTTATGTGAAAATTTTTCTGTCAACCAATTCTTCAGCAATTGTCATTCTCAGCCCAATGATATATTTCAAGACTTCCATTTCTTGTAAGTTATATAAAGGAACATGAAAGAGCCAATTATCAAACCAAAACATATTCTCTTCTATCTCCAATAAGGGTAATAAACTCATTCTTCAATAGATCCATATTTCTTAGAATAGCTTTCAAATTTGAAGTAGAGCGTGATCTAATCTGTATACTCCGTATGGTTTTATTTTTTATGTAAATTTCATAAATCCATTTACACCAAAGAGATTTCTATCAGTAATTAATATCCATATTCTTTTAGAAAATATAACAGTATTAATCAACTTTAGAGAAATAATCCCAAGACCTCCTTTGCCTTTAGGAAAACAGACCTCCTTCCACTACATTTTAGCTCTTTTGAAAGTATCCTTATCCCCATTCCATAGAAATCTGTCATATATCATCTCTATGGACTTAATGATCTTCCTAGGAATAGCTAGATATCCAACTCAAAATAAATTAATTGAGTTAAGAACATATTAAACAAGTTAAGTTGTACCAGTAGTAGAGAGTTTTAGAGCTCCAAGAAGAAACTTTTCTATTAATTCTGTTAACTAGAATGTTGTAATCTCTAGAAAAAAGGACTAGTAGTTCAAATGGCAATGCCTAGATAAAGCAATGGAAATAGGTTTATGAAACCAATGATAGCATTGATAATAGGTTCTTTCCTTGTAGAAGATTTGGATAAATAAAAGAAACTTTTACAAAAATTGGTTTCCAAACCATAAAGTTTGCTAAAGATTTTCCAAGCTTTGATAAGATCATAAATAAACGTCTGATTGATTAGACTATTTCGTGATATTCAATATTGTAATAACCGCAAGTGCACGGTATGGCTGTAGCTAATACCGACGGCTATGGGTTGATCCCATAAAGACTACGAATATTAGTACCTACCTTTCCCGTATTATCTAGTGTAAGAATTGATTTTATATTTTTTAATAAAAAGAAAATAAAAACTAAAAAATTAAAGAATAGGAAGCAATAATGAACACAAAGATAGTGGAATTCACTTAGAAAACTATCGTTATTAGAAATTAGTATCTAGGTTTGAAACCCCCTAAAACCGTAATAAAATGATCTTTTATCATGTAATTGTTTGTTGATTAATTAAACCGTGGAGACTCCTATGGTATACTAGTGGTCGAGCTTGAGTCAACTAATAACTAATCCTAAGGTCTCTAACCAAATTACTCAGGTTAAATCTTATAAGATTGTGTTTCCAATTTATGAGTCCCTCTATTAGGTTTGGGCTTAATCTGGAAGATTTATGTCATCCTATCTCTATGGTTGTAATCAACTCCTTCTAATTACAGTGGAACTATTCACACTATGATTTCTCAATCACTACATATGAAATCAAATTATCAATAAAACATGTAATTAGGTCATAATAATCAATTAAACCAATTGCATTAATAAAGAAATCAAATAATATCAAAGTATTTATATAAGGTTTATCTTACCTAAATACTAACTGGACATTTAATTACATATGATCGAATCCGAAATCAAAGATATAATAAAACAAAAATGAGAAAACATAATCATAATTCTAGATCTCCCTAATTTATCTTCAATCGGACATTCTTGTGATGTAGAAGTTTGATCTTAAATTCTGGTTAATTTGTTGATAATTTCTTCATTTTTTCCACTTCCTTAGACCAAAATTGTCCCTTTTTCTGGGACTTACACAGTTGTTTACCAAATCGTGTATGTCCAAAAATGCTAGAAATCGCTAAAGTGCATGGTCGTGCACTCCTTCTAGATTGCTAATTTTCTATTTTATGCCATGTTTTCACCTAAATTCTTCTCTTTCAAGAACATAAAGGAAATTATAACCTGTAAATATACTTGGAGCAAATTAAGTACCAAATATAGGATATAAGTATAAAATATCAAGCAAAATACATCAAATATGGGTGGTAAAATATAGTCAAATATCCATCTATCAAACATCCCCACACTTAAGTTTTTGCTTGTCCTCAAATAAACTATAATTAAAATTATAAATTTTACAACATCAATCGATCATCAATATCCTATTGAATAAAATTAATATACAATTAGAGTCAAGTTGTCGTAAAATTAACTTCCTAAGCAATATTAATAATAATCATATCAACAATGGCATTGAAATCAAAAGCATATCTCTTTACACCCTTACCAAGATTTCACTCAATGCGCTCAAATGTTTAAGGTGAAAAGCATCAAAACTCTCAACCAAGACTTGCAATAAAATCACATCTCCACCACTTATGTAAAAATTAGAAACAAAAATCAAAAGGTCTTTATAAAGTTATAACGAGGTTTAGGTACAATATGATTGGGATAATAAAAGGTTTAAATTGAAGGAAATTTACTTAAAGAAATATTACAGGACATGTTTACAAAATACATAGGTCCTTTTAACGCAACTCTATTGGTACCATATACTTTTTCATTTTTTCTTTTTTTAGTTTTCTTCTTTTCTTTCTTTTTTATTTTATTTTTTCATCTTTTTTTCAACATTCCAATCAGTGCCATAATTCAAAAAATATTAGACCTTTCACAAATTTCAAGTCTCAAATAAGTAAATAATACAAATAACCTTTAGGGCTCAAAACAATAAAAAGGTCTTCAAAGAAAAATAGGATAAAGGTATATAATTTGGGTTTAATCAATTAAAAACGTTAAGACTCAACTTAATTATTCCTAAAGGTAAATTTTTAGGTATGGTGATTTCAAAAAAATAGGCTAAAGTAAGTTAGTGAATCTAAGTGTCTTAATCATATTAATACTTTTAGTTTCATAAATATGGTCTCAACATGCATAATAAAAGTAAGTTCTAGAATTATCCTACTATGCAATGATTACACACACATGAAAGAATAAAAAGAGCTTTTAAAAATTTTGAAAAATTGCTCTTTAAGCTCAAAACCTCACAAAAAAATTTGGGTATATATGTTTGTAAATAATACGCAATTTTTATTCAACTTGAATATTTCAATGATTACAAAAAATATGACTTAGAAAACTAAATTTACTCTAACCATTATCCTTTTACATAACAATTCAAATCAATATTCAACAAGGAAATATAGTATTCATGGACAGATTCAACCAATTCAAGATATTAGTTAATAAATTTTATAATCAAGATTATAATAAGCTTAAAGAAGTCATAATTCATTAAACCCATCCCTACACTTAAAGTTGTACATTGTTCTCAATGTACACAATATAAGCATTTATGAATAAGTGAGTGGGTTTAGTGGTACTTTCTTGACAATAAAGATTTCTCTAATTCTAATCCATCCAATGTGAAACTAACATCCTTGCAAAACATAAACGAAAAGGATAAAAAGAAACAAAAAATAACAAAAATAAAATAAAATCCTATATTAATATGAAAGCAAAAAACAAAGCAATATAGAAATTGAAATAAAATTAAAACTAACTCGTGGGTGACCTCCCATGCAGCGCTTCTTCAATGTTGGTAGCTCAACGTAACCTACATGTTTCTGTCACCCTAGATCTATGATCAACGGCTTGCGTCCACCCTTTTCTCTAAAAATCAATTTCATAGCTTATAAATAAGACACCTATTGTAAAGTGAT
This sequence comes from Erythroxylum domingense, assembly GCA_025594535.1. NCBI lineage: Eukaryota > Viridiplantae > Streptophyta > Magnoliopsida > Malpighiales > Erythroxylaceae > Erythroxylum > Erythroxylum domingense. Next base: position 20,556,971 of record JANQBM010000221.1, on the reverse strand, counting down.
CAAAAGGACATAATTGATTAAATTAATAAAACCAATAGACTCCATTAATGCCCTTTTTAATGAAAAGCTATTAAAATCGTAAGGAATAATAAAACTCCTTGTATCGTCGGCTAGCTCGAACAGTTTGTCTTTGAGGAAATGTGAACCCTTCATACTTAAGGTCACTACCAACACCTCATCAATAGTTTCCTTACTTGGTTCCTCCACCAATTCTTCCTCAATCACCTCTTTCCACTCTTCTTCTTCTTCTTCTTCTTCTTCTTCCTAGATAAAGGCTTCTAGCTTATCTTCTCCAATTATCTTCTACCACTT
>JANQBM010000221.1:20544820-20554930 GCA_025594535.1 Erythroxylum domingense | reverse complement strand
TCGATGGTTTGAGCAATATGTAAGTTTTTACTTACAAATATTGAAATGATTTAATTATAAGATTTAAGTGTTCAAATAACATAGTATGCTGTTTAATATGATATTTTCTTTTCTGTAGGCCTTAGAAAATTCACTAGAGAACAAGTTCATATGTGATCTTGCGAAGGGACCTTTTCAAACTATTAAATCATATCTGATGTGTTTCATTAATGGATACAAATATCATACAGAATATTATGGTCTTAGCATCACAACAATAAATAGTGGAGTTTGCATACAGGGAGAATTGATTGATTACTATGGCAAAATTATTAAGACACTTGAAATTGAGTACCTAGCGTTGCCAATAAAGTGAACTGTGATATTTAAGTGTGAGTGGTTTTATCCAACTCCAAATGTTGGTACAAAAGTGCATAGCCGATACAACGTAGTTGAAATCAACAAACGAAGAAGATTTCAACATTTTGAACCTTTCGTGTTGGCAATGCAAGCGATCTAGGTGTATTATGTCCCTTTTCCTAGCTTATAACAAGATAAATCAGATTAGTTGGATGTTTGCAAAGTTAAACCTAGAGGTGTTTTTGAATCATGTGGAAAACAAGAACAGAGAATTGAAAGTGAAGCGTTTCAGGAAGAGGCTTTTGAAATAAATGCATCTGTCGTATATGACGATAATGAGCCTTTGAACAATCCATGTAATGAATATGTTGAAATTTTATTTAGATATGATGAGGAGGGCCAGAGATCTGAAGAAGAGCCTGAGTTTGATTCAAATTCTTCAGAACAAGAAGATGATTTTAATTTACAATTAAGTGATGATAATGATTAATTTGTGTTTGTAATTGAATATTATATGAACAAATCAATTATTTCCTTTTCAATATATTGTATAAATTATTGAAATGAAGTTTGTAATATTTCTACAAACTTCAATCAAATATTAATTTCAGGTTGAAATATGGCATCAAAGAGAAGACAGAATATTTCAGGAGTAAGATTCAGACCACGATTCGGAGATACTTACTGTATAGGTGAAGGATCTCATAGTGTAGTAGCTAGAGATGAAACACCTTCTCCCCCTCCATCTACTACGCTAGTAGATGAGTTTATACCATCCACCACTCATACATCATCTACTACCCTTATACTGACAGAGGTATCAGGGGTAAACAATGCTAATGAAGAAGACAGCTGCTAACCTAGAGTTGAGGGACCCGATGGACAAAAATACATCACAATTGTCAATCATATGTAAGTGAAAATACAAGAATTTATAATTAAGTTATAGGTTTAAAATTTAAAAATGGTATAAAGTTATTTGTTTTTATATTAGGTTATTTCCATCTAGACCCTATTCAAGAAACATGACATCGAAATTCAAGGAGAAGATTAATCCTGAAGGCTATGTATGGAAGAATATCTCTCAGGTGACAAAGGAATTTTACTATCATGAGTTTGAGGTACGAAAAAAATTATTATTTTCTTTTTTAATTAACATTTTTATACATTAATTTGATAAATATTATTACATCAAAAGTATTTATCAAATATTTTTCCTTTTGTTACAGAAAGAATTTTTTGAGATTTTCAATTTGACGACATCATCTATAGAGTATGGGAGAGACGAGTACGTACACGTTATCGCGACTTTCTTGCTGCGATACATAGGGCAGGTCTACGACCACCTTACATTTTTGAAGAAATATGGAGTCGTTGGCTGCAGTATTGGACATCACCTGAGGCCATGTCCGTTTCACAGTATAATTCAGCCAACAGACATAGAGGACCGGAACGAGAGAGTCTTCTGTACATATGGGAGGATCTTTGCCCACTAAGAGCATGCAGAGAGACTTGTAAGTATCTACAATTTACAGTTATATTCTCATTTTTTTCTTTACTGTATTTTAATTGAATTTGATGTGTTAAAATTTGAAATGAAAATATGTGTTTCTTGTTGAGAATGATAATGTTATAAATGTCTGGTGCCATATATGGCTGTGTTTTTCTTTTTTTTTTCTCTGTTCAACAGAGGATAGATATCATAAAAATAGACGAAACTTTGCCGAAATTTTTATAAATTCTAATTCACTTATTATTAACATTTTATTCTTATGCAGGAAAAGTTTATGGGCATTAGGCCTACACCCCGTCAGCTATTTCTGCATACTCATACTAAGAAGCATGACGGTGTGACATTCATCAACAGTCGTTGTAGAGAACTCAATAAATGTGAAATTTATGGTTTAATATTAATAATGCTTAATAATTATCACTTAATAATATAAACATTGCTTTCTGATACCAAATACAAGAACGTATTGAACGACAGTTTCAGCAATCTGAAGATGTTGATGAAACTAAAACTTATCTTCATGTAGTGGGTGGTAGGGATCATCGTAGGAGGATATTTGGCTTAGATTCATTTGCGAACATATGTTATTCGCAATCCTCTATGTCCAGTACAGCAATATCTCGTAAGCAGTCTACCAACAATGAAGCGCAAGAGCTTCGGGGCACAATGCAGACTTTGGCTCTTCAGTTGTAACAGTAGATGGAACAGTATCAACTATCAATGCAGTACATCACTCAGCTCCATTAGGAGATGGATGAGATGAAGGGTAAGGGTAATACCTCATCCGCCGTCTCCAGATCAATAATGCACTTTTGGTCATTTAATTTGTATTACAAATACTTATTATGTACATTGTAATGCTTTTATTATCAATTAAGATATTTTAACTTTTAATCATCAATAAAAATTTCTATTTAAGAAAATTAAATGTATACTATAAATTTATAATTGTTAAAAGTATGCATTAACCATAATTTAAATATACTAACAATATATATTATTTTTTAAAAAAATATTGTTGTTAATTTACCGACGAAACAAAATAAACGTTCAATTCACAAATCTGTCGGTAATCACAGACGGAATAACTAATTCTATCTTAATTTTTCCCGACGGAATAAATTATCTATCGGTAACCTTCAACCTAATTTACCGACGGTAAATTTCGTACTGTCGGTATATCTACCGATGGAATATAACCTACCGTCGCTAAAGTTTACTGATGGTAAGTGACAGAATAAACCGTCGATATATTTATCGACGGTAATAAATATACCGTTAGTAAAGTTACCGATGATCAAGTTATTATCGTCAGTAAATATTAGCTACAGTCATTTCTATGACGACTTTGTCCATCAGTAATACGTCTTACTGACGAAACTTTTATATTTTTTGTCAGTAATTTCCGTCGTAAAATTGCATTTTTCTTGTAGTGATAAAACTTGACTTAGATAGTTTGAGGTAGATCGACAGATTAATATTAAAGAATTAGAAACTATAGCAAACTAACCAAGAATTATGTTTGATTATGCAAACTGGACCTGATGGGCATAGAGGCCAACATTATGAGACCAACTATTAACGCCAACAAGTTTAAGGTCAAGCTAAGTATCATTCAGAAGGTGCAACAATCTGAATTTGATGGACTATAAGATAAGGACCCTAACACACATATGTCAAACTTTCTGGGAGACTTGTAATATCGTTAAAGTCAATGGTGCCAATGAAAATGCAATAAGATTATTCTTATTTTCATTGAAGGGCAGGGTGGAGCAATGGTAAAACTCTCTTCCCAGATCATCATTTACTATGTGGCAGCAAGTAGCAAAGAAGTTTCTTCTGAAACACTTCCAGCTAATAAAGACTGCCGAGTCGAGAAATGACATCTTCTCCTATTCCCAAGCTGATTCAGAGACATTATATGACACATGGGAGAGATTTAAGGAGATGTTTAGGAAATTTCCACATCTGAGCCTACCTACAAGGCAGATGATAGATGTAGAAGCTAGGGGTACTCTGAATAATAAGACACCAAAAATAGCCTTTGACCTTATTGAAGACATGGGTATTAATAATTCTCAGTTACTCTTCTCGAACAAGACTTAACAAGCCAACAGGGGAATATAAAGTAGATAAAGTTGCACAATTCGAAAACCATGTTGAAGTACTAAGTAAAAAGATTGATGGACCCAATTTTAAGTTATGTAGTGTGAAATATGGGGGCTAAGACATTCAAGTCAAGACTATCAAACATTAAAACCCAAATATGTGGATTACATGGGGAATGCTCATAGACCCCAAAATAATCTGTAAGCTCATAGACCCTAAAATATTTTGTATAACAATACGTACAATTCAAGATGGAGGAGTCACCCTAATTTCTCTTGGGGGAATTAAGGGCAGGAAAAGAACAACCCTCCACCAAGATTTCAGTAGCATCCACCTCAAGCTAAGAAGTTGAATCTAGAAGACACGATGTCCAGGCTTGTTCAAGAGTCAAATGCAATAAATAAAGAATAATTGCTTATATACGTAACTTTAAAATTTAGGTCTAACATCTTGAAAATTTATTATTTGAAAGATTACAAAGGAGTTTACTGAGTACCATCGAAAAGATCCTAAAGAACATGTCGTAGCAGTCACCTTTAGGAGTCGAAAAGAGCTATAAGATGAAAATGAACCCTAAGAGAAGAAGGAGAGTAATAGTAGGCATCTAAAGAAAGCTAAAGGTGAAGGGTGCATTAAAAAAGTTAAGGAATTTTGACCTGTCATCACTTATCTTGCCAAAGTGAAGAAATATCTAACGGATGAGCAGTTTGTTAGGTTCCTTAAACAATTTAATAAACTCCAAATTAATTTACACTTTGTTAAAGCCTTTTTGTAGATGCTGTAATATTCAAAATTTTTGAAGGAACTACTTGTAAACAAGAGGAAGTTGGTGGAGTTAGTGACTATAACGTTAAGTGGAAGGTGCTCAACAATTCTATAAAGCAAGCTACCAGAGAAGCGTAAAGATATAGGGAATTTTACTATTCCTTGTCAAATTGGTAGTTTAAAAATAAAAAAGGCTTTAGTTGACTTAGGGGTAGGTATTATAACATCTTATTCCTTACTTAAGAAACTGGGATTAGGTGAACCAAAACCGACTAGGATAAGTTAGCAACTGGCAGATAGATCAGTAAAACATCTTAAGGGCATTATAAAGGATATTCTTACGTTTCTTAATCAGAAATATAGTTTATTCGTTTGTTTTAACTTTTATTTAGTTTGACTTTAGAATGGGTGGACATAATCATAATGAACAAACTACAATTTAAAGTTTTAATGTTAGTGAAATCAAAATGTATTTTTTTTTAAATTAAAGATCATTTTATTTTTTAACAATTTGAGTTAGGTTAAATAAGTTTGGTTGATTATGATTACTTTTTAAACTTTTTTCTAAGTTAGTGATTAAAATTTTAAACTATTATAATTTATACCTTATTGTTTTCGTGTGGGTGAAAGCCATTCTTCTTTTAGTCCAATTCCATCTGCCTTGAGCCTTTTAGAGTGAGACTAGAATATTTTCATTATTGAGAAATGATATATTTTAAAATGTTACCTAATACCTATGGTTAGTTAACATTTAAAAATATTAGACTGAAAGAGAAAATTGAACCATAATATTTATAGTGGAATACAAGTTGAACACCAAATTTTCAAAGTGTTTAATTTGAACTCTAACATTTACAAAACGTTTGAAACAAATATTATAGGGAAAAAAAATCTAACAAAATTTGCTCTCTGTTGGTGAAATGACATGTTCTAGATGACATGGCAGTTTTTAAATTTTTTCATAGGACCCACGCACAAAATAACATAGATTTTTAACTTAAAAAATAGAAATGGGTCTTACAACATAAAACTCACTGTTTATCTCTAGCTAAACCCTAATTATCCCTAATGAATCAAATTTCCTTAAAATGTTTCCTAATCCTCGTACCGATCATTCTAACTTAAGAGCTTGTAGCTGTAAACCATTTTTTGGTATGTATTGATTTGTTTCTATAAAAAATCGAGACGATGTCTAAGTTTTTATATAATGAAAAATTAGTTAGAATCTTATCTATCTTGACAAAAGTTATAAATTCTATGATTCCCTTCTTTGCATCGCTTGTACAATATAATACTGGGGAGGGTATGTTAGTTTATAATTGAGTACAGTTTTTTAATTGATTTCAAGATATTCTAAGACATAAATCAATTAAGTTTTGTTTAAGGGTTTCTACTTCCTACCCTCTATAGAACATCTAGGTAGAGCAATAACGCAAAATCCTTTAGAGAAAAAGACGGGGAATATATGTTTACACGGATCAGTGGCCCACCTATGCCATTGCTTAATTAGTGACAAGCAATCACGTCTTGTCGTGGGGAGCTTCCTTAAGGACTATAATATCAAAGTACAGTTAGTTCATTTCAATTCTGACACCTCTGATTTCTCTGCAAACAATCACCTAATCCTTGTCCACTCTTATTTGAGATCAGATCTCCTGTACTATTTATGATGTTCCTATCCTGTTCCATTAAACGTTATCCACACATTTACGTGGACCCCATATAAATGTATGGATGAGATTTAATAAAACAAGGTTGGAACAGAGTAAGTGGAACAAAGGATTTGATGGACTCTTATTCACCCACAAACATCGTATTCCTCCTTTTCGAAGATGTTTCCTCTTATGATATCATTGCCATTTCTCGGGTGTAATAGCCCAGACCACCAGCTCATAGATATTGTCCGCTTTGGGCCTTCGCCCAGCCAAACCCTCACGGTTTTGCTCTTCAAACCCTTGGGAAAACGCGTCTATGAGGGTGAGGTATCCATACCTTTATAAGGCGTATTTCGTTCCCCTCTCCAACCGATATGGAGCTCACATTCTACCCCCTTTAGGGCTTAGCGTCCTCGTTGACATACCGATTTGGGTACTGGCTCTGATACCATTGTAACAGTCCAGACCACCTGCTCACAGATATTGTCCTCTTTTGGGCCTTGACCCAGCCAAGCCCTTATGGTTTTACTCTTCCCACCCTTGAAAAAATGGGTCTATAAGGGAGAGGTTTCTATAGCCTTATAAGGCCTACTTCGTTCCCCTCTCTAATCGATATGGGAATCTCACATTCCACCTCCCTTGGAGGCCCAACGTCCTTGCTGGCCCACAGGTCTGGATCCACCCCCTTGGAGGCCCAGTGTCCTTGTTGGCACACAGGCCTGGATCCACCTCATTTAAAGTTTAGTGTCCTTGCTGACATACCAATTCAGGTACTAGCTCTGATACCATTGTAACAGCCCAAACCACCAGCTCATAGATATTGTTCACTTTGGGCCTTGGCCTAGCCAAACCCTCACTGTTTTTCTCTTCCCACCCTTGGGAAAACATGTTTATAAGGGTGAGGTATCAATATCTTTATACGACGTACTTTGTTCCTCTCTCCAACCGATATAGGATCTCACATTCCACCCTCTTTAGGGTTCAGCGTCCTTGTTGACATATCGATTCAAGTACTGGCTCTAATACCAATTTAATTTTCACAACTTGGAACCACATCGGGCACATGACAATCGCCACATACACAGGCTAAGGATACTCACGATACCCTTAACCTAACTATGCAAGGCTAACTGGATATCTTTAAAAACAATTGGATAGTATTTACAAAATTATAAAGCATATCAACATAATCATGAGCCACTATACAAAAAAAGTACAAAACAGAGACTATCCACATGCGGTAACACCTAAAAAATGTCAAAAGACCGCACGATCCACTCAAAACTTCAAACTCACTAAATTAACCTCCATGGTTGGGAAGCGGAGGGGGTGAGTTCACTAAGTACTCAGTGAGCAGAAAAGACATATATCACAAATAGAACCTGGTACACACCAAAATGATCTAAATAACCTAAGAACAGTTTTATACATCTAACATGCACATAACCACCTATGAAGTGAATATGCATGACATAAAAACACATAGACCTAGTCTATGACTCATGCCATACTGGTTAGGAACCACATAGGCCTAGCCTATCTATCACTCTTTTAGTGAACATAGGTTCTAGTTCCAGTATGCATGAGCAGAAAAGCATCACATTTAAAAATCAAATCTTGCCAGGAAGTCAAATCTCATAATAAGCCAAAACAATTACGTGTGTCACCACTAGTCGGCCAAACTAGTGTGCACACCAACCAAATCCTGATGTTGGCTTGACTTTTATTTGTGGTGAGTCCAGACTATAGTCGACAAGACTATCATGACCCTATGTGATGACCTCGTCGGTGATCAAACCTCTAAGTGTGCAATCACCAGCGAGTCTTGTAGAATGTTGTCGTTACAAAGACTCAAATTTTATGTATCAGCATCAAGGGTACGAAGGTCGCTTAATTAGTTATGCCCAGCATATGATTGGCCATTCATTTTCTCACCAATCACAAAAAAATCATATACAAATATTAGGTACAAAATTTAAGTAAGGTACCATGCCTTTTTTTATCAGTCCAACCGATAAAATGGAACCTTGCCATGGCTCTAAGCCAAAAGAGAATACATACATGTGGCATATAAGACTCAATAATGCATATGTAAGTTTCAAAACGCCATTTCATGCAATGAAAGTCACCTTCTGCACTCCAAGTGTAAAGTTATTCAAAAAAGTAGTTTCAGAAAATCAAACATTGTCCTTTGCACTTCAATTGTAAGTTTGTTGAAAACAATATCATTCCTTAAACTACGAAATAAAAACATCAGTTTCACTCCAAGTGTAAAGAGTTATTCAAAAAAATGTTATTTATTAAATACATAAGTATAGTAGCATCCATTTGAGAATCAATTCTACTAAGCATTACCTAGGTTCAAAATTCACATAAAAGTCATTGTGCATATCTTGGAATGTCCTAATCCCATTTGAGAGATATGTTTTCCCTAACTTACCTCAAAAGAAGGTATACACTCATTTAACTTCAACAATCCTTTGTACGAGCTCCTTGATTCACAGCTCTCGAGCCTTTATACATACAAATGTAATGTACTTACTACCAAAACATACAACTCATATTTATACCCCATCACATAAGTGTATAAAACTCAACCCTTATTATTCGCACAAGCTTTCTTTTGCATTTCCCAAGGCATTTAACGCCTTGATCGAATACTTACACATTTTAAAGCATAATTAAGCGCATTTTTATCCAAGCGCATTAGGACAATACTCATCAATCTAAACAATAATTTAAGTTTACTCTAAGTAAACATGAAAGCCTTTTTCCAATGCACACCATCAAAATCCTTAAATCCTAAGCCAAGTTCACTTAGGCATTTTATCAAATACCTAAAGGCATAAACTTGAAAGCCTCCTTCTAAGGTACTTCTTCCTCATTTTTCACCATCAATTCACATTATAGATACCCAATTAACATCATAGAGTTCATTTAAACCATCAATTTCAAAAGATATTCAAATTTTCGCAAATTTTCACTAAAGAGAGACCATTTCATTTTTGGCTTAAAGAAGCTTCTCCATGACCCCATTTCATTCATCTAAACCATGTTTCATGCATATTCAAGAATGGAGAACAACATATTTGAACACCAAACTCAAAATCATAATGTAGAGAGAGATGAGACAAAATTTACCTAAACTTTCCTTTGGTGATATCTTCCAATCCTTTGAGAATTTCTTAAATCTAATGATAGATTTGAGTTCCTTGACCCTAAATTACATTAGAACATCTAGGTTTGGGTTAAATAATTTTTAAAAAAGTGGCGAAAGATGGGTGATGGTTGAAACTCCACTTTTCCTCCTCTTTTCTCCTTTCTTCTCCTTTCTTTTGATTTGTAACAGCCCGGACCGCGAGCTCATAAATATTGTATGCTTTGGGCCTTAGCCCAGCTAAGCCCTCACGGTTTTACTCTTCCCACATTGGGAAAACGCGTCTATGAGGGAGAGGTTTCTACAGCCTTATAAAGCCTACTTAGTTCCCTTCTCCAATCGATATGTGAATCTAACATTCCACACCCCTTGGAGGCCTAGCGTTCTTGCTGACATACTGATCAAGGTATTAGCTCTAATACCATTTGTAACAACCCAGACCACCTACTCATAGATATTGTTCGCTTTGGGTCTTAGCTGTAACACCCCAACTCTCGCTGAACCCGAACCCGATATCGATAGTGATACCCGGATCCGTGCCCCGCGAGGGTGGCGTGTCACATCACTTAACA
>JANQBM010000221.1:20511786-20528501 GCA_025594535.1 Erythroxylum domingense | reverse complement strand
ATTACTTTCACCCCAAATTCTGCCCATTTCATAGTCTCTCACTACCAAGATCACCAAATCACAAATATGAACTTCTCTACATTTCTCATTTATTATTTCTAGTCTTCTAATAAAAGTTCGGGGTCTAACATTGCTAATCCTACAAATTTTGACTCTCTCCTCTGGACCTTCCCTGAGTGGTTCCATCCTCCCCCAAAATGGTGCCTCCAAATTGCACATATCCTTAATAGACACGAGCTAAAGGATATTCCTTTAGCTGATCAAAAAGCCTACTCTATCTTTATCATCCACTGACCTTATAGCTTAATTGTGACAGTATATATATGCATCATTAATCATATCCAACTTTGACTCGCCTCTGTTGAATGGCCCAAAGACCACAAAGATTTGATAAGTGATTTGTATCATTTTCTGGATCATCTGTATCATTATACCTGAGCAACTAAACCAACCACCTGGACTTCTATAAGTCTATAACTAGAAGATTTTGCTCTTCCAAAGCCCATCTCCCCTTTTGTTAGGTATTGTTCTTCTGTTGACCAATTTACTACTATTGGATTTAACATTATTTCTAAGATGCCCAGGATCTATAGTCTCCGGTTTAGACTGATTCAGAAATAAACCGCTTTATCTAAAAAATGGACAAAATGGATGAGGACATGTCAGACTCAGATGATGATATTAATAGACCACGCTCTCTCTTTCTAACTCCTTATTAGAAAAATTCCTTCTTATCTTTTTAGCTTATTCTTATCTTTTAGGAATATTATTAAGACCTAGTGTTCCCCAATAATTCTTACTTTTATTATTAGCTTTTGTATTATAGTGTGCATTATTGTATTATGGGAATCTTCTCTCTAAAGTTGTTTGTCTTCATCTTCTTTGCTTAGTTTATAAAAGCAAAGCTTCTTTCTTGTTATAACTAAGCAAAAAATCAATAAATATTATGTGTTTTATACTCTATGGCTTCTTTCTAAAGAAGGAAAAGTTTAGGTTGGAAAAGAAGTGAAAGCATGGTGAAACAAGGGTCTCTTTTACAATATAATATTGTTGCTTAATTGATCTTACATTCTAGGTGGCATTTATTTCTTACATCACAGTTGGTGATCCTAAATTGTCAATCATAATAGAAGCATTAAAAGTGTTGAATTCCTGCGAACCTTAAAATTCTTTTGTTATAAACATGATTCCATATATAGTTGTAGGACTCGTAGTCTTTGATGTACTTTTGGAGAAGAATGAACTTTTGAGGAAATTGGCTTTAGAGAATGACATTGAACTAGCATATATTTCAAGATATCCTAACTTTTTTATGAGTCTATATTGCATAACTTCTAATGTGGAATAAAATGAATTTACTAGAAGCTTAATAAAAACTAAAAGGGATAAAGATTAATCGATAATTGGTAGTAATATTTTAAATTTTATGATGTCTACTTAAATTGTACTTACATATATGTGCATGAAACATTCACGCTTTTTTATAGCGATTTTTATATAAAATGGAAATAAATGCAAGTTCACGAGTATTATACTTAGAATATGTAGATGGTACTTGTTTATCTAAGTTTTCATCAACAATATCATTTAATGGATTTTCAAGTTAAAAAAAAAAAAGAAAACTTCCTTCATTTTGTTATTTATTTGAAAAAGGGAGGAGTTAGATACTATAAAAGTTAGTTTCATATCAAATCAATCACACTATTGAAGAATAATAAAATTTTTATGCTTTCATAAATTAGTCTTTATAAATAGTTATTTTAGTTTGAGTTTTGGTCTTATTAACATGACAATAAAATTTTCAAATTTAAGAACAAAATGCACTGTACAAGATGTCATTGTACAACAATAACAAGAACAACCTAGTAAAAGTCTTGCTAATATGCAAAGTTTGAGAAAGTTTAGTAGTATGCAGTTTTATCCTTAACTAGTTGAGAAACTTATAGATATGTGTGTATGTAATGACTTGCATGATCCTTTTTAATAATAAATATAAATATTGCCTTTTTTAACAAATCAAAGAATATAAATATTTAAAAATTCTCTTAACATATATACCCCCGCACTATTTGAATTCTTGTAAATGAAAAGAGTACTTCTACACTCGAACAACTAAACTAAATCATCAACGTTAAAAAATTTTAAACTTAATTTCTCACTAATGAGAGTTGTATTAAACAACACCATGAGATTTAGGTACATAACTATCAATTATTTATTTCTTCAACATAGTATTTTGAAAATAAAATTAGCAAAAAGTGCATTTTTGATGCTAAAGTTTTCTATCAAAATATATAAAAGTTCAAAATGAACTTTAAGTAGATGAAAATTTAGACAAGTTTAAGTCCCCATCTCATCACATTATTACTAGCGTGACACAAATTTAACATTTTTATTAATAATGTAGGTCCTATATTGTCACGTCTATGTAACTTATTTTGAAAATAATATTAAAATAATTTAACTTCTTTTTAAATTTTGATTATATTTTTAATCTATAATTAAAATTAATAAACATTAGTTAATCTAAATAATTGTACCTTATTCATAATAGTTTTAAATTTAATTAAAAATAAACCCTAATTCCTACAATGAAAATCCTCATTCCAAATTTCGAAACAGTAATTAATACTCGCGTCGTATTCCTTTAAGTTCGAAACTTTTCTGATGTTTTCTTTTAAGAACAAAACTTTCCTATCATTTTCTTTCAAAATTAAAAAGGCAACTTTCTCCTATCCATTTCATTGGCTGCAACAATGTTAGGGACCACTAAAAGCCATAACTAGAGCAACTCGAAGCCATCTTTATATTGCTTTTGACATGGATTTGAACGGCATCCTAACCCACCTCAAACCTGCCACTCTCCTTTTGTCCCTTGGCCTCAAGCTCACAAGCGATCAAATCCAAGTTCCAAGATTTCCTCCATAACATGGATTCCAGTAGTAATGGCTACCTCGAGTTTCATAACTTGATCAATCTTATCCTCCCTAAAAGAAGAATTATCTCTCATCAATAAGAAATGTAATTTGGAGATGATTGTTTGAATTTAAATCAGTTGATGTATTTCAATCTCCGATAAATCCAAATATGTTATTTGAAGATTGTATGTGTAAAACTAATTTCAATTTTGAACACTAGACCTACAAATGTTCTAATCATTTTGAAATGATAATTAATTATCGATTCGATTCAATCCGATTAAATAAATACAACATATATATATAAATATTAGACACAAATTTCGTAACTTCAATTTTGAACAATGACAGGTAATAGAGACTAAATCTCATGATCTGATTATGGTGTTTTTATTATGTTTTATTAAATCTTATAATCATATTTAAGAGAACTCTACGTAAATATATAAATGAAAATTAATAAAACAGAGTTAGAATAGAATAATTAAAACAAAGGATTTGACATACAAGTAATAACATTAAATTATACCACTGCTCCTAATCCCATGTACAAAATATTTGAATAAAGTTGACAATAGAGGTCGATTATAATCAACTTACTAATTTTTTCCAAAATGAGTTATTTTGTTCAAAATAATATCGTTTTAAATTTTTTTCTTCAAAAAATAAATATAAAACCAAACCAATTCATCACGCTCGTGACCCGACGGGTCTTAACCCAAGTTGAGGGAGGCGTGCTGGGCCTACCCCTCAGCTTGGGCCCGACTCCGCCCATTGCATGCCTACATTTGAACTTCAGCAGCAAACAAAAGACGGGTATCAAACAATTTATAAAAGTAAGGCACCGTTTTTAACTTTTTACGCAAAACAAGAGGGAGCTTCGTTTTTCTTTTGCCTCCAATCAAAGGAAAGGAAAATCCCGAGAAATGAATACTGAAGAAGCAAAGAGAAGCATCACCGGAAGTCTGCTCGTGAAACCCAACTCCGACGACCGGAAACCCTCTCCGCTGGTGGCACCACCTCCCACCAAGAAAATCATCATAAAAAACGCTGATATGAAGGAAGAAATGCAAAATGAGGCAGTTGATATTGCAATCGCGGTTAGTTCTCTATCGACATTTGATTTAAAGTTGGCCCTTTTTTTAATTTTTTTATTGGATTTTCATCTGGGCATGTTGTAGTTTCTTCTGTTTTTGAGCTTTTGAGTATTGTATTTGACTTGGTTCAGGCTTTTGAGAAACACAATGTAGAGAAGGATGTAGCAGAGCATATAAAGAAGGAGTTTGATAGAAAACACGGTCCCACTTGGCATTGCATTGTTGGTCGCAATTTCGGTAATCAATCCTCAAACTCGCTGCTGTTTTTGACTATTCCCATTTGGCGTTGGCTTAGATTTAGCACTTGTGACTTTGTTTTTTGGGCACTTAAAGTGACTTGTGGAAGATTATTTGCTTTATTTCTTATTTGGGTTTGCTGCTTACTGGATGAGAAGCGTTATTCTATAGTTGGGAAATAGAAATGATAGATCTACTCATTGTTTGGAGGATGTACACTTATCTTCACTGTAGATGCTTTAACGAATGATCTTTTTTACCCCAAGTGAACTGCGGGTGAGAGTTTTTGCTTCAAGTTTCTGAACAGTGTCCTGTAGTTGAATGCTTGAAATGAAATTATGATTGGATGAATGTGGATGTGTGATCATATAAAGGAGAATTGAGGTTTTTCCCGTGAGGCTAAGACATGGAACATATCCGGAGCCATCCTTAATTTTCCCATGAGAGTGTTTATTAAGCGCCAGGCCGAGCTTGGGAGCAAGATGGCTAATGACATATCATCCATTAACTTTTGAACGTTCACTGAGGATACTCATAGTTAAACTGGAAATTTGATCTTCGTCTTCTTTCCATTATATGAGCAGGTTTACTAAACTGTTAACTTACTGATCCCAGTGAACGATGATTGAGTAGATTTATCTCATTCCATGCCACAGAAAATTATTTGTCTTTGAACTGAACCTCAGGACACCAAATAATTTGGAATTGGCTTCTTGATTTCCTCTTGACTTCTACCTGCGGCAATGTTAGTAAAAACGGCTAAGTTTCTGCTTCCTGGTAGTCTAAGAAAGTTGAAAGGATTTCTGGTCCTTCTCTTCACTTTATTTTGTGGGATTGGAATGGGGATCAAGGGATCTTACCGTTTCTAATTTGATTCTAGAATATCTGCTTCTCACAATCTAAAGTTGGCATCCTTGGGACTACACTATTAGTATGTACAGCACAGTTTGGCAATGGAAATACTGCAAGATCATGCACTTGTGTTAATGTTATTCTTGTACCACTTATAAGGTTCAGCTAATCTTGGTGTCTCTGAGATCTTATATCTGCATATTAAAGCAGGTTTAAACATCCTTCTGCATGAAAGTTGATATTTGAGCTTAACCAAAATTCAATATGAATGCAGACTATCTGATTGCAAAATTGAGATAATTATCTAAATATAACTTGTTTTCATCTTTATCTGGATAATGCTACTTAAGCTCGAAACTCTTTGACATGCTTAATCATATTTCTAATGGGTTACTGTTTGACCCAGTCATCCATTCCTAAGCTTAAACTCTGCAATGAATGTGAGATTTTACTTCAGATTGTCCATATCTTTCTAGTTGGAGAGTGTCAATCCTTTGTTTTTTTTTTTCCACAGCATAACCGTCTCACTGGTTCTTCCTAGGATAAAGTTCAAGGTTGCTTGTAAAATCGACTGGAATATATTTTTATTGGAAGCTGGAACAGAAATTTAGGATTGCTATCTGTGGTTGAACAACTGAAATAAGAATCTAGAAGCACCATTTTTGGTACATAGTATCTTGATGTAGTTGAAATTTGAAACTTTTGTTTAATTAGATATTCCAACAAACAAATATTTTGTACCTCAAAGTTTAACTGTAGTAGCAATTTAAACTACTCCACTTAGGATTCCCAACATTGAAACATTTAACTATGTTTTATAGAGATGTACTGATTCAGTGGGAAAAATAATACTGATATTTTCATGATATATGTCTATTGCTTCAATTGTGGGAAAATGATTCTTTGAAGTGTTAGATGGGTTGCCTTTTTCAACAATAGTTTCTGTGATGCTGTCAACGTGATATCAGAGTTTTATCAGTTTCTGTCGAAGACTGAATTCACGAAACATTTTGTTATGATGTTGCGGTACATAACAATATCTTTAAGGGAATTGATGTTGTCAAAAATGAATGTTTCATGATCAATATTGCTGGTTTCTTAGAGAAAATTCCATCCTGCATTTGTTATTTTAAAGTTTCAATAGCATCCTGCATCTTTTTATTTGCTTTTCTATGTTGCCATGTACAGGTTCATACGTTACACACGAGACAAACCACTTTGTTTACTTCTATTTGGACCAGAAAGCTGTTCTGTTATTCAAATCTGGTTAACCATTGTGATTTCGGAGATGGTGGCAAGAAGTTTATGAAGCTATACATAGTGCCTGTATGTATTAAGTGAAAGCCACTGGAATGGAAACTCTAGCTAGACAATCACTTGTATATTGCATTTACTTGTAACGTGTTTGAACGGTGGACAAATTGGAGTTCTAACTAATCAATTTTGTGTGCCATTTTTCAGATGCTGTTGTTGGTTTCCCTGATTTTTGCTGTTATTGTTGTGTGGCCCCGCCGAAACTAGAATGATTGGAAACACATTTTGATTAGATTTTAGTAAGCTTTTCTTTTCACCATTTTTTTTTTTTCTGATCTCAATCTCATTCCATATTAAAGAAAAGAAAAGAGAAAGGAAGAGAAGTATATATTCTTGGGATTGTCTTTGTAGTGCTACTGGTTAGGCAATAAGCATCAGCGTACAACTGTCCCTTTTCCAGGTAGGGGATTTGGATATGAAGACAAGTGCAACCCTATCTATTCCATACAAAACCATTGGGCCCCTACAACTCCTATTTATTTTGGTTAGTCGTCTTATTTATTTTGATTCCAACTAGATCAAAGCTGCATAGTAAAGTATAAGATTCCATGGTACCAAGTCCTTGGATCTTTTTATCAGCTTCTCAACACAATTGTACATTTTTTGTGACAACATATGATACATTTCACTCAGCCTATGTCCAACTATAGTCACGAAATTCTTCCAAATTGTTCTCCAGATTCAGTCCTTGTTCTCCAAGCTAGCTTTACCTTTTATTTCCCACTTTTTGCTAAAAATACATGTAAAGGGAAAGCACTTATATAGTCTGGTTTACATTAATCATGCTAATTAAAATATTTCTTATCATATCGTTTGACAATATTAGAACATGCCATTGAACTCGTCCTCTATCGTGATTATGCAGTTGATGATTTAATATCGTTTCAGTTATTTCTTCTCATTCCTTTTCCTCATTTAAGTTGTTACTGTTAACCTTAACATTAATGTTCTTTGTACATTTGGTTCAATTTTGAGCTGGGGTGGGAGTGGTCTCTAGTCCCATTAAACACATCTACTTGCCCCCTGTATCTTTATGCCGTGGGTTCTTAAACAATGAACTAAACAGTGGCTTTAGGACCAAACCTTAAACTCTTTTCTAGGACTAGTACTGCTATTTTGCCACTAACAAAAAAACTATAGGACAAGTACATGCAACATGCCATGCAAAAAGATACCTTATTCACTAAGAAATACAAGAGACAAAGGGGTTTTGTAAGAAACACCAAAAAAATGTGAAGTTGAATTTGCTTTTTTGACAAAACGGTCTCTTATGGGGACCATAAAGTTGTTCTCTTGATTCCCTTACCATCTTCTCCAACAAAATTGTTCCCTCTTGAGTGGCACACTGTCCTCTGAGTGCGCAATCTAAGGTATTACCTCTACAATTGCACTAATATGCGCGCATCAGAAGCATCCAACCCAATTTACCATTCATCGTCATCTTTCTTAGCAACCAAACAAGAGAGTTGTCTGTCCCAAGAAAATGATAGCACCCTTTATATTTACCTTAAAGCTCTTGAATCAATAAGAACGAAACTGCAACAGTTAACTAATGTAAACACCATGACTTACCTTATTCATTTAAAGCTTGTCTACCAAGAAGCTAAATATATCCTTTTAACCGTCCTTTAGATTTTTAACGTGTAATTAGGAAACAATCAAAGCACGAGCCCCCATCGATTGAGCTCATCATATGTAATGTCGCGTTTAATATATTTTAAGCTTCCATTAAAAATAACAAAATCAAAAAGGGCGAGAATGGCACTTCAAAAGGTAGACAGGATAAAACTTGAATATAATTATAGAAGGACGACCAATAAACGAAAACAAAAAACTACCCTACTCTCTGTTCGTTTTATCGGCCTCTCCTTTACTACTCATTCCCACAGGTTTCAATAGACGAAACCACCCTCCGGTCGGTTTCTGGTGCTTTTCCCGTTGCGAGAGGCGACTGATGATGACGATGATGAAGAAGAAGATAAAGAAGGGGCAGAGCTTGGTCTCATGGCCGTCAATGAACAGTTCCCTTTCCTTAGACTGTCTTCCTCGTCCATAAATATCTGCTTGCACCTGCACTCCACGCTACAAAACGCTGTGTCTCCTCTACATAAATCACGAAACAAGAAGTTAAGTCGATATATAACACAAAAATATACGAAACCCATTAAAAAGATTAGCCAAAAAAATACAAAAAGATCCCATTTATAGGTTGAAAATTAAAGTGCTTGAGCCTTCACGGGTTAAGATCTGCGCGCTACGCAGAAAATAAAAGAACACGGCAGCAGCTTACTTGTACATGTATATATCCTTGCCAGGCAAGAGCTTTTGGCTGCAAAGAAAGCATTGTTGAAGAAAAGAAGGGACTGGGAAAGAAGAGTAAGAGGTAGAAGAAGAAAAAGGAGAAGGCTTGCTGATAATCATAGTGGCTTTGTTGATAATTTGTCGACTTTTCTTGTTAACAACACTCTTCTGGGGCTCTAAGACTACACTTAAACCTACCATATCTCATTATAACCCTCTATAATACCTCTCTCTGTCTGTGTACAAGAAGACGCTTCCCTGGTTTATATGAAACAGTTGAAAATCAATAGGAATGAGAGCGAGGGAGAAGCAGTAGTGGGACAGCGACAGCCGTGGAGGATTATTACTAAGAACTACGATTTGGCTTCTAGTACCTATTCAGGGCCACGTATCTGTTTATAGTTTCCATTTCATTTTTCTCTTTTTCTTTTTCCACTGCTCCGCTGTTTTCTTCTGCTCATTGTACTTGAACCACTTTTAATTTCTAATTCCCTTGAACCACTTCGTGGATGTTACTCCTGGTCCTGGCTTAAGTGTTATGTGAAAATTGTTGAATATATATATTGCTATAAGCTTATGGAATCTAAAAATTATGCGTACATTGAAAATACTGATACTAGGCTAATAGTTCTATATGAAATTGTGGTTTGAACTTGTTTTGTGGTAGCAATTGTTTGCTCTCAGGTAGTTAATATTATTCGAGGCTCGTTTTCTCATCAATATATACCATGCTAGATTCAATCAATGGAGTAACGTTAGAAAAAGGAAAAGCTTACAATTCTAATGTTAAGTTTTGCATACATGAAAATGATTCAGATTGGTTTTTATATTATTACCAACGTAATCATGTTTTTTAAGTCGCCTATGAATTATCAATCAAGAAAATGAAAAGCGCTAAACCACTAATATCTTAATCCAAACTGATTAAGAAATTGTTCTCCTTTAACCGTAACCATGTTGTATCTTAAAACTATACTCAAGTATTGACTAGAGGACTTGTCACAAAACCTAAACATATCCAAGGCAATATATCCACACATGCTCGAATTGAAACATTTTAAATATTCATTGAGGTTGATCTTAATGTTAACCTGTAAGACAATTATACATTTCTTTTAAAGTTATTTGAACATAGGGAAGTGCACACCTTACCAATTTAAAGAATGCACAGCACATCGACTAAACTTGCGAATTTCATTTTATTTTCAGGCTTATCACCAATTTGTTTATTGCTATCTACCTATAATTTCATTTTCAAGCTTAACTCGAGACCTCCGAGAAAGCAAAGAGGGGGACGCAAGCCCAGATGTGTTATACCTTTACTCTTAATGCACGAACATCTATCTTTTTCAGATAAATAATGCTATAGGTATGGAATAAAAGTTAATGAGATGAAAAAATGCTAGTTAACTTTACTACATCTCTTCATTTGTTTTTCAACTTAAAATTATGTTTTTTTTTTTTTTTGCATCTTTCACATGTGATATGGTCTTTAAGTCATACACATAACTTGTTTTCCTTTTTTCCAAGTTTCCTTATCCATTTTTTTTTTTTACATGCTTTCTTTAATTTAAAAGATTGTTGGTCTTATGAAATGCTTATGTTGTTCAACTAGAAAAGGCTAAACCTATTGACTAAATATGAAGGTTTTTTTCAATATGCATTCAAATATACTTCATTAGAGTAACATTTTTCCATATATTCTTTTAGTGTCCCTCTATCAAGTAAAATTTAACCATATGTCCACAAGGGATTTTGGTTAGACCAAACTTACCACGTATATAAAATGAGTTTCTCAAATTAACCATATGATGATCTTTGATATAATGCTGGACTTCAAATTTTACTTATACAACATAATGTGAAGATAGTTTGAAGCTTCTTTTTTATTGATTCTAATTTTCTTTTTGGATTTGGACGTATATTTATCATATAAGTAGTCAAGCTTTCTCTCTTTGAATGAAATCTTTTTTTAGTGCTCTCCTAAGCACTTCTAAGCAAGTGATAAAATGTTTGTCTTAAGTTTTCTTTAAGTATGTATTCAAGCTTCTAAATATGTTATTTGACAAAATATCATATTTGGATCTTCTGTCAACTTTATGTTTGCATCAAATTTTTTACGTTGCTTCTGTAATCAAATATATATGTCTTTATTCAATAATTCAAGCTTCTTAATTTCTTTTTCCTACCCTAAATTTGTATACTTATCTAATGTATACCATATTTAATCCTTTATGATTTTGTTAACTTTGTTGTATTAGGCCACAAATACTTGAGAAAATATATGTGATATAATAAGACAACTTATTTTCTAATAATTTTTGAAGCCTCTATAATAATTTAACAAAAATATTAGAATGTTCAATAATTTAAGTATTAATATACATAATCAAACATGATTATAGTATTGATAAATATGACTTTTTCTTATTAGAAATGAATTCCAATGTTCCATGCTCACCTTTAACTTAGACAAGATATTCAAGGAACCATTTTCATGTCTCTATGTTTTTCACCTTAACAACTGCCTAAATTAGTGAGTATATATTGTCATTAGAATCACTATTGACTATTATTAGAAATTACCTCCATGATTAGTGTTTAAATGGCATTCATATATGTATTATTGGTTTGCATGCATCTATAAGGCCTTTCTTCATTGGCTTTAATCAATATAATAGCTATCAAAAGTTCTATCAAGTGATCTTACAAAAAATGAGATACCTTTATTATGTCCCATTATTGCATAAAGTAAGATCTCAACTTTTCATATTGATTCCTTCATCTCCCAAACTCATGCTAATTCCTTTGCTTTGTTTTCTTTTTGGCCTTATATGCTTTCATATAAGATATTTGTTGTTAATATTCCCTTAAAATAGCCCTCTTTAAACAATCCATCCCTATGATTGTGCCAAGCCTCCATGCACCCTCCAGTCACATTTTAGCATACCAACAATCATTATATTTCTTTATTGTTAAAGTATACAAAATTGAACCTATTTTAGATATTAAATTCCATTAATGTGTCAACTGAACAAAAAAAATCATGTTTAAGCTTGATTAGTTGGTTGGAATTAATTAATACATTAAAGAACAATTTTTGGTTTTATCCTCTCTTCATCAAAAATATCTTTAATACTTACCACATCATTATTATCAACATTAAATTTATCATAATCTAAGTCCACTAACTCTTCACCAATATTAAAATCAAGCAAGATATTTAAAACCCCACTAATCCTTTATGAAATTAGTATTCAACCCCTTCCTCTTTAGAACAGTCAAAATCATTTAATTTTATTGATTCTTAAACTTCCTTATCATATTTTAGATTTCTAGAGTTTGAAGATGACAATTGGTCATTGCTACCACCTATATTTGTTAGTATTGTTCAACTAGATGAATTATATTTGCTTTAGCTTGCTCCATCACTTCAATTTGGTGACTTGAAGTTACCTTACTTTGCCCATCTACTTCATCTTGGTGATTGAAATTGCCTTGGTTTTTTTTGGTAAACTCATTTTGTTAAGTTAGCTTACCATACTAAGAATCCTAAAAATGTTAACTTAAGTTAAGTTAGATTGTTGAGTTTACTTCAATTGATTACTTATTTCAATTGGTGCATCTTAAATAATCAAAACTTGGTTATTTTGATCAACTATTGGCTCATAAGCAATCAAAGGATACTTCTCAAATTTAATATAAATTTATACCATCTTCTTATTACCTTTTTTTATTAGATTGCTTATAGTAATGACATGTTGATCATTCTCTAAAAATCAATTTCATCCTTAAAAGATTTACATGAAAATTTATATGAAAGATGTCATATTTATTTGTGCTTTTGTTTTCTCATCGAACATGAAATCAATGAATGAGATTATGGCTACCTCAATCCTCAATCCTAAAATAATCCACATTGCCCCTTTGTACTATTTTTGGACTGAAATTAAGAACTCCACCATAATGATATTCAAAATTAAGTTTTAGGTCTATTAATAATGTAAAAGTTAGCAATATTACAAAAAAACTAAATTTCATTGATAATAGCTAGCCATAGATGATATGGACTAAATGCATTTATCAAATCATTCAATCAAAGTTAAAGATAATTTAAAACTCAAAATAAACTACACATGATATAAATTATTTTAAAACAAACATATATGATTTATGTATTTGGACTAATATCTTGTGATGTTATAAATGTTTTGATTAGATCTTTAACCAAACTTAAAGTTCATCTTACTAACCAATTGAAACATATAAGCATGGATGATTTTCATGTTAAATAAACTTTTATTTTGTGTATCTTTAATAACAAAGGAATTACAGCAACAATCAAAGTTAATGATGAATTAACACTTAATATAAGCTACATACGATATAAATTATTCTAAAATAAACATATATGATTTATGTATTTAGAATAATATCTTGTGATGCTATAAATGTTTTGATTAGAGTTATCATCTTCATCCAAACTCAATGTCCAACTGACTAACCAATTGAAACATATAAGCATTTATGATTTTCATGTTAAATAAACTTTTATTTTGTATATCAATAATAAAAAAAGGAATTATAGCAACAATGTAGGTAATGAAATACTCCCATTTGAACAAGAAAGAAATTTCTATTATTTATATTTTTAATAGCTCGAAGAAGGAATGTTGTCCTTTAATCTACCTCGCCTAACTTTCTTCAAAGTGCACTTATTATCCTAGCAATTTTGACGCAATCTTATATTATGGGATTAGAGCAACAATGGTAAAAAATTTAGTAGGATAAATGCTTAGGGAATGGATTTTCAAGGAAAAAATGATTTGTGCTTTCATTTATGTGATTAGAGGTGCACGACATCGTGCTATTACAAAAGCAAAACGTTCAACTCATGAGTTTTGTTATGCCATGTGCATCTATTACTAACAAAATGGAGAAATGAAGAATATATCATGCACTTATGGTACTTTAGGAGGTTGTATGTCATTGTATAGTTATGTTGTGACAAAAATTTCCACACAAGCTTCCAACTCAACAAATTTGGGTAGTTTGATCATCCTTTATGTGGATCTTTAACATCTAATTAATGATATGATAAATTATAATAATAAATTATACTATAAAATTTGATTACTTTAAGTTGGTAAGTAAGTGATATGTGCTTAATTGATTATGATTTATTCCATAACACTTAGTGTTTAATGATATGAAATGCGTAAGACATTCACTTTAGTTTATATTTGGTTTTAGGTACAATTCAAAAGTGAAAGAGCAAAAGTGAGTCGAAAGCACTATATTTAAGCCTTATTCTTGATATTCACACTCACTTGTCTTCATGGAGCAAGAAAGAGAAGGATCAAAGCAAGAGAAGACAAGAAAATACATAAAATGAAGAGCATAAGGAATGAAGAGTGTAGAACATGCTCATGGCCATACATGAAATTGTCATGGCCATGAAAATTGTGTTATGGGCTTAAGACATCTCTCATGCCCATGAAACAACATGCATGGGCATGACACTTAATTCCCGCCCATGCAAGGTAGCTCATGGCCGTGACAATTACAGTCATGCCCGTGAGAAATGACAGCTCACCTGAACCCTAAGTTTTTAGTATAAAAACATTGTTTTGTGACAACAAAACCTATATTTCATTTGGGGTTTTCATTTTGGAAGTGAAGAGTATCCATTTTGATGAAGAGAAGGGGCAAAGCTCTATTCCTTCAAAGAACCATGGAGGGCTAGCTTTTCGACACCAGTTTGGAGGTGATATCGACACCAAAGAACCTAATTAGCATTTCTCTCATTGTTTGTTGTTCTTTTTCTTAGGGATTGATTATGTTATCCTATGTTTAATGTTTGGGTATTGTGTAAGGATGATTGAATGCTCTATTGATTGTTTTTATGTATGAACCCCATTGCTAGAATTTCAATATAATTCGTAATTATTATATTGAGATTCATTTACGACAACTAATGGTTTTTAATTGTTAGGGATAATATAACCTAGGTTAAATGATCGCTTATGTGGTTGTTGCCTTGATTAATCTGTTTTCCTAACTTGTAATATGACTATTCAATTAATTCTAAAGAGCTTGCTCTAAGTTATTCGATATTTAGGTTTAATTAACGAGCTCTTCTTAATTAAACACTACCTAAGGGGAAATCGGAGTTAACAGGGCTTATTGTTAACCTATGATTAAAAGTTTGTAGGGGAGGTATGAGGATAACAATTCAATGAAGTATGTTTAATTGTGTGTAGGCCGAGATTGGACTGATAACCGAGTCCCTAATGTATTCATCAGTTTGCATAATTTTTTAATATTTTCCTTAATTTTTTTCATTAGTTTAGTTTCATTTTATTTTCCTATTTGAAAATCAACCAACCACCCTCTCCCCCCCATCCAACCCCCAATAAACCGAAACACTGATTCTTTTTATTTCAATAGCTTTATACGCACTCTTTGTGAGATCGACCTAGACTCACCACTGCTCTAGTTATAGGTCTAGTTATTTTAAGTAGTGTTATAATGCGCTATGTCAATTTTGGCATCGTTTCCAAAGAGTACAATGTTTTAGTTTTAGTTATGGATTTTAATTGGTGTTTTGTATATATTTGTTTCTAATTAGTTTTTATATTTTTTTCTTGATCTTTTCACTTTTTTTTAGCATTTGTATGTTAAAAAATTAAAATTACATGGTTGAAAGTAATTTTTTCTATAACTCATATTCCTAATCTTGTAACCATGCTTGGAGTGATCATATAAACTTTAGTTATGGATAATATAATCAACAAAATTACTTCCTTGATAGCATGTTGGACACACAACAATTCCCGTATAGACCAGAAGCTTCTTATTATGACTCAGGTACATCTTTGAAAGACTTACTTAATATTATGAATAATAACAATATTCAACTTCAGTATGGTATTCAACAGAGTGTACAACAGTACTAGGAGGATATGATGCAACTTCAAAAAAATATGATGCAATTCCACTAAAATACAATGTCTAGACTTTATAATATGGCAAGCCAGGTGGGTCAGTTGACAGAAGCTATCAATCGACTAGTATCATAAAGCAAAGAGACGCAATGTAGCACTCCCTTACTGCAGGGTACACACCGGAATGCCCAGAGGTCATTCCAGTATATATTCTATGATAAGGGTGAGCCACGTTCGATCGCTACAGTCACTTCACAAGGCATCATATCATTTTTAAATCGTTTCATTTCACAAAACCAAAAGTCTACATTGTATCTTTCAACACTTACTACATGTATATCATCAAAGCCTAGTACAAAAGTACTACATGAAAAAGGAAATTACACAAAGTCTATCTAATCTGTCCAAAAACTCTAGTTGACCGACCTTTGAGCCATGACTTCTCTTGCCAAATCACAATCTACACGGCTGGTAGAGCCTCTCGGTAGCTAGAGTCGTCTCTCAGTCCTGAAAAGACAACGTTGCAATTTTGGTGAGTTTTATGAACTCAATGAGGTAACCATCATCGATGGTTCACTTAATTTATTCAACACAACATTTCACATAACACATACTTCACAAAATTGTACTGAACATCAATATCACATTTTTTTCTTAAGCATAGGCAACTTGCATTTTCAATCAATTGAACACAGTTAAGCAGATGCACATGAAATGCTCATGAGACTCTTTCTAATTATTACATTGTTGTGACCGAGTGCCTAAACTGTCCCCGTATCTATTTTTAGATACCGGGCTCATTAATAACTGTCCCTTATCCGATGGGGATACATGGCTCATTTTACATAGTGAGCCTTAGGCTCTTAATCACTTTCTGGGCTCGAGGCTCCTTTTTACACTTTGAGCTTTAAGCTCTGATCGGTGGCTACTCCCTGGTCACAACTGCCATTATCTGATTGTACATTCATGTACGGAATGCATCTTTCACAATCAATCATATTATGAAGCACATAGTTCTGCACATTCACATACAAGTAGCACTTCAATAT
>JANQBM010000221.1:20477774-20494860 GCA_025594535.1 Erythroxylum domingense | reverse complement strand
ATTAGCCACTGAGCTGTGTAGCTCAACCCAATATTTTTCCCACTCCTCAGGTGTAGATCGAGAAGATCAGTGATCCTTGCAAGGCATTTGGACCAATTCCAAGATAGTTAGCTTTTGGACTATATTAATGGCTAGACTTTTGGATAGCTTTATTAGCACATTGAACATTGAGCATCCAATGTATTTTGTATCTTCGTTAAGACTTGATGTAATGTTGATTTGTAATTAAAGCTATGTATGAACTTCATTTTGATTTGGAAATGAATGAATAATTGAAGAAGTTTCCATTGTGTATGTGCTTAGTCATCTTGTAGTTATACATTTCCTATTTCAAGTCTTCCATAGGTGTGGAAACTGTTTTGAATTCAAAGGAAAAACTGTATCGATTTAGGTAGAATTAGCCATAGTCATCTTCATGAAAATTGTAGCTTATCTTTCTATCTTTCTAACGATATAAAGTATGAAATATTCGGATATTGGAGTTGAGAGGTATGAGCATTTTAAGTGGTGATGTTGCATAGGAGGTTTATACACGATAGCTATGGTGAATGATGAGAGTTTATGTATGTGATGAGTCATCTGAGTTGAGTTTTGGGAGTTTAATGCACCCAAGTTGGAAATTGAATGTTTAAGGAGTGTATTGCTTTAGAAGAATTGAAAATGGAAAGGTTATAAGTGAATGTGATGTTAGAATGGATGTAGGAAGCTTTGGAGAGGCTTTGGAGGGGTTTGGGTAACCCCTATGTCCATTAGACGGACTTTAGGTCCGTTAAACGGACCTTCTTGGGTCTGTGAGGACCCCAACATCACCAATGTCCCTTTGGAGGGATATTATGTCCATTAAATGGACCTTCTCGGGTTTGTTTGTGTCCCAGCTTAGTTCATGTCCCTTTGGAGGGACATTATGTCCGTTAGGCGGACCTTCTCGGAACAGTTTTAAAATGTGCAAATTTTAACCCTCTAAATGGAAAAATCTCTCTTCGAGATCTTCACAGAAGTTGTAGAAATCGAAGTTCTCTTAGAAACCATACTTGAATGGTCCAAATCTGACATCTCTATCAAAAGTTATGCTAATCGTCTCATAATGAACTAGAGATATGAAGCTACAATTATTCTGAAGAAGTTAATTTGTGATTCCGCTGCCGGAATTGGTTTTGGCTAGAGAGATCCCATGGAAACAACCTTATAGGATATTACGTTAACATTTTTGATATTCCGGATAGTTGGGCTCTGGAAATGGGGTCTAAGAACTGTACCAGTAGCAGTTAATATCGAGTATCGTTTTGGGCAATTTTTGAAATTTATGAAATAGTACGTGATCAGCCTTATCTAAAAAATCCTAATAATTGAAATTTAAAATAACAACAATTTATTTATTTTTCTTAATATTATTTTTACATATTCCACATATAAATAATAGCTACAATTAATATGAAAATGATAATTTTATCATCATACAAATATAAAATTAATAACAATACAAAGTATTTAAAACATTACATTTTCATCATATAATAAGTAATAATTACATCAAAATATCAAATAAAAATAATTATTGTCAATAATATAATATAATTTCTATCTTAATATTTAATTTTCTATACTAATATATATATATATCAGTATATAATTGTTATTAATAATAAAATATAGTTATATTTTTATTAACAATTGTAAAAAGAAATACAGAAATTTAAGACCACCTAGTTTTCATTTTAACATATTTTTAAGTATTCTTTGTAAATAAAATAAAATAAAAAGAGATGATAAATTAAAATTTTTATTTTTAAAATTTTGAATTTATTGCATAATTAAAATTTTAAAACTAATAACTGATATTTAATTATTATCTTTATTAACCTATAAAGTATAGAGCACAAGTTTTTATTTAAGAATTGACATTACTTCAAGCGTAAATGCCTAACCCATCTGTCCCTTCCCTTGTCAGTTGTCTTACTACTTTAATTGTTTTATTTTTCTCTCATGTGACCTCCTTTTCATGTGCAAATCTAACTTAATTACATCGTAGATTGTACACCAACTTTCAACAAAAAGTAAAATCTGTGGCAACTAAAACACTAAAACAATAGCTACGACCCAACCTTGGGGTCTTTCCTAGAAAAAATTGGACATCAGGTTATAGATGGAGTTCATCTGGAGATCAAGACAAGTGAGCAGATGAGCAAACTGTAAAGCTAGAGAGTGAGGCACAAAAGAAGAGACGATAGGGGTGTGCAGTAAGCTGTGAGGAAGACACGTTCGCAGGGTAGTGCTGAGTGTGTGGTGGCCGGTGACAGCAATACGTGAAGGAGAGTCACCGGAGAGGAGAGTCAGAGACAAGGAGAGAGGGAAAAATGAAAAATGTGGGAGATAAAAATCTAGCATAGGTGAGAGGGGCAAGGATTTCTTTTCAATTAAATCCTTCGATTTTTTAAGTTTACGGTACTGATCGGTATTTTAAATATTAGTTAGTATTGATGACTGGTATTAATAAGTCAGGTTTCGTATCATTTTTAAATGAATTAATCTCTGGATTAAACCCTTAAATTCTTAAATGAATTAAATTCATACTTAAAATAAAAATAAATTTAAATTCAAATTGGAAATCATTCCCGTCTTGACTACTTTAATAAAATTAATCAAAAATATTTTTGATAAATTAATCTTCTCACTTATTATAATTTAGAAAAATTCCTTTCTCAAAATTTTATAAATAAGACATTCTAATATGATTAGAGAATTGTTGGTAATCTAATTAAAACTAATTTTTCTTAACTAGAAAATTGTTTTCTAATATTAAAGGAAAATTTTTCAAAATTAAATAAATCCTTGGAATTTAATTAAGAA
This sequence comes from Erythroxylum domingense, assembly GCA_025594535.1. Lineage (NCBI taxonomy): Eukaryota > Viridiplantae > Streptophyta > Magnoliopsida > Malpighiales > Erythroxylaceae > Erythroxylum > Erythroxylum domingense. Next base: position 20,492,013 of record JANQBM010000221.1, on the reverse strand, counting down.
AGCTATTTAGATTAAGATTAATTTCTCAATTAATTACAAAATTATTTCTTAATAGATTAAAAATTATTTAAAATATTAAAATAAGCTCATTTTTTCTTGATTAATAAATGAAAACACTTTTCCAAATTTAATCAATGAAACAAATACCGCTTTTAATCAATCAAAAAAATTATTACTCAAATTAAGAAAGAAACTTTTTAAATAAATAGGATAATAATTTTTAAAATAAATAAAATAGTAAATTGAATTTATTTCTATCAAATTGAAATAAATAAATATAATTAAGAAACACTTTTCTTAATTACTTAAGAAAATATTTTCTTTATTGCTTTTAAAAATATTTTCTTAATTTTAAGGAGTCTAATTAATTAATTTCAATACACATAAAATAATTATCTAAAAATTTAATTAAGAATCAATCTAATTATTAATCTTAATCACATTAAAAAATAATTTATTTAATTTTATAATTAATTTTAAATTTAAAACTCTTTTGAATTATATTTAGAAATTGAGTTAAGCTACTTAAGACAATTTTATTTATATTTTATATTAATCTAATCCCAAAACTAAATAAACTTAGTACTTACTTAAATTATCTTGTTCAAAGAACCCAACAACCCTAATCTAGTTTTAAGATCACTTTTTATCTTGTCACCATATAGGCATTATTCTATCACTAAAATAGGATATCCTTACACATAAACATGTTCTTTTTCCTAAGATAACCTATTCATAAACCCTAACGTCCTTATTCTCGACTGTCTCTTAATAAACTTCTGGCATCCCAACCTGTTCATCTTCTTCAGTCTCTGGAAGTGTCGTTGTCCATCTCATGGAGCTGCCTCGACAACTACCAATTCCAGATGCATCTCCTTCTATGTTCGGCAGCTTGAGATTTACAGCCATCGAGACTTGTTGCTGCCTACTGCAACTTCATAGCACCAACATCGTCAATTTTTGTTACAAGTATTATGGGAGAACTAACCCTAAAAGCTAACTTAGAGGGTGGGAGAGCTTACAAGCCTATAAATCCATATCAGCTACTTTTATTACTGATGTGGGACAATTAAACCGTAACATTTCACCACACTTTGAAGTCCAGGCACTCGTGGGCTGATTGTGTGCTAGATCTTTTATAATCCCGGGCGAACACTGCTATACTGGCTTCACCAACCACGCACTCACGGGTTGGTTATGTGCTAGACCTTTTCTAGCCCCGGGCGAACACTGCAATACCGGAGTCACCACCCGTGGGCATGGCACGAGGACTTGAAGGAGTAGTATTAGCTCTGATACTAATTGTTACAAGTTTCAAGGTTGGTTCTCCCATAATACCTATAATAATTTCACAAGGACCCATTGTCGTCATCACTGTAAATAGCAACACCACAGCAGCCTTCAACTTCCCACAAGAAACCATCACTATAAAAATCATCACAAATGACGTAACAACCACATCACCCAAAAACAACAGTTGGCCATTCAACAAACTAGAACATCGTACTTTGGTTTATCGAAGGCCCAACATGTTACCACTACTACTTTGTTTCTAGTGATCATATCACTGATTAAAAAACAGGAGGAACAACCACAACACTTTAGCAATTCATCATAAAATCTCATATTATAAAACCCAATGATGACTCACATATCTTCTCATTCAGCAACTCAACAACATAGAAAGAAACACGTGAGATGGAGTGAAGTCGCCCCATCTTATGGCAGCAATCACTTAGGCTATGTGTGGTTAGATGTAAGGTTTTTAATGGAATAAAATCAAATAGTTTATAATAGAATGGAATGTAAATGGATGTAAAATTAGGAAATTGTTGTTTGGGAGGGATGGAAGGGTTCATAATATAATATAGTGAAATGTTGTTTGAAAAATGGATGGCATAGAAGATAATGTATGTGTATAATAATGAATGACTATTCTACCATTAATGGAACAAAATATATGTTAATAGGGTTGAGTATATAATTGGTATTATAAAAAATTATTAAGGGTATATTAGGTAATACATATTTATCATTTTACATTCCATCCTAAATCCCCCAAATCGGAAGTAACTCATTTTTACTGTTTATGATAGAATGGGATGTAATGTAAAATCCTTTCTTCCATCCCTTTTTATTCCATTCCATTATAAATCCTCCTCCCAAATGATGGAATAATATTACATTTCATTTCATTCCATTACTAAACCCCCAACCAAATATAGCCTTATTGTAAAGAGGCAAACATTTTACACACCAACTTAAAACCTCAAACCCGATAATAAAACTTAATGGCCACTAACAGGTCACAATAAAAAACTCTATTATTCCTTATTTTTGCCTATTCAACTCATCACCTAGAAATGTTGAAATTCCTAGTGTAAAAAATATTTTGACTGTTGAAATTTTATGGATAATTAGGGCTGGCTTTTAAATCTTTTAAAACCTTGTTTTGACTAGTGATTTGAGTAACAATGACGGGGCTTATTATGTTCACTGTAAATATTTCAAATTTCTTTAATGGTTTAAGGTTTTCAGTTTCTTGTTATGTAACTTTTCATATTCCAACAAAATTGTTGTTTTTAGAGAATGAGGGTTTGTAAATTTTGCATAATCAAATCCAATTTTAATATCAATAACAATCAAATAATAAATTAAATCGTAGAAATAAAAGATGACTTTGATACTACTATTGAAATATTAGCGCAAGATTTTATGCATAATAGAATAAATACAAAATCTTTTCATTCGATATCTAAAAGTCAAGATCACTTAAATTATTTAACATAATTAAAGCATGAACACAATAAAACATGAATCATAGATCGTACCTTATTATGTGACTTGATCCAACCATTTATGAAATTGGTTCATTACAACCGCTATAGTCGTACACATGCCTAGCTTTTAATGGTATCTACCAATGTTTTAAAAATTGAATCGATCAAAGAAAAGAATTAAGGTTTAAAAGTTCAACCGGTATTAAATTGCTATAAAACCGGTATATAATAAATAAAAAATAAAAATTATAAGAATAAGTAAAAATATAGTATAAAATAAAATACCTTATTAAAATAAAAATGCTCTAATAATGTCTATTAATATATATAATAGACTAAACAAATTTATGATAAAATAATAATTAAAAAATTTTCAATTAAAATATAAGGAGATAAAAAATGAATATAAATTTTAAAAAATATAATTTATTAATGAGATTAAATAAATTTATTATGTTTTAAGAACAAAATAGTATTTCGTTTTTAAAATAAAAATTTAAAATAAAAATTTTAATTAAAATATAAGAAATAAATAAAAATACAATTTTTGGAAAAATATTATTTTTTTATTTAGATTGTATAAAAGAGTTAAAAGAAAAAAGATTTCATTGACAATTTAAAAGATTTATGAGTCTACCTTTTAAAATATGAACTTTCATTATAATGCATTATACTAAAACTCAAAGTTAAAAGATTTACAACTACAAGTAGAGTCTTGGCTAGTGTGCGCAGCTAAAAGAGGAACTAAAATGTTGGTGGTGGGTCCTGCATCATTATAAAGAAAGTGGTCCCATATCATTAAATAAATTATGGGTTCCACATAACTTAAAAACACTGACTTAACTGGTTTTTAGGAAAATCGGACGGTATTTAAAGAAACCGGCCAGTTTGTTACTTGACTGTCGGTTTTTTCTCAAAGAGGTTATAAGCACAAACCATACCGAAAATCTGGCTGGTTCATATTTATTTGGATCAAATCGGTCGATTCGGTCCAGTTTTAAAATCATTGGTATCTACAAAATATGTTGAGAGAACTCTACAAGTGTTATACAAAAGGTACACAAGAAGTACTAGCACTACAATATAATGGACTTTCGGCAATTTTTTTTGGCAAAAAATTAAAAATCATCACTAAAAGTTAGCTATTGGCGACGAAAGCGTCGCCATTACTCTAACCTTTTGTGATGTTTTTTCAAATCGTCGCTAAATGAATACATTTTGCGATGATTAACGAGAATTGTAGCAAAAGGAGCGACATTTTGCTAAGGCTTAAAAATTTCATCGCCAAGTGGCAAGCCTTTGGTGACAATGCTCTAAATCATCATAAAAAGTTGTGTTTTTGGAGACAAATTATAAAATCATCGCCAAAAGTTGATGTTAAATATTTTATATCTTATGTATTTCTTAGGAAAATTTTGATGAATTTTTGTGTGTGATATTATTCTTAAAAATAATAATGTTTAAAAGATAATTTTTTAATGCTAAGTATACTTAATAATCCTAAAGTTAATTATAATTGACATTTATATGATTTTTCATATTTTTTCATTTGTCTTCTTCATAAATTTGTTTAAATAGTTCATGCATTCAAACTCTATAAATTTGTTTAAATCTATGGATTTATACACACATGATTTTTTTAATAATGCCTATTGTAAATAGTATTACACTTCCGTTCACACAAAAATTTTATGAAAATAAAATGGAACATCTAAAAAGTTTAAAATGCTTTCAAGGTTTTAAACATATTTTTGAAAAACACATGGTAGGTAATTTAAATTTTGAGAAGTAAATATCTTTTTAGACATAAAAAGATAATCATACCTAAAATTTTGATGTAAATAAGATCAAAATAGCATAAATTTAAGTTGACTATTATTCTTAATCATTAATATTTATTAACAATAAAATAATAATACATAAAAATATTGAAATATGGTAAGCAATATAATATAATGATATATGGAAAGTACTACAAGATGTTAATTAGAAGTTTAACAATTCTTACAAACAAAATAATAAATAAAGTTTCACACCTAATATTCCACTGAAAAGGAAAATAAATAATTATTTTTTGAATTCTAGGTGGCATTAGACTCGGTAGAAAAGGTAAAAGGGTTCCCAATTTCAAGATTGCTAAGAAAGATCTTTGCTCGTTCCAAGCAATCAATTAAAACAGTTAAAGATCTTCACTCAAGGTTTAGGTTATTGACACTCTCTTCCAACAGCTTCTTTATGTTAACCAAATTTGCAGAAAATGTATTGAACGATTTCCCATATGTAATATAGATGGCAGTATTAGATGAACCGCATATACCATGTGTTTCACCTGATGAGTAGATAATAAAGAATAATTAAAGCTAAATCAAATGATATTAGGAACCCAAATTCGAACACATACATACCCGACTGATAAACTCCATCATCATCACAATGAATAGACATAGTTTTTGTAATTGCCCATTGTTCCAAAATAACCTATTTCCCTATTCTTGAATGGACCATCAGGACATCGCTACCACCTCCATTTCCATATATGTTCTTTTAAAGATTCGAGGAAGCTTAACATAACATATATTATATATCATCAGATTTTTGTATAATAGCTTCCTAAAAGAAAATGAGATATAAATAATAAATAAATATAGGTAGTTCAGATGACACTTAAAACCTTGAAGAAGAAGATCGATCATAAAATGCAAGGGGTGATTAATGTTTGATAAGGAGATTTGTTTTGCATCGATTTGTTCTTCATAAAGGAGAATTTTGCCACATTCCTCCCAATGGTGCTCATTTCTATCATAAAAAAACTAGTCACCATATCGACGTTCTGTAATGAATTAATGTTAAAAGTTTTATTCTAAAAAGTCAACAGAAGACTTCTTATTTAAATGTTCTAACATTCTAACAATGTTAATTTTGCGATCTATCAAGTAAGACTACTTCATATGATAAGGTTGAGAATGTTAAGTTTACATGTACTATGTTTAGGGGATACATAAACATCCCTTATTGCTCCAAAATATGATTACTTATATGTATATAAACATCCCTTGCAGAATCCTCTAATGTAAATAGTTATGTAATTGTGATTTAGCTTTAATTTAACTTAATAATTAGTTGGTTAGTTTTGAGCTAGTCCATTATATATATGGTTTCATAAAATATTTTTTCAATAAATTGAAATGAGTGTATGCCAAAAGATTTGGTGTTTTAAGAATAAGAGTAAAAATATGTCAAATGATTAAATTAGCTAGCATTGCACACTTTTATGAACTTTGATGATCAAATGATAAGGCATAGTGCAAAGTTGAAGTGATTTCAAATAATTTTTAAGATTTTGAGTCGTAAAATATTGAAACACTCAAATCAATATGTATTTCCTTTGAAGTGTATTGTCTTATATTAGGATATTTCTCTAGAACTTTCCTGGAACATTTGAAGACCTAATCGATATATGCATGTATAAGATTCAAAAAGGCTATAAAAATTAAAAAAGGGCTTTCATTGGTTTACATCCGTTAACTTAAAAATCCACCCCAATTATATATTCTAGTTAGCTCCTTTGAGCCATAACCTTATTCTTTTATTTTGTAACTATATTATAATCCAAATTCTTTATTTAAACATCCTTGCCTACTATGTTATGGTTCAAAGAATTTTGGTTTATTAATATATGTATTCATAAAAAAGTATTAAAAAAGAAAAAGTAAGAAAAGTAGTAGTAAGAAAACTCAGTGTGATGGGAATTGTTCTTCATATGAAGTAATTAACTATTCCTAAGTGAGTTGAATGAAATATTCGAACTTATACATTTGTTACGACTTATATATGTTTTGATGCCTTGCTAATATTTTTGGTTTTGAACATTTGACTTTTAATTGTGATGTCTAATCACAGCCTTATGAAACGTTGAAATAAAGTCCTTATGGTAGATACATATGTATACTATAAATAGTACAGATTTGGTATAAAAGCAAGCATATGGTAAATATGTACATAAACATCTGTTGCAGAAAGTAGCCTTAATTCTTTAACATACTTTTTATCAAATAGTTAGCCGGGTTTCCTTAAACAAGCATGAAATATGGAAAAAAATGTCAACCCAAACAAATCCAACACAGAAACACAATTCACCATCTTCCAAACACAAACATAAAGAAGAATCCACACACCATTTGCATAACAGCAAACCCATATAAACTCCAAAACGTAGCAGAAAAATAAAACAAAACAAGCACGGTTTGGGCCTAATCCAACTGCTTCATCCTCATTAAGACCATCTTCAAGAAGAGAATTAGTCTCTTAAGGCTAAATTAGAACGTAATGAATAAAACTTACAATGTAATGAAAAAAAGTTGGTCAAGCTTTAAAAGTTAGTCAAAAGCATTACATGACCTGAATTATGTAAGCAGTGTTGATGAAAATGAATCTTAGTGATTAGACTAATATTTGTATTTTTTATTTTGTATATAAGTACTTTTTAAATTGTAATTAAAATTTAATGATATTTTATTATTTATATACAATGCTTCTAATTTTTAATTTTTTCATTATATTTTGTATAATAAATTATAAAACAAAAAACCTAAAAATTACATACAATAACACGGATTAAAAATGTCACCAATAATTATAAATAATATGATAAAATATTTAGTAATAATGCATATCAAAATTTTCAAAAAGTAGTTAAAAAGATTTGACTACGTTTTCAAAAAGGTAGCTAAAAACATTTGACTAAGTTTCTGAAATCATCGCTAACAAATTTTGATTACGTTTTAGAAAAGTTAGCAAAAGAAATTTGGCTATGTTTTCAAAATCATTACCAATCACTTTTATCTATGCTTCTCTTTCGTCGCTAAAAATTATTAGCTACATTTCCGAAAACGTTGCTAAAAACTTTTACCTATCTTTCCAAAAATGTAGTTAATAATATTTAGCTACAAAAATGAAGCGTAGTAAACTTATTGCCTTTCTCTATGTAAACAGATCATAGTGAAAAAGAATTAGCGATGATTTGGTGCAAATGTTGCTTATAGTTTTTCCCTACGTGGCTTTCGATATGACTTTGCCAACGGTTTTAAATCATCACTAATTATTATTAGCGTTGATTTTTGGACGTTTAGCGATGAAAAAATTCGTCGTTAAAAGTCCCTTTTGTTGTCGTGTAACTCTTTCAGAGCTTAAGCCTATTTATAATAATGTTTGTATTGTTTAGTAATTTAATTGAAACAAAACTATAATTTCAACTAAATTTTATTTAGAATTGTAGTTAATCCTAATTAAATATCAGTTAGGTCCAAATAAGATCAAATATCTCATACTGACCCTTATTTATTAAACATTTCATATTTAATCCTATGAAATCCTAAAGTTTCTTAAACTTTACAAGTTTAACTTGATTAAAATTTCTTTTTTCTCTCTTCTATCTTTTTTATATGTGAACCATAGATTCTTAAACATGTTGACAATGAATATAATTATAACCCTAAATCATAATTAGGATTATATAAATTAAATTATTTTAATTTATCTTTAATTTTTTAATTAAATAATTTATATTCAAATAATAAGATTGACGTCTAATAATGTGTTATGACTACCTAAATATTAAGAATGTCAAAATAGTTCTGATTAAGCTTTTCATGTCTTTGTTTTAGTATAATTCAATCATATCATTATATAATGTTTCGATTAGATATAGAGTATGTAATTAATATCTACTCTATTAGAATCGAATTTTATTAACACTTTACCATTAGTAGTTGATTCAATTAATAACATTTGAAAACTATTCTTAAAGTGTCATTTTATCTTGGTCAATGATTTTTTGAATTTAATGTTAATTGAAAATAACCAATGTTTTAAAAACTAAAAATAGTATTGAATCGGTCAAAAAAGTGTTTAAGTTTTAAAGAGTTAAACGGTATTACACAGTTATAAAACTAATATATAATAAATAAGAAGTAAAAATTACAAGAATAATTAAAAATAAAATATTTTATTTAAATAAAAGGAGTACATCAATGTGCTAAGTTTACACATACATGTACTGCTAAATCTTAAAGTTTCCACATGAAACATATCCTAATAATACACCACAAATGATAAACAATCTTAATCCTGTTGGGGACACTAGAGTTGTAAGGGTCTTTTGATTATCCCATATGATTGGAACATCAATCTGATACTTGTCATTTTTAAAATGGCTCACATATATAGTCACAAGTAAGTTGCGGACCAGGTAATTGCAGACAGCTAATAACTTACATCCCACAATTCCACGAATCCCTAAAGCGAGAACGAGCGAGCTCGAGAAATATCCATGCTGACCAGTCTTTACCATCTCCCACGCATTGTCTCCCCTTCCCTCCATTCCATCCCCTCCCTAACAACAACGCTTTTCAAATGTTATTACCACCTTCTGAACGCAATACCAGGCGGTTTCATCTCCGAAACTCTTGACAGTATCAAATAGCTCGATATATAAATTGATTACACAGCAGCTCCAACCTTCTCCTGTTATTACCACTGTTTTTTCTCTATGTTTTGAGTAGTTAAAAACTTTACATCCTCCTTGTTTCAAAGGTATCCCCTAGACTCTCTTGTAAAATTTAACTTTCATACTTTATTCATGCATTTCTTCTTTCTTTTTTCAGAAAAAAACAATGCTTTTTTCCTTCCCAAACAACCCCTGTCCACTTCCAAAATTCACTACCCAGCCCTCTTCTGCACATTATAGAATGACAAAATCCTCCACCTCATTACTGAGCCCAACGAGTTAAGATTATTTCCCCATCATCTTATCTTCAAACTCCTGCAACCTACTTGACAGAATCTCTAAGACCAGTAGGTGCTAAATTAATGTAATAGAGAACAGTTTCTCCACATCTTTCACAACTTCTGTGCTGAGAAGAAGAGGGGAACCTTGTGTCAAGTACTTAACAGTAATTGTCCAACCATCAACTTTACAACTCTGCCAAGAATTTGAGAACTGAGAGCATAAGATAGTAAAGCTTAAAAATTCTGAACTTGCAATTCCTATGCTTTAGCCCGAAAATGAAGTAATGAGAAATTGAGAATTGAGAAGAGAATGGTAAAGCGTAAAGAGTAAAGCGAGAATGGTTGAATAAATTTGATTTCTGAAATTATATAGAATCGATCGGTTCACCGATAAATCGTCCGATTTATTAACAAATTGTCTGGTTCATTAATAAACAGGTTGTAAAATAAAATCGAATTGAAAAATCAACCATTTCGTACTATTTTTAGTCAAATCAATCAATCTGATCTGATTTTTAAAACATTGAAAATAAGATAACATTCTTCCCAATAACTTTAAGATAAATCTTATATTGATTGTTTGTATTATATCTATTGACTATCATTTGAGTTACTTTTGATTAAAATATGTTATAAATAGTTCCAACATATAACAATATCTATATGAGATTTGCAAATCTCAATTAGAAAAAAAAGCATGAACAATATAAAAGAATATTCTTGGACACTGAAAGATGTGCCCGGGCTCTGTTTATATAATACAACGTCTAACAGATTATGGTTATAGGAAAGAGAATACTGAAAGGATAGCCATACACGTATATACTAGAAATAACAAATTTGTAAATGATAAATAACTAAACTTATGCTCTAAAATTCTCCCTCAAACGAAAGGGTGGGATGGACAACCCAAGTTTGCTACGATGAAGTGAGAATTCGTATATGTTAATGCCTTAGTGAAACAGTCAGCTACTTGGCTAGAGGATGATACATGTTGTATATCAACGACACCAGACAAAACAAGACCTCAAATGAAGTGAATATCGATCTCAATATGTTTACTTCTTGCATGTTGAAGAGGATTTGCAGCTAAGGCTCGAGCACTTAGATTGTCACACCAGATCTTAGAAGGTTGCTGCAAGTGTAAACCAAGTTCAAATAGTAATGAACTTAACCACTTGATTTCAGCTGCACCATCTACTAAAGCTCGATACTCAGACTTGGTGCTTGACCGAGATACAATTCTCTGCTTCCGTGATGACCAGGAGATTAACGTGCTTCTAAGGTATACACGCATCCCTGACATAGATTTTCGATCGTCTACATCAGTGGCCCAATCAGCATCAGTAAAAGATATTAGCTGAATATATTTAAATGGTTTGACATGTAGACCAAGTTGATAAGTACCTTTGAGATATCTGAGGATTTGCTTTACACCTTGAAAATGCACTTCTGTGGGTTGAGACAAAAACTGACTGAGTTTATTAACCGAATATGTTATACCAGGTCTAGTTGTGATGAGGTATTGAAGCGACCCAATGGCTTTTCGATAAAGAGTAGGATCTTTCATCGGTGTACCGCTCTTTTTGAAAAACTGTTGTCCGGTGACCATTGGAGTAGAAACTGGTGCACAATCTAACATGTTGAACTTCTTTAATATATCCAGTATATATTCGGTTTGGTTTAGATGAATTCCTGAGTTGTCTCGACAAATTTTGACATCCAAGAAGTAGTATGTTGGCCCAAGGTCCTTTAAGGAGAAAAGTGCATTTAGCTTTTAAACAAACAATTTTAAATACGTGGGGCTATTTCCAGTGATTAGTATCTCTTCAACATATATGAGGATAAATATTGTAAGGCTTGTAGTTCGAAGGAAGAACAATGAAACGTCACTTTTGGCACTCTGAAAACCCTAGCTCAATAAAGTGAAGCGTAAATGATCAAACCAAGCACGGGGTGCTTGTTTAAGTCTATATAGTGCCTTCACTAGCTTACACAAATGGTTGGGGTATTAAGGATCACTGAAACCTTTAGGTTGTCGCATGTAGACATCTTCTTAGAGAAAACCATTGAGAAATGCGTTATTGACGTTCAACTATCGTATCTCCCAGCTAAAAGTGACAACCATGGCAAGTACCACCCGAATCATGGTTGGCTTAACCACAGGGCTGAAGATTTCTCCATAATCAATCTCTGGTGTTTGTTGAAAGCCCTTCGTAACAAGTAGGGCTTTGTTCTTGAGGATAGTGCCATCAGGTTTGAAATTTGTCTTAAAAATCCACTTGCAATCAATTAATTTTTGTGAACTAGTATATGGAACTAAGACCCATGTTTTATTTCATTGAAGTGCTTCGAACTCATCTGTCATAGCTTGTTTCCAGTGTGGTGAGGACAGAGCTTCTGAAACACTATAAGGTTCTACAGCTTGAGCCAAAGAGGTAGATTTTCTGTACTGAGTAGTCCAACAAATGGATATTTTGGCTTAAATATTCCATCCTTTGCTCGTGTTTTCATTGGATGCATGTTTACTGGAGCTGAAACATCAGTCGAATTATTTGACATGCTGTGTTGGGCTGACAGTTAATCATTTGACGTTAATTCATCTGTTTCTGGTGGAACAAAGAGTCCACAATCTGGTGAAGCCGTTGGAGATCTGCTCATTGGTGTTATACTCTGTTCAACTGGTGCTTGAGACTCTGAACTAGTTCTCTGAGTAATGGATGGCCCATTTTGAGTGATTAGAATAGGAATGATAAGCTTATTTTCAGATGAACTTATTATGCGATTAATAAAACCTGTAGCACATGGAAAAACAGAACATGCCTAGAGACATATACACGACCTGAGGCACTGAGGCACTTGACTCCTTTCTGCTGAGATGTAGGTCCAAGATAAACACAATTTTGGCTGTGAAACTAAAATTTGTGTTCATTATACGACCTCAAGCATGGATAACAGGCACGCCCAAAAGGTTGTAATCCCTTGTAATCAGGCTTTGTTTTATGCAAGAAAGACAGTGGGATAGAATCTTCAAGTATTGGAGTTGGTAATCGATTTATGATATATACTACCATCTGAAAAGCATCCACCCAATAAACGAGAGGTAAGTGAGCTTGTGCCAGGAAGGTTAAACCCATCTTAACAATATGCCTGTGCTTGCGTTCAGCCATTCCATTCTGTACAGATGTATAGGGACAAGTGAAACGCATTTAGATCCCTATTGCTTGAGTAATATGTATAAAAGGTTTGTATTCTGACCCATTGTCACATTGAATAGTTTTTATTTTAGTGTTGAACTAATTTTCGACACGTGCTCGAAATAGATGAAAGGCATTCACAACTTCACCTTTGTGTTTTAACGGATATAGCCAGGTGTATCTACTGTAGTCATCAACGAAGTGAATATAAAAACAGTGGCCACTTGTTGATAGCACTGGTGAAGGACCCCAAAGGTCTGTATGAATCAGTTCCAGAGGAGAAGAAGCATGCGAAAGGGACTTAAGAAATGGTAAATATTTAGATTTTCCATATTGGCAGGCTTCACAGACAAAGTTTTTGTACTAAACTTTAACATTACAATTATTTAACACTTACTTTAAAATTCTATCACTGGGATGTCCGAGCTTGTAATGCCATTTGAGGAACTCATTTTCTGTATTTGTAAAAGTAGCCATATAAGCCTGAGCTTGAGCTTGTGGCCGATACAATTTACCCATGAGATATATTCCTTGACTTGACCTCCCCCTAACCAGAGGATGACTTGTCCTTGTGTCCTTCATATATAATACAACTGTCATTAGTGAATTGGACATCTACAGGATTATCTTTAGTTAGTCTGTGAACACTCAAAAGATTTTTAGTAGTAGATGGTACTAGCAAAACATCCTTAAGATGAAGTTTGGAATTAGATGCTGGCAAGGAAGTAGAAACAATACCTATAACCCGAGTTTGTTCTATGTGTGAGATTCTTGAGTTGATTAACACGTGGAGTAATGTGATAATTTACACCACTGTCCATGTACCAGGACGGATCTGAAACAATTTGTGGATGGGCATAAAAGGGTTGAGGAGTATTTTCACCATAACCACTAGAGTTTTGACAATAATTAGAAGGAGGCTGAAAAGATCTGTCAAAACGATGGAAACAGTCGGCAACAACATGTCCATGCTTGCCACATAGTTGACAGTATAGGCGACTATTGTTATGAAAAACACCTTGACGTCCTTGAGAACGATGACCATGAGAACTACGTGATCCATGTCCAGAACCACGCTCAAAAGGACTGTGACAGGAATTAGCAGAGGGATTTGGAGCATTATTGCCTTGGGCGAAATTTACAAAAGGTCGTATAGACAGAGTTGAGAGATGATTGAGTTGCTCTAAACGACTTTCGAAAGCAAGAAGGGCAGATTGAACATCAATCTAGGTAAGATTCGTTTGATCAACAAGCTTGACTACAACAGCATTGTACTTAGCGTCAAGGCCATTATCCAAGTAAGATTCGTTTGATCAACAAGCTTGACTACAACAGCATTGTACTCAACGTCAGGGCCATTTGATAGTGTGTAAATCTAGCATGTTTTAGTTCCTAATTATATGCTTATTTGGTGATTTATTGTGCTTAAATGTGAGCTTTTACTTGTTTTTATATATTTTGGTTAGGGATTACTAG
>JANQBM010000221.1:20439976-20477674 GCA_025594535.1 Erythroxylum domingense | reverse complement strand
CTTTTCTATTCTAGCACTTTAGAAATAAGCTTGACCAGTCTCTGTGGGATCGACCCTGCTCATCACTGTTTACAAATCTTTTTGAGTAGGTATTTTATTTTTGGTGGTTTCGACACCCATCACCATTCAAAGTTTGCAGTATTAGAAGAGAGAGAAGGTGAAGCAATGGAGGAAGAGGTAGCAGATGAAGCAAAAGCAGGTGTTAGAGTGGAGGCCATGTTGCTCTAATACCAAGAAAGAAAATCGTGAACAATATAAAAAATATTCTTGGACACCGAAAGATGTGCCTAGGCTCTGTTTATATAATACAACGTATAATAGATTATGGTTATAGGAGAGAAAATGCCGAAAGGATAGCCATACACGTATATACTGGAAATAACAAATTTGTAAATGATAAATAACTAAACTTGTGCTCTAACACAATTTAATTTCTTATTTATTATAAAGAGAATTATATCTTTATATTATTATGACACTAACTATATTCAATCGATTAGTTGTAGAATACTGTAGAGTATAAATAATTCAGATGAATTAGTAGAGATGGAAACGTTAGTACTCATATTATTGGAAAGAAATTATATACCTAACGTCAACTGTGAGGAACAGAAAGTGGTGGATAACAAGTGAAAACCGATCAAAAGCCAAAACGAAATGGTGTAAAAGAAAAATGCGGATTGCTCTATATTTAGGCTTAGCATGAAAATAAAAAGTTCGCTTTTTTTCTTTTCTTACTTTAATCATTCCTTTTTTGTGTTAACTAATATCACCCAAGAGTGGCCACCGAATCTTGAGCATGCACCTAATTACATTATCCACTGGTTGATCTACAAGCACAGCAAGTCAGATCTTAAATGATGAGTGATCTTGTTTTTAACTTTAGGAAATCAAAAGTAGCTAAATTTCCATTCTGTAGCTTCATAAATTCCGAATCCTAGGTTCTGTTTCATGAATATTGATAAGATTTCCACAGCTCACTCCCCTTTCATCGTCAGTTCCATGATTCTCTCAACTCTGAAGTCAAGTTCAGAGGTATATATAATTAGTTATTTCGAAGAAGACAACGATCTCAATTAACTTTTGAAAAACTCTGATTGGTGAAGATTTTGAGAAAAAAGGGTTTATGAAGAGAAATGCAATTAGTAGAATGTAGAATTTCCTTTTCGGCCATATAAAACGTTCGTCATCCTTGGAGAAAGGTTGTATTTTGATTAAAAACCTTTATTGGATCCTTTTATTACTTCTGTTTAAAATCTTGAGGCATTGACATCATCATCTCCGATTCAATCTTGTCGTATCAAAACCTTTATATTGTGATACTGAGCTTTTATCAGGTCGCAAGCGAAAAAGCTTGTCTAGTCTAAAGGATGTGATGAGTCATCAAATTTAGCTGTGGATTTCAAAACCTTTCAATATTTTTAAGGACTGTTTTATCTTATTGTCATGTTAAATTAAGCATGAAAAACACAATGTTATTAACGATATTTAACACCAATGATTAAAAAATTTATAATTAGTTTAGCCGATTTAACTATAAAAATTTTGAATCATTAAACTTTTTAATTTAGTTTTCAACTTTTCAATTATATTTATTTTAATAACTCTTATTGATAAAAATCAATAAATTTATTAATTAATTAATCAAATTTTGTAAATTAATACATTCATATAAACTAAAATAAATCAATTAATTTTTATTTAATAATATTTTTTAATTAAACTTCAAAATTTTTTATAAGTAAAAACAATATCTTTTAATCTTATTTTATATATTTTTTAATTTTATTACATCTTTAGTCGATTTTATAACGGCTAATACCTGTTAACTTTCAAAATTTTAAATCTCTTGTTTTACTGGTTTAATTTTCGGTCCAATTTTTAAAATATCAGTTAATATTGATCAACTACCTTTTAAGGTGGTTATATTCAATATAACAAGATATAGCCACACAATACAATATAAACTACATTTACTACGAAAAAAATCGTCGCTAAAAGTACAAAAATTGTCGTTAATGACTTTTAATGAAGATTTATATTTGTCGCAAAAATCGTCGCCAAATTCCCATAACAAAAAACTACAAGTGATGATTTTTTTCTAATCATCGCTAATACTTATTTCTTACGCTTTATTTTCGTAGGAAAAAACTATTAACGATGATTTAAAAAATCGTCGCCAATACCTTTTGGCTACGCTTGGTGTTCGTAGTTAAAATTTTTTAGCTACATTTTCAAAAACGTGGCTAAATGTTTTTAGCTACATTTCCAGGAACGTAGCCAAAGGTTTTTAGCTAAATTTCTAAAAACGTAATCAAAAAGTTTTACCTACATTTTTGAAAATGTAGCCAAATAGTTTTAGCTATATTTTATAAAATGTAGTCAAATTTTTAATATACATTAAATGAAATATTATACCATGCTAATTATAATTATTTATGACATTTTAAATCCATATTATTGTATATAATATTTAAATTTTTAGTTAATTTATTATACAAAAATAATTGATAATTTAAAACATTGTATATAAAAAATAAAATATAATTAAATTATACCAACAAAAAGAATATTCTTCGTATACAAGATTTTAATTACAACCTTAACAATTCATATACAAGATTTTAATTCCAAAAGATGTCGTTTGCTTTTACATTTAATAGACCCGAAGTAACCCTCTTCCACACCCCACCTGCGTCTTCTTCGATTTTTTTCTCTCCCACCGTCGTCTGCGATTTTCTTCTCTCTGTCTGTCTGTCCTCTTCATCTGTTTCTCTATCATGTCACCAGCCACCGTTATCGTGTGCTTCGGTGGAGTTATTTTTGCAAACACTATCATGTGTTTGTTCATATATTAGATGAAAGTTAATTTGGATATTTCATTACTTTCGTTTATTTATGTATTATATGATTGAAAAATAAATTTAAGATATAAATGTTAATGATAGAAAGGACAAGACGTGATTTTGGTTGTGATGTTGGGATAAATTTTTTATGTATGTAAGGTGTTTGATGAAATGTCTATTCTTTAAAAATATGATTTCAGTTGTTTAGATAAAGTGTAGGGTTAAAGAGTATTGCTTCTTTTATCTTTTGTTAACTTAAGAAATATTATATGTTTTAATTTTGTAATTTTATAGACCTAAATTTGTATATCAACATAACCGATTTTTAATACATTACAAAAAGCATTGTTTCTTGTTGGGAAAATTATGTTGAAAACCCTCGTTGCCTTTTAATTAAAAACACAGAACATTGTTGGTGATCTTAATATATTATGGTAAGTTAATTTACAAATTGAGAATATTTTAGGGTTTTTGTTTTCGTTTTCATAGTTTTGTTTTGTAAGTACTTGGAGGAATCATTTTGTGGAGCACAACTGAAGTAAGACATTAGAACCAAGAATTTTTCAAGTTATGCTCTATCCTCCTTCCATCACATATTAGTGATATGAAACATAAAAGAAAGAGATTGCGACTTATGATGTGACTTTTAATGAGTGGTAATGAAAATGTGAGTTGAGTTAATTGTTGATGACTTTAGCATATTGTAATAAGTTAATTTATTATTTACCAAAAAAAAGTTAATTTATGAATTACTTACAATATTTTAGGGTTTCTAATATTATTCTTTTTTATCTAATGTTTAATTAAAAATTTTAATTGTTTGTAATCATCAATTAAGTTGGGTTAACTTAAATGTGTTTTGTTTATGAACCAATCTCATAATCTTTGTAAATTTGTTTGTTAGTTTTGAGAATGAATTGGTGAGAATGGACCTGATGGATATGACAAAGAGTATGGATTAGACACATTTGTATAAGAATTAGCAGTGACATTTATATATACAAAACTTGAGATTTGACATAAATTTCATGTTCTTGTGTAATAGCTGCAATTTATCATAGTCTTTATGACTTAGATGATTACATAAACAAATGTTACAATACTGAAAAGTATATGCAAACATATAATTATTCTTTTAATTAAGCCACTTGACATACCAAGATTTTGAACTTATGTGAAATGAATGAGCTACCACTAGCAAGGAGAATACCTAGTCACCCTAAAAAGGATAAAAAGAGGTAGAAATTTGAATAACCTAAAATATAAAAAATGTACCAAATGTGAAAGGAGGATAGCTTGCACAACATTCAGATAATAATGGCATAACCAAAGATCATGCAAAAAATGCATCACATATAAAAAAGGTGATATTTCATTATAACTAACAAAAAGGTGATATGTTCATTATTTAACTAATTTTGATTTTTTAATCAAATGTTAATAGATGGCAAGATCATTCAAGATTAATATAGGCAATCATAAATGGGGAGTTCAAGCATTAGCATTCATGCATACTACGTCAACTAGCATAACACATACATATAAAGTTATTAGACAAAAGAATAAGAAGTTTAAGAAGTAATAGTTAGATGAAGAGGAAGAGTCAAAGGCAAAGATAGAAGGATTGGAGGGTATATAGTACACTTTAATAAGTCAACTAGTTTAATCTAATACTATGTAAGCTAATAAATATATGAGATTAAGTTTATGAAGTTTTTAATTTATGTTTGTAATTGAATATTATATTTAACAAATCAATTATTTCCTTTTCAATATGTTGTATAAAATTCCAAATTCACATTGTTATATTTCTAGAAAATTCAATCAAATATTAATTTCAGGTTGAAATATGCCACCAAAGAGAAGACAGGATATAATGTGATCAAGATTCAGACCACGATTCGGAGGTACTACTGTACAGGTGAAGCATCTCATGATGTAGCAGCTGGAACTGAATCACCTCCTCCCTTCCAGCTACTACACTTGTAGATGAGGCATCACCTTCCGTATCTGCTACACTATCCACCACCCCTTTATCATTCACTACCCCTATACCAACAGAGATATCAGGGGTAAACAATGCGGATGAAGGAGATGCCCACTAGCCTGAAGCTAAGGGACTTGATGAAAGAACTTACATCACAATTGTCAATAATATGTAAATGAAAATACATGAAACACTATATGTTTATAATTAAGTTATATGTTTAAATTTTAAAAATGGTATAAAATTATTTCCTTTTATATTAGGTTGATTCCATTTGGACCATGCTCAAGAAATATGACATCCAAATTCAAGAAAAAGATTGATCTTGAGGGTTATGTATGGAAGAATATCTCTTAGTTCACAAAAGAATTTTACTATTAGGAGTTTGAGGTACAACAAAATTTATTATTTTCTTTTTTAATTTTTATACATTAATTAGATAAATATTATTACATTATAAGTATTTATCGAATGTTTTTCCTTTTTGTTTCGGAAAGAATTTTTTTGAGATTCTAAAATTGACGCTATCATTTATAAAGTATGGAAAAGACGAGCACATACACGTTATCGGGACGTTGTTGCTGCGATACATAAGGCTAGTATACAACTGCCTAATATTTCTGAACAAATATGGAATCGTTGACAGCAGTATTAGACATCACCTGAGGTAATGTCCATTTCAAAGTGTAATTCTATTAACAGACGTGGAGGATCGGGGGAGAGAGTCTTCCTGTACATACGGAAGGATCTATTACCCACCACGAGTATGCAAAGAGATTTGTAAGTATATATACTTTACATTATTCTAATTTCTTACCTTGCTGTATTTCAATTAACTTTGATGTGTAAATTTTGGAATGAAAATATGTGTCTTATGGAGAATAATAATGTTATAAATGTCTAGTACCATATATGACTTTGTTGTTGACTAGTTTTCTTTGTTCAATAGGAGGTCAATATCATAAAAATAGAGGAAACTCTACCGAAATTTTTATAAATTCTAGTTCACTTACTTATGCAGGTAAAGTCTATGGGCATGATGCCTACACCCTATCAACTCTCTTTGCACACTCACACTAAGAAGCATGACGGTGTAACATTCATCAATACCTGATATAGAGAACTAAATGTATGTGAAATTTATGGTTTAATATTAATGTGTAATAATTATCACTTACTAATATAAACATTGCCTTCTGATATAACCAAATACAAGAAATCATTTAACAACAGTCTTAACAGTCTGAAGATGTTGACGAGACTTAAATCTATCTTCATGCAGTGGGTGGTAGGAACTGTCGTGGAAGGATATTTCGCCTAGTTTTATTTGCGAACACATGTTATTTGCAATCCTCCACGTCGAGTACAGCAGTATTTAGTAGGCGATCTACAACCAATAAAGTCGAAGAGCTTCGAAGTACAATGCAGACATTGATGGAGTACATAACTCAGCTCCGTAATGAGGTGGATGAGTTGAAGGGTAGGGGTAGCACCTCTTCGCCCCAATTAGAGCATCCGTCGTCACCAAATCAATAGTGTACTTATAGTTATTTCATTTGAATTACAAATACTTATTATGTACAATTTAATGTTTTTATTATCAATTAAGACATTTTTAACTTTATATCATCAACCAATTTTTTGTTTAAACAAATTAACTGTATATTATTAAATTCATAAATGTTTAAATTATGCATCAACTATAACATCATCAAATAAAATTTATTGACGGTATTTTTTTTTTAAATTTCCAAGTTGATTTACCGATGAACATTTATGGTTCCGTCGATAAAATCAATTCTATTTACTGATACAAGACAACCAACCGTTGATACTTACCGACGAAATAACCAATTATGTAGCCAAATTTACTGACAGGCAGAGTAACTATCGGTACACTCATCGATGGAACAAACGCAACTGTTGGTAATGTTGTAACAAACTTACCGACGGAATAGAATACACCATCGGTAAATTTTCTGAAGGAATAATATTGTCTGTCGATAATTTACCGCCAGTCAGCCACAAAAAAATTGTCGGTATATTTACCAATGGTATATTTCCATCGGTAAATTCAGTTGTTCGTTAGAAATTATTACCTATGGCCGTTTCTACAACGTCTTTATCCGTCGCTAACCTGACTTACTGGTAGAATGTTTATGTTTTCTGTAGCTAAACGACATTTTTCTTGTAGTGAATTTCGTCGTATCAATAGATAATTAATGGTATTTAACATTGTTAATGGTCAGAATTTAATTTGAACGTTTTCTAAATATTATAGTTCAATTTTAACGTTTTGAAAATATTAGAGTTTATTTTGAACACCTTAAAATATTATGATTTATTTTAGACACCAATATAAACGTTAGGGCTCATTTTGCTCTTATAGCCTTTCTTTGGCGGTTCGTAGATGTCACGTGGTTTAGTGTATAAGAACATGTCTTGCAATAACTTGGGATTTTCATGTGTGTGTATTGCATTAGGACTACATATGACTAGACTGAGAATTAAAGAGAAAGCTATTATGTTATGCCCACTTGAATGATATTCACAGATAAACTAGCTTTAGCATAGAATGAAATAGTTTCTGCTCGATTTGTAAAACAAAAGAAGGAAATAGTTCTCTCCATATCAATCTAATTGTATTTTTTCCAAGGAAACAATTACACAGAACGTAAGGAGCAAGGGATCTAGTAAGGTATTAAAGTATTCATAGTTTGAGCTAACTGATGTCCTGCAAAACAACCAACAGCCAAGAATCACCAATCTCCTTTTTCTTTTTCAAGATCTGATTTGTCTAGAAGACGGGGAATAGAACCCTTGACTCAATCTGTACAATCTTTCCTGAAAATCTCTGCATTTTCACTTCTCAAAAGCAACTGTTTTGAAAAATGCACTCTACGTACCCGCTTCACCTACGACAGTTTGGTCTCCATGTGCAAAGGAGTCACTCTTGCCAACCAAGTGTTGGGCCTTTAACGACTCTCTTTCCCAATCTGTCTTGTAAACCACTACTAGGATTGAGACAACACATGTAATTTGAGCAGTTAGGAGACCATAACAAAGACCCACAAATCCTAATTTCCAAACAAAGGCTAAGACTATGGCCACTGGTGCGCCCACCACGTAAAATGAGTAAAAGTTGATCCCTGCCCCAATACCGGGTCTAGCACTTCCTCTTAGAATACCACAACTTGTTGTTTGGGGGCAGTTTGCTAGTTCACACACCCCAATAATTGGTAGCACATTCATTGTCAGTTCAAGAACATCTCTATCTTCTGTGAAAACTTTAACCCACGGTTCTCTTCCTAAGGTAGTCCACAACAATCCAAATAACGAGGTCACTAGAGCTATTCCAATGGCAACCACGGTGGCCAAACGTGCCTTTACTGGTCTGCCAGCTCCAAGCTCATTTCCCACTCGTGTAGATACTGAGGCACTAAGTGATGTTGGTAAGGTGTACATGAGTGAAGTTGTTTGAATCACTATAGCAGACGCTGCTAGAGCAACTCTTGGTTTATCCAAGTAACCTGCAAGAATTGTCATAAACTCGTACCACCACCACTCTAAGCATACAGCTACACTGCTTGGTATGGCCAATCTAACCAAGACCCTCCATTCTCCTCCTAATGAACTTGCTGAAGATGGTAATAGTGGCTGTGGAGATGTACTAAAAGTTTGTTCAGGCGTGCGAGTGAAGTATATGTAACATAGAAGAAATGAAAGGGTGTTAAAATTGGAGATAAAATTTGAGATTGCTATTCCAGCAACTCCAAGGGAGAGAGTGAAAGCTAAGAATATGGTGATAGGAAGATGAAGAAGTGCAGAGAGAAAAGTGCACCACATTAATGGCCATGTGGTCCCTTTGCTGCGTAAATATATGCGTAGAGGGTGTAGAAGGCTATTAACAATAAGGTCAGGGATGGCAAAGAGACAGTACAGGCTTGCAACTTGAGTTATATCAGGGTCTTGATGGAGACAAAGCATGAGAGGTTTGAGGTTGACCCATAGAAAGCCAATTGGTACTGAAGCAAACAGTAGCATGATCATTGTTCTTTGCAGAGTAAGAGATGCTAAGTACATGTTTCTTGAACCGAAAGCTTGGCTACATAGAGGCTCCATGCCCATGGCCAGACCTGAAAGGACCGAGTATCCAGTGATGTTGGTGAAACCAATAGCTAAAGCACCACCGGCAAGCTCGAGACTTCCAATCCTTCCCATGCAGACAACTAGGACCATGTTTTTAAGATAACTTACCAATCCCATGGTCGTTATGGGGAAGCTTATGTCGGCCATTTTCTTTAGCTCCTCCACAAGCTATTCAATTAAAAAAAACACAAAATGAGAAAACGAGAAGTGAATGAAAAAAAAAAAGAGTTAGAATGATAAATCATGTAGTGTGGAGAAGATATTTTTAGTTGAGTTTTCCAGATTTTGTACCTCTGGCATTGTCGGGTATGTGTCGGAACTCTCTGCTGCGACCATCTTTTGATTTCTTTTTTGCCTGATGAGTATCCTTTACTTGTTCCCTTTAGTTTTGAGAGATACAGCAACAAACTTTTGGTCCTTAGATTTATAGAGAACTTAACGATGGTGGGTAGGGACAGAGTCGGAGAGAGTCACTAAACTGATATTGATGACCAATCAAATTTATAACATGTTAAAGTGGACAGTTTGGTTCGATCTATATCACTATCAAAAAAAGTGATGTACGTAGAAAAAGATCCCTCAAAACCCCATGTTTTAACTGTGTGATATATACTGAATCTGTGACCCTCACCCTACTGTTTCAATATCAGATTTTGTCATTTTCCAAGATATAACCCAGCATATCCACTTTCCTTAATTAAGATCAAGATGATCCGCAATTGCCTGAATGTGTCTACACGTGAGGAAATAAATTTGACCACCTTCATCATCAATGGCCTATAGTGATTATCGAATTCCAACTTTCATTGCATATTCCATCTTTGAAATGTATTTACCATTATCTAGGATTAGTCCTGGCTACGAATTTCTCATATGAAGACAGGAAAAACTGGGAAATTAAGTGCCTGTATGTTTGCCTCTAAAACTTGGAGATATTTAACGAGACAGTTATCGAGATTCCTAGAAACTTAGGGAATCTTGATAATATAATTCAGAATATGTTAGCTCAAAGCCACCCTTTTCCATGATGTTATGTTGGAATACTTTTTAAGTAATTATAAGGTTTAGCCATCAATATTGTATATTACGGTCTACCATTAAGGTTGAGCCGAATTAAAGTGATCTAATTAAATTTTAGATTTGAAGCATCTAGTAAGGTATGAACCGGTTTTATATGTGTAGAGACCAAGATAATAATTTCTAATTTGATGATGGGCTAAATTAGAAATGTTAACCTCATTAAGTTTAGGGTTTTACTAGTATAAAAATATAGTTATGGTCCTCAAATTAGATGTCTGACTATTAGGTTTTATCTTGTTATTCCCATCACTCTTGGTATTCCCATCACTAGTGAAAATCACAAAACAACAGCCAGCATACCAATTTGGACAAACTATATGCACACTAGTGGTAATCAATATGTGACAATTATCAAGTTTTCTATATAAAAAATAAGTCAGTCTAAAGAAAGTTTATTCATAGATATGATTTATTGTTAGTTTCTGATTACTATATATACTAAGAGTACTACTTATAAGTTAATATTTCTATCTAAAGATTAAATATTAATCTTGTATTTGGTATCTTGTGAAGAGAATTTACCATAAATTGAGTTTGAATTTGAGTGAGTATTATCAAGTTAATAATGTGAGCATATTTTATTTTTTAATTCAATTAATTCTTTTGTTGCTAATACACTACAAGAAAATTGCAAATTAGCGACAGAAATTACTTTACGTAGGTAAACTTGTCAAAAAAAGGTATTTTGTGACGAAAAAATTCATCGTTAAAAGAGGAGGGAATTTTACTGCCAAACTTTACCGATGAAATGGTAACAGTCATCATAAAAATAGACATCAATTGTTCTCGGTAAAAATTGCATACGAAATTTACTGACTAAAAAAAATTTCAGTAGGAAAATTTCCTACGAAAATATCATTCTATAGGTAAATTACCTACAGAGTCACATTTTCATAGGTAAATTACTACGAAGTGATGTTTCCATAGGGAAATTCTTTTCGTAGGTAATTTACCTATGGAATGATATTTCCGTAGGGAATCACTTTACATAACAAAACAAACACAGACAAAGCTGAGAAATATTTGAGGTACATTTCAGTTTCTCTCGTTCTAACCCTAAATCGCTCCCATTGTCACCTACCATCTCCCACCATCGTCCTAGGAAATGAAAATTGAAGGCAACATAAATCGCGTCGCACCATCTACCACCATCATCCTACCATCTCCCACCATCGTTCTAACCCTAAATTGCTTGGCACCCTTATCTCATCGAAAGGCAGCTTCCTTTTCGTTTATAAACTTTCAACCTTTTGATCTTTTGATTTGCTTTGTTCTATCTTACAGAGATAGATAGTGGATGGTGGGTTTAATAATGGCGTTTTGGAGAGAAGAGTTTCCTGGGCATCGAGGGGTGTGAGAGGTAGGGAGAGCGGTAGTCGTGTTAGTAGGCATTTATGGTCAGGTCGGGTCAGGTCTTAAGGCATTGATTTGCTTATTTCATAAGACTAGTGGATGGGAGTTCAAGGGGGAGAAGGGCTTTGGCTGTGGAAATTCACAATGGGAGAATAAGATTATGATGTGTGGTTATTTTTCTAGATTGGAGATGGTAAGTTGTATATATCAAGATCTATCTTTGAAATGGATTACAATGGCTATCGTTCTTCTACTCACAATATATCAACTAGAAACATGTTCTTCTGGGAATTAAGGTGTGAATATTTATCTTTGAATTAGGAGAAATATGTTTTGAATATAAGTGTAAGAAGCGATAGAGACAAGATCGATGGGTATTTAGGGAAGCAAGAATGGGACTACGTGTCATTTTTACCAAATCACGTTTTAAAAGCTAGTTTTAGTTTTGTTTTAACTTTTGTTGTTTTTTACTTGTCATATTTGTAGTTACTGGCATTTTTTGTCATTTTTATTGTTATAGACTCCCAATTTCCCGTAGCCGATGCATGTATAACATAATTAAAATTTACAAGAATTAAGTATGCTTCCTAATCAATAAGCTAATTCTAGATGAGCAAATTGTAGATATTCATCACAATAATCCTACACTTTGCTTATTATTTACCGCAAATTTGAGCTTCTATTGTAAATGTCTAATGCAATTAAACAAGGAATTTAATACGTGTTACATATAATCCCACTATCACTGAAGAGCCCTTTTTAATTGAGGATTTTTAGAAATGGTGTCTTTCTATCTAGGCATGAAGATACAATTACATTATTCTATCATTAATTATCTTATAGAATCTAATCTTGGTCTTTTGTTTAATAGATTAAAATTTTCATATTGTGAAATGATTCCCAACCTTAGCTCTCAGACTGACCCCTGCATAACACTTTCAATGCTTTGATTAGCAAAATGATTCTAGCCTTTATTGTAATTAGCACAGCAACAATGTTTTTAGAATAATGAATCATTTCTGTTATATAGAGTTCAATTTCATGAATCATAATAGTTTTTCCTCTTTTTCAATAATGAGTAGATGATTTTATTTATTCATACAATTGTTGATTTATTGATTGGCTGGAGTGAAGATGATTTCTTTTTGGATGGATTATGATGGTTGCCATCAGGGGCTTGTTATAACTTCTATCTCGGGCATTATTTATTGTATTTGTTGTCCTCGCCAACCCTGTACTAGGTCTCTCTCTCTACTGGGTGTTCATTTCTCCATTTCTGGAGTATAAAGATACTCACTTTGTTATCTTGTTTTTTAAATTTATTTTTTTAATGTATGTCAAGTTAATCATTGAACTGGGTTTTCATTTAATGTTTCTAAAGCATGATTAATTTATCTATAAGTAAAAATCTTGATCATATAATGCTTAGAAACTACTTAGATGAAGAAATAGTATAATTTTATTAAGTCCTCTCCAAATATTATCATTAGTTAGTTGATATGAACGGTAGATACTTGAAATTAGTTGAGATCACATGCAACCTAACATATTTCCTTGCATCTGACATTACATAAATTTATGCATATGGTATAATACAATGCTTTCTTCTTGTGTTATTGTTAATGTTTAAACTAAAGATTAAATTTTCTATAAGATTAATATGGATACTAGCATAACGATTATTATATCTAACTATGAAAGCACTTTTTTAAATAACAATTTTGTAGAAATGAGTAATGTTGGTAGATCTTGAATGTATAGATGATTAGCATCTGATGGTTTCATTAATCTTAAGTTTGTTGAGGGAGTTCAAGCTTTTATTGACTATGTATCTTCTCAACCTGCATATATAGATGGTCCAAAAATCTGATGTCTATGTAAAAAGTGCAAAAATATTTGTTTTCTTCCTATTGATGAAGTGAATCTCCATTTGTTAAGAAAAAGGGTTTGTTCCAAATTATTTTGAGTAGATATGACATGGGGAGCAATTAGTTTGTAGCACCTAAAGGGGTAATGAAGTAAACTCATTAATAAATGTAGATGAGTTTGAAAGGAGAACTAAATTTATAACAAATAACGTTGGTACAACTGAAAATTCTTATACCCAAATGTTTTATGATGCAACCAGTTATACCTTTAAAACAAATATAGAAAATTTTAAAGAAGAACAACCGAAATGCAAAAATTTATTTTCACTTACTAAAATCATTTAACCAAGAGTTATGGCCAAATTATGAGACCATGATTCAGTTATCTTCAATTGTTCAAATATTGAACATAAAGTCTGAAGGACATATTTCTAATCGAAGTTTGGATAAAATTCTTACCTGATATAATGAATCGTTATCTCCTGATCATAAAATAGTTGATAATTTTTACAATATCAAGAAACTTATTAAGGTTCTTGGTTTGCCAATTGAGAAAATTGAATGTTACAATTTGAGATGTATATTATTTTCGGGAGATAACGTTGAATTACAAGAGTGAAAATTTTCTGATCAATCTAGGTTTTTTTTAAGAAAGTGTATTATGAAGTAGAATTTAGTACCTTAGAGCGGATGTATTATTTCCTGCTAACTCTGAGGCTTCAAAGACTATCTGCTTGTGATGTTACTGCATCTCACATGGGATGTTACTACATCTCTGGCATAATGAACATAAAAAAGAAGATAGAATAACGAGTCATTCATCGAATGCACTCACACAAAAACATTTCAATAACACTCATTATGAGTTTGCAATCGAAAGTTGAAATGTTAGATTGGGATTGTCGACAAATAAATTCCAACCTTTTGGTCAATCCGACCAATAATATTCATCATGGCTAACTATAATTACTCCTTATAATTTGCCTCTATTTATGTGTATGAATGAAGCGTATATGTTCTTGAAGGTGATTGTGCTAAGGCCTACAAGTACAAAGCATAAAATTGATATATTCTTACTACTATTGGTATATGAATTGCATCATGTTTGGGAATTTGGTGTGGAGACATATGATGTGTCTCTTAAACAAATTTTTTTGTTAAGAGCATCTTTGATATGGAATATTAGTGATTTCCTTATGTATGTTATGTTGTTTGGATGGAGCATAATGCCCTTACTATGACAATGATTCTACTGTGTTTTATCTTCCTAATAAGGGCCAAAAATCTTAGTTTGACAACCACAAGAAAATTCTTCCTCCAAATCATCCATTTAGACGTAATAAACAAAAGTTCATTAAGAATATGATGGCACAAACAACTCCTTCCCCTCATAAAGCTAGTGGAGAGATATTACAGGAGATTGATGATTTAGGGTTGTTGAAAGTTACAGAAATTGAAACTGAAGAAGTTAATAGAAACATTAGTAAAAACTTCTGTTGAAGAAATCGAAGCATCTTCTAGGATTTGCCATATTAGAAAACTAATTTGATATGTCATAATCTAGATGTGAGTCATATTGAAAAAATATTTTTGAAAATTTGCTCAACACCATAATGACCATTGAAGGGAGGATAATGGATAATGAAAAACTACAAGGTGATTTGAAACTTTTTTGTAGAAAGAATAAGTTAGATAAATATCTTTGTATAGGTAAATATCCAAAAGTTTGTATAAATGGTTGAAAAGTCTAAAGTTTCCAGATAGTTATGTTTCGAACATGGCAAGCTGTGTGAACATGAGGAAGTAAACATTATTTGGGATGAAAAGTCATGATTGTTATGTGTTTATGCAAAGGCTAATTCTAATTACATTTCAGAAGTTGCTACCGAATAAGGTTTGGAAACCTATAACAGAATTAAGTTTGTTTTTCAAAAGCTTAACATCATCTAAAATAAAGTTGGCTTAAATGGAAAAACTAGGAAGGGAAATTCTAGTTATCTTGTGCAAATTAGAAGAGATTTTCCCTCCAAGCTTCTTTGACTATATGGAGCATCTACCCATACATTTAGCACAAGACGCTAAACTTGTTGGTCCAGCTTAATATCGATGGATGTATCCGTTTGATAGGTAATTATAGTTAATGTTTAAATAAAACTTATAGCATGTTTTAATTAATAATTGTAATAACCCTATTTGTATTGTAGGTATTTGTATTCCTTGAATAAAAAAGTTAAAAACAAGGCTAGAGCCAAAGGTTTGATATGTAATGTTTATTTAGTAGAGGAAGCAAGTACATTTTGTTCATATTATTTTGAGCTACATGTGCATACAAGAGAAAGAAAAGTTCCTCGTAATCACGATGGGGTGAAACAGGTGATGTTAATGGTAACTTATTCATTTTCATATATCATGGACGAACATTAGATGCTCAACAAGAAGAATGCTAACAAAAGAAAAAATTGAGGCTACTTATTATTACATTTTACTGAATTGCCAAGAGGTTCAACCTTTTATGCAGTAAGTTTATGTTAATTTTGAAATCGCTTATTTGGTTTTCGAGGTGAGTGGTGTTCACAACTAAAATACATAATAATTCTTTTAGATTATATGAGGAATGGTTAATTAAGCTAATGCCCCAAAAAACATAGGATGATATCAATAAAGAATATGAAAGCCACTTTCCTCGATGGTTTGAGAAATATGTAAGTTTTGACTTACAATAATTGAAATGGTTGAATTATGAGATCAAAGTGTTTAAATGACATTAGACTATTTAAGCCTAAAAAATCTAATAAAGAACAAGTTCGTACGTGATCTTGCGAAAAGACCTTTGTGAACTGTTAAATCGAATCTGATGTATTTTTTTAATGGATATAAATTTCATACAGAATATAATGGTTATAGCATGACAACAGTAAATAATGAGGTTTGCATACAGGAAGAATTAATTGGTTACTATAGTAAAATTATTGAGATACTTGAAATTAAGTACTCCGCATTGCCAATAAAATGGAGTGTGATATTTAAGTGTGAATGGTTTAATCTAACTCCTAATCTTGGAATAAAAGTGCATAGCTGATAGATTCTAGTTGAAATCAACTAGCAAAGAAGATTTAGAAAATTTGAACCTTTTGTGCTGGTGATGCAAGCAACTCAGGTGTATTATGTGCCTTTTTTTAGCTTAAGACGAGATAAGTCAAATTGGTTGGCCGTTTGTAAAGTAAAACCTAAAGGTGTTTTTAAATTACATGGAAAAGGAGAAAATAAGAGAATTGAAAGTAAAATGTTTTAGGAAGATGTTCATGAAATAAATGCATATTTAACATATGACGAGATTAACCTTTGAATGATCTAAATAATGAATATATTGAAATTTCATCTAGAAAGGATGAGGAATCCATAAAGGTCGAGAGATCTGAAAAGGAGTTTGACCTTGATTTTAATTCTTTAGAAAAAAAGAAAATGTTGGTTGTGATTTACAATTAAGTGATGATAACGATTAATTTATGTAAGCAATAGAATATTTTATGAATAAATTTATTATTGAATCAACGATACATTGTTATATAGTTAATTTATATTGTTTTATCCATGGAATAATCAATAAAATTGGAATTTCAGGCTAAAAATATGTCACATAAGAGAAAAAAGGATATGTTGCAGTCAAGATTCAAATTATCACCATTTGGAGGAGCCAGTGCACGTCCCGGTGAAACATCACATTCTGCAAACTCTACAAAATCAGGTGCTACACGTCCAATTGGTTCACATCTAAATAAGCCATCACCTTCCCCACCTACAGTCCTTGTAGAGTCACATTCTCTACCTACTGCTACACCATCCAGCACCCCTATTACATCTGGACCACCAGATACTGTCGATGCAACATCTACTCCTAAACCATAATCTAAATCTATACTGATAGAGATATCAGGGGTAGTTGTTACGAATGAAGGAGGCAGTATTTAACCTGGAGCTAAAGGATTTGATGGAAGAATTTACATTACAATTGTCAATGATTTGTGAGTGATATTCTAAAAATTTTGTAATATATAATAATACCATAATTTTATATTGAAGTTATAGTTTTTAACTTGAAAATTTTCTGAAATAGCTAATATATTAAGTTGGTTCCATCTAGAACGTTCTCTAGAAATATCTCATCAAATATAAAGAGAATATAAAACTTGAGGGTTATATTGGAAGAATATCTCTCAGGGAACAAAGGGTTTTTATTAACAGTCGTTTGAGGTAAAAAAATAAATTCTTTAATCTTTTTCATTTTATCTAATTTTACACATTAATTATATAAATATTATAGTTTATAAGTACTTATAGTATGTTTTTATTTTATTATTTTTCAGAAAGATTTTTTTTCGGATTCAAAATTTGATGCTGTCATTTATAATGTATGGGAGAGGCATTCCTGTGCACGTTATAGAGACTTTGTTAGTTTGATACATAAGAATGGTGTACAAACTCCTTATATATCTAAAAAAATATGGAGTCGTTGGTAGCAATACTGAGCAACACACAAGGCAATCTCCATTTCAGAGCGTAATTCTGTAAACAAATGTAGAGGACCAGAGGGAGAGAGTCTACCCATACATACTGAAGGATTTATGACCCACCAGGAGCATACAGAGAAACTTGTAAGTATCTAAATTTTACTCTTATATTTTGATTTTTGTACTAATTACTACCAATTAGATTTCAATGTAATTTGATGTATGCAATTAGAATGAAAATATATGTTTATTATGGAGAATGGTAATTTTATAAATATTGGTTTCCATGAATGGTTGTGTTGTGGAGAAAATATTTTTGTTTAACAAGGGGTAAATATCATAAAAATAAAGGAAACTCTCCTGAAATTTTTGTAAATTTTAGTTCACTCATAACACTTTATTCTGATGTAGGAAAAGTCTATGGGTACAAAGCCTACACTACGTTGGCTCTTTTTGTTCATCCATACTAAGAAGCATGATGATGTGACCATCATCAACACTCGATACAGATAACTTAACGTATGTAAAATTTATACTTAAATATTAATTTGATAAATAATATTAGTTAAAAATTATCACTCGTTAATATAACTATAAAATATAATGATAGGAGCAAATACAAGAAATCATTGAATGGCAATCTCAGAACTCTGAAATTGTTGATGAGAGTCAGACATATCTTGAAGCAATTGGTGGTAAGGATCGCCATAAAAGGATTTTTGATTTAGGCTCTTTTGTAAAAAAATGTTATTTGTAATCCTCCACATCCAGTACAGTTGGATCTAATAGGCGGTCCATATCTAATGAGAGAATCGTTCAGCTTGAGAGCACAATGGAGATGCTGGAAACTTAGTTGCATCAGTCGACAGAATACATAGCCCAGCTCTGTAATAAAATGGATGAGTTAAAAAGGAGGGGTAACATCTCATTGCAGCAGTCAAATCATCCGCCTTCACCAACCTCATAGCTTAGGTTTACAATATTTTAGTTCTTAAATGGATTTTATTTAATGTTTTGCTACTCTTATATTTTTTATGAATTCTTAGTTTATAGTTATAACATACATTTTCAAAATACTTATTGTTGTACATTATAATTTTTATATTATATTACCAATCAAGATAATTTTATATTATATTATCAATTAAAATTATATTATTTATAGAAATTAAATGTAGAAAAAATCAATAGATTATCAACAGAAAATTATGGTAGGAATTTGTAATTATGGAGTTTTTGTAGCTAAAATTATCGATGTAAAAAATGGTACTGTAGGTAAATTTCTCAATGGAATTACAATATCTGTCTCTAAATTTACTGAAGGAATGCTATATTCTATAGGTAAATTTAGCAATGGAAATTGTTTATCCATCGCTAAAATTACCTATAGAAATTGTAAACACGTCGAGAAATTTCCTGACAAAAATTGTAATTCCATTGGGAAATTTCCATTTTACCTACAATCGTTTCTTCTATGACCTTTTCTATTGGTAATTCCCATCGCCGAATTTGTTTGCATATGAAAAATCAATATTTTGCATCAAAAGTTTCCATCGCTAAAACCAAATTTTCTTATGGTGATATTTCTGCTAGCATAAATTCAATTCCTATGCTCAATGGCATAAACTTTAAAATATGGCAAGAAAATGTCATCATTATTCTTGGAGTTATAAATCTGGACCTTGCGCTAAGGATGGAACATCCCATTGCTTTTACAACTACTAGTACTCTTGATCAAAAGAAGGAGATAGAGAAGTAGGAATGTTCTAATCATATAAATCTTATGATCATGAAGCGTGTTGTTCCAAAAGCATTTATAGGCACTATGTTTGAGGAGGCTACTCTAACTTAAGGTTTCCTTAATAAAATTAGAAATAGTTTTGCCAAAAATGAGAAGGCAGAAACTATTACACTTTTATCAAACCTCTTTTCAAGGAAGTATAAGGGAAAAGGAAATAGAAGGGAGTACATAATAGAGATATCCCATGCATTTGGCTTCAAAATTAAAGGAACTTAAGTTGGAACTATCTAAAAATTTACTAATGCATTTAGTTTTGATATATCTTCTTATAAAATTCAATCAATTTAGGATAAGCTAGCTATTAGAAGGAAAGATGTTCCCTTAATGAATTCATTTTCCATTGTGTGTAAGAATAAGATAGGATAAAGCAAGAAAAGGCTAAAAGTGCTCATTTAGTCACAACTTCCAAAGATAAGGATAAAAAAAGAAAGAAGAATAACGAAGCTATAGGTTTGAAGGAAAAATGTTCCCTTAATGAACTCATTTCCCATTATGTGCAAGAAGAAGATAGGATAAAGCAAGAAAAGGCTAACAGTGCTCATTTAGTCACAACTTCCGAAGATAAGGGTAAGAAAAGAAAGAAGAATAATGAAGCTATAGGTTTCAACTATGCACAAAAGAAACATAAGAAGGAATAGGATTAGAAATTTACCTATTACTTCTATAAGGGTGCAAGTCATAGGAATGAGATTGAACCAAATATCACGCTTGGTATGTTAAGAAAATTATTTTCTTGTTTTGGTTTATTCTAAGATTAATTTAGCTTCAATGCCTAGACATAATTGGTGGATAGATTTCGATGTTACTATTCATATAAGTATGCCTATGTAAGGTTGCCTGAGTTATCGAATACCAAGTGATGGTGAAAGATACAACTTTGTAGCAAATGGAAAATAGGTAGAAGTTGAAGCAATAAGGAAATTTTAGTTATTATTAGGGAATGGATTTCATTTGAATTTAGAAAAGACGTTTTGTTGTATTGTCTTTTAGAAGAAATTTGATTTTTATTTTTTCTTTGGATAAATTTGATTACCCTTGTTTATTTGGAAAAGTAAAATATAGTTTTTCTTAAAATTCAAATCTTATTGGTACATGTCCCTTGGAGATAAACGATAACATTTGTGTGCGTAATACTATTGCTTTATACTATGAATCCTTACAAAGCAGTGCATGAGGTATTATAAGAAAAATAAACAATGAGAATTCCTCTTTTCTATGACATAATTGTTTGGGTCATATCTCTAAAAATAGAATTGAAACACTTTTGTCTAATGGAATTGTTAGTTCACTTAATTTTAAAATTTTTGATGTATGCATTAACCATGTAAAGGGTAAATATATAAACCAAAATAAATTAAGTGTCAACAAAGTTATAGACATCTTAGAACTGATACATACACACATATATGGGCTATTCCTTATAACATCATAGAACAATCAACAATATTTTATCACTTTCATAAATGACAACTCAAGATATATTATTTATATCTCATTTATGAGAAATCTCAATCTCTGGAAATGTTCAAAAATTTTAAAGCTAAAGTTGAAAATCAACTTAGTAATATGATTAAGTGCATCAAATTTGACCGTGGTAGAGAATACTATGGTATATATGATGGCTCAGGTGAACAACATACAAGACCTTTGCCAAATATCTAGAGGAATGTAGAATTGTCCCACAGTACACCATGTCAGGCACTCCTAGCATAAATGGTGTAGCTAAAAGATTAAACAGGACATTTAAGGATATAGTAACGAGTATGATTACTCTTACTACCTTACTAGAATCGTTCTAGGGTAAGGCATTAAAGACTACAACTTACTTACCTAATTGAGTTCCAACTAAAGCAATATTAGAACTTATTATGAGTTGTAGATAGGAAAGAAATATATATTAAATGATTTACATGTTTGTGGTAATCTAGTAAAGGCTAGGCCTTATATGCCAAATGAAACTAAATTAGATTTTAGAACTATTAGTTGCTATTTTATTGGATACTATGAATGATTTAGGGGATTCAAGTTCTATGATCCCCCTACTAAAGGAATTTTTAAGACAAAGAATGCTCTGTTCTTTAAGGAAGTTCAGTTTGTGGGGGAGATAAGGTTAGAGATTTTGTCTTAAAGAAGGAAAGTGTTATTATTCCTTAAATTGTTGTTAAAATCAGTCAAGAAACAACAATAGATCAATAAAATGTTCCTCCTATACAAATTTAAGAAGTTATTCCAGAAGACCAAACTTATTAACCTCAAGAACCAATACCATTAAGAAGATCTACTGGAGAGAGAAGAAATGTAATTATGGATGATTATGTTGTATATCTTCAAGAACATAAGTATGAAATTAGGATGGTGGAAGATGGTCCAGTTAACTTCCATCAAGTCGTACAAATTTCTAACTCTCAAAAGTGGATTAAAGCCATAAATGAGGAAATGAAGTCCACGAAGCACAATGACGTTTAAAATCTTGTCCCATTACTTGAAGGTGAAAATGTCAATGGTTGCAAATGTATATTTACTACTAAGAGGGATTTTAAGGGTAAAGTGGAAAGATATAAGGCACGTCTAGTTACTAAAGGATTCACTCAAAAAGAAGGAATTGATTATAAAAAGACTATCTCTGTAATTTCTTCAAAAGTCTCTTTTAGAATCGTCATGGCATTAGTGGCATACTTTAATCTTGAGTTATATCAGATGGATGTTAAAATTACATTTCTCGATGGCATCATTAATGAAATAATTTATATGACAACCAAAAAACTTTGTATCAAGAGACTCAAAGAAAATATTTTGTAAATTAAAAAAATTCATCTATAGACTTCATTATGATTACTATTAATAGTACTAAAATTTTCATCAAGTTGTTATCTTATCTAGTTTTAAGATGATTGTGTATAGTATAAGTTCAATGAGAGCAAACATATTTTTCTAGTTTTATATGTCGATGATAGACTGCTTCCTAGTAATAATGTAGGCTTATTACCTATCTCAAAATTTTAAGATGAAAGATCTTAGTGACATCTCTTTTGTTTTTGGGATCCAAATACATCAAGATCATTCTCAAGTTATTCTTGGATTATCAAAAAAGGGCTACATTAAGGTTCTTAAGAGATTTGGTATACAAAACTGCAAACTAGGTGATACGTCAATATCTAAAGAAGACAAATTTAGTCTTAGTCAGTGCCCTAAGAGTGGCTTTGATGCTAATACATTATCAGTTAAAAGAAGATGAGTGCTCTTGAGGAACATTCTTTATGGAGCTCTCCCTCACAGAATACTGTTCACGACCTTCTTACTACTTCAATGGCATCTTCTTTATTGAATATCTCCATTCATCTTGGCTCCCTCCTTACTTTACTATTAAACTTAGCTCTTAACACAACTTTTTTTCTCTGTCATCTCTCTTTATCCCTTCTCCTTTTCACTGAACTCTTTTCACACTTCATTTGCTTCCTCCTTCTTACCACCTCCTTCACATCAAACTTTCAACTGCATTTTTGATGTTGCTATGGTCTATATTATCTCCACCCTCCTATGAACTCTTTACCATAACTACTACTCTTTTATCATTTAATCCTTAACTTGACCCAACAGAAACCACTCCTTTCCCACCCCTAAATTCAAACTTTCTTCTTCTATCTTCTAAGCCTATTAGTTTTCAGGAACTTCTTGGACTCAAGTGGTAGGAGATGCTACACTTAATTTACAGCTTTCTTATTATCCTCCTAGCAAAATTTTAGAGCGAAGGGTTATGTCCCCCTTTTAGAACTTTTGAAATCTGGTGTAAACAAATGGAAGTTCACCATATTTGGATTTTTCTTAAACAAAAGGAGAAATTTTCTACTCATGAAACAATGGGAAATGAATAATTAGAAGCAACATGGTTTGTTAGATGTGCTTGTGAATAATGAGGATGCATTCTTGTTTAAATTTGTGAGTTTTAAGGAAGGAAAAAAATTGGTCCATTTTGGATCTTGGTATGTTCATAACAAGCTACTCTTGCTTTAATTATAGAGGCCTGGACTAGAATTGGAGAAGTTTAGGTAGGAAAACATCCTTATGCAAATTTGCCTTTATGATGTCCCTTTTGAGTACTGGACTGCTAATGGTCTTAGTCACCTTGCTAGTTATATTGGTAAGTATATTTTTATAGATCAACCAACTGCTAAGATCAAACAAATCAATTTTGCAAAAATTTACATCTTGGTTACTTCCATGTTTGACTTACAAGAGGTCATCCCATTCATCAGGTTAAATGAAGATATGGAACCAGTGAAGGATCAATTAAATATTTCTTATATATAAAAACCTCATATCTTTAAAAAGCATATATGGAGAACAAATGGTAGAGTCTTTAAAACAAGAAGTCATCTAGAGCTGATAGAGAACAATGTTAAACATCATATCTCTATTGATTTAAACCACCTACATGTGGATGCTGAAGTAGCAAAAAAAGAAGTAATGGGGAACGAACCCTTAGTTGTTCATCTAGAGAATGAAGAAAATACATGTTTTGGTACCCCAATCTCAAATCATATAGTGGAGAAATATGCTTATGTAGAGGATAGTATAGCTGATACTCCTAATAAGTAGAACCAATAATAAGAAAACACTAGTAGAGAATTTGAAACTATCAATAGGAGGAAATCCAATAGGAAAAAGAGGTCCCTACTTGGGGAAAATGCCACATGAATATATTATCCTAGAATGTCAGAGGAGTAAATGCTCCTGGCAAGAAACTAATGACTAGAGATATGATTTTGTAGAATAAAGTGACTATAGATGACATTTTGGAAACCACAATTAGAGAGGAAAATTGCGACTTATTGAATTACTTTATAGCTCATTGGAAAGTAATCACCAATCACAGTCATCATTCCAATGGTAGAATAATTGTTCTTTATGACTTTAATGTTCTAGCAGTATGTATAAGAATGATGTCAAACCAAATCATTCACCTACAAGTCTCCATAGGGTCTTAGCACAACCAATTTTCATTTCCTTCATCTATTCTTACAATAGCTCATATCAGAGGACATCTCTTTGGAACCAAATTAAGGATGTTGTTGTGTGCATGGGTCGACTGCAAAGCCATAATGTCTCAAAACTAGGAATAATCCATAGATCCTATCTAGAGATTTCAACTCCATCCTGAAAATTGAAGAAGGAGATGGCACTAAATCTGCTAATATTCTTTTTCCAGATTTTGGAAATGCATTGATGAAGCTTAAATTTTGGATATCCCATCTTGGGGCAAATTCTCCACATGGAACAACAAAAATCTGGAATAAGTTTAATTAGGAAAAATTGGATATGAGTTTAGCAAATCTCCATTAGATGATAGTTTTCCCAAATGTTTCTTTATCTTCTTCCGTAATAACCTTTCTAATTATTCTCTTTTCATCACCTACACTAAAGCAATAAGTCCTAAATCTCCTTTTAGATTCAATAATTTCTTAATAAACCTAGCAAGTTTTGAGGATGGAATTTGGAATGCCTTAAGAACTAGAATTAGGGGTACGAAATAATTTATCTTTATAAGGAAGCTAAATCTCATCAAATAAGAGAAGAAGCTCTTGTTTAAGGAAAATGTTAATACTCATCATCTTGTTAACAAAACCAGAAGGGATCTTGAAGGAATCCAACAAGAGCTCTTTCTTATCATCATCTTGTTAACAAAACCAGAAGGGATCTTGAAGGAATCCAACAAGAGCTCTTTCTTAGACCTACATCCATACATTTACAGGAATTGGAAAGAGCTATATTGCAGAATTATTCTGAAGCTATACTTTATAACTATTCTCTTATGAAACAGAGATCAAGGTAGACTAGATAAGAAGTGGAGACAAGAATACCTCCTTCTTTCATAAGGTCATTATCTCTAGAAGAGCTAGGAACATAATTATTTCACTTGAGTATAATAGTATCAAGTTAGATTTATATCCTAGATTCTGCAAAGATCTCTCAATTACTTTACTGATATGATGAATAAACCCACTGAAACACACTCTACAATTATTACTCAAAGAAATCCTGTAAGGATGTATCTTTACTTAGGAGACCAACTACCTATATAAGCTTGTCACTATTAAGGAAATCAGAGAAACATTGAAATCTCTTCATCCTAGTAAGGTTCTAGGCCCTTAATTTTTCAAAATCAACTTCTTTCTTAAATATTGGCCTCTTATAGTAAGTCTTATGACTGAAGTGATTTTAGAGTTTTTCAACAAAGGTTCCTTACTTACAAAGATCAATAAGACGTTAATTACTCTAGTTCCTTAAAGTGGTGATTTAAAACAGTTTTTATACTTTCACCCTATTGCTTGATGCAGCTCTATCTACAAAATAATTTATAAAATTCTTGCTTAAAGATTAAGAGGGATCCTTCCAAACCATATTGAACATATTCAAGGTGCTTATAATCCTAGAAGGTATTGGTGATAATATCTTGATCCTTTAGGAATTGATGAAATTTTATTCAAAATATAAGGGCAATACTAATTGTTACATCAAAATTGACCTTAATAAGTTTATGACAGTGTAGATTAGGAATTTATAATCAATATATCACATCTATGGAATTACCATATGTTTTCATTTAATGGATTAAGCAATACATGATTTCTTGTTCATATAGCATCCTTATCAATGGCCAACCCACTAAGTTTTTTAAAGATTGCAAAGGGATTCACCAAGGTGATTCCATCTCTCCTTACCTTTTTACTCTTATTATGGAATTTTTAAATAGGCTTCTTAAAATGGTTATAAAAAGAACCAGGGATTTCAAATATCACTCTAAGTGTAGAAAATTATAAGGTATCAACCTTTGTTTTACTGAAGATCTTATCTTACTCTCTAAAGTAGACACAACTTCTATTTCAGCTCTTACGAAAGCTCTAAAGGTCATTACTAGGATGTTTAGGATCTAGGTGAATTATTCTAAGAGTGGTTTCTTCCTCTCTAAGAGTGCTGCAAATTAGAATTTTACTATGACTGCCATAATAGGTTTCAAACAACAAACTCTTCCTATGAATACATCTTTAAGATTAAGTAACAAAGATTTTAGCAGTTTACTTGATAAAATCAACACCAAAATTTCTGCATGGAGCTCAAAATATCTATTTAAAGCTAGTAGAGCTCAACTCATTATCTCCATTCTGAACTCCATCAAAATATATTGGGCTACTCACATTGCTTTCCAAATTAGCATCATTAAATATATTGATAAGATCTTCAACATGTTTTTATGGTCTGGAGAAAATAGAAGTCTTAATCGGTTCAAAATGAAATAGGATAAAGTATGCATCCCTAAAGAACAAGGATGCTATTCAGCAAGTTTTAATCTTACAAAACTCTCAATATACAGTAAGTGCACGGGTTATGAATGTAGTATATGAGGTGTCGAACCCTTGATGAATTGGTGAACTAATCTAATTCTAATTTGTATATGGCTTAAAGGATTATTGAAAGAAAATAAAAACTAAACAGAAAAATAAATTCGTGAATATGGATTGATTGAAAATTAAATTGTAAATGTAACACAAAGAAATCAAAATTGATCACCACTAATGAACAATCAAAAATCATACAAGGAAGATTAGTCGATTATGAGAAGGGGGATTTATCTTATCATTAAATGCTAATATGATTACTTTTAAGTTATACAGTTTCAGTCCTAGACTTTCGAATGGTAGATTACTCTCTCTTGAGTTATAATCATTAAACCCCAAATCATAAACCCTAATCGAATTATGAAATTTGCAATCTCTCAATTAACAAAAAACCCACACATCTAATTAGATCTTAAGACCTCTAATAGACTATTGGGTCCTCACACGAAATCTCTCTTCGTATAAATTATCAATTTGATTATTAGTGTGATCTATTAGATTGTGTAACTCCCATTACCAAATCTAATCATTTTGCTATAGGTTCACTCTCTCGATTTGTTACCAAATAATCACAATACCCAATGTATTAACATTAAAAGAAATCACATTAACATCGATTCAAGAACAAATCCCTAAAGGAGTTTATAACAACATCATCAAACCTTAATCCATCACTATAAAATCCATCCCATACATTCAAAAGAAAGAATAACAAAAATGAAATGAAATGTCACTTAGAAGGGACAGGATAGATCAGAAAGACAGCATAAATAGCAGCCCTTCTTCTTCTTTCTTCCTTTTTCCTGATTCTCTCTTCTCTTCCTCTTCCTTGGATCTTCCTCAAAGTGGCAGAAAATGAAGCTCCCTTTCTAGGTTTATATCTTTTCTTTATATATCTTTTCCATTTAGGGCAAACATTAAAGTTTACTCACGTCAAAAATTTCGAAATATTCCTCAAAAAGTCACGTTTTAGAAGCCGTTCTACATCTGTTATCACGCAAACCACGATTGTGCCCCATCTTCCACGATTATTTTTCTCTCTGTCACGATAGTAGCAAATGGGGCCATGACCATGGCAGACCCACCAAGCTTCTGTCACGATCGTGGCCTTAGGCTTTGCTCCGAGCTTCCTCTGATTGTCCTCTGTTCTTCAGTATCTATTCTCAAACACCATCAAATACATCAAGGCACCTTAAATGCACAAAATTTAAGCTCAATAGCATAGTCTAACCCATAAAACACTCAAAACACAAATATCTAACTAAATAACATAATCTTAATCTAAACATGAACTAATCATTCAATTTAACGACCAAACACATACTAACCTACCCACTAAAATATTATGTGGCCTACAACTATAAGAGGCCTCAACATATGTTCTCTTAAAACCATGAACATTGTCATGCTCACTAAAAGACTATAGAGACTCATCTCTAATAAGCAGTCATTATGGTGCAAATGGATACACAATTATTTCATAAAAAATAAGAATGTGTGAAGGTTAGATGTGCAACACCATCCTTCTATTACTTTGAAAGAAAGTTTCAAGATGAGGAAAAGATTCAGACCATACTTCAATTTCACTAATAGGAAATGGAGAATCCACTAGCTTTTGGCAAGATAATTGGTTATCTATGGGTCTTTTGGAAGAAGTGGTTGACGCCTTACCTCTTAGGTTTAGAGTTTACAATAAAGCCACAGTAGCAGAAGCTCTGATGAAGAAGGAGCTCATCCAATAAGTTCCTATTGCGAGCTCTTTGAAAACTGAAATTACTCATGCTACTATTAACATAGTTGAGGACAAGACATTTGGAAACACACATCTAGTAGCAAATTTACTAACTAATCAAGAAAAAAGGTTTTATTTTATAATTTGGTATCTATATTTTGGACTAAGATGGTGTGATTTAGTCATCTTCATCCACGAGCATCCACTACTCTTTGACTTGCCATGACGAACAAGCTTCCAACTATATATAA
This sequence comes from Erythroxylum domingense, assembly GCA_025594535.1. Taxonomy (NCBI): domain Eukaryota; kingdom Viridiplantae; phylum Streptophyta; class Magnoliopsida; order Malpighiales; family Erythroxylaceae; genus Erythroxylum; species Erythroxylum domingense. The sequence continues at coordinate 20,448,705 of JANQBM010000221.1, read as the reverse complement.
ACTTGTTAAGTTTTTGAACCTAACTAATTGGTCTACACTTTATAGATGTGCTAAGGAAACCACTTATTCTTTCAATGCAACTTCATAAATGAAATTTGAAAGTGTTACTACTCATATGCTTAATCATTGATGCACCAAATGATTTGAACAACGTCAAGACCTGGTGCTCAACAATCAGCCTCCCAAACAAAACTATAAAATGGTGTTTTTACATTTCCTTATATTACCTAGTCACAGCCACTAGGGATGACAGATACAATCACATTTTCCAGTATAAATGCATCACTAAAAAGCAATTCTATAATCTTCTTATACATTTCATCAAATTCCAAATAAGAATCCATAAGTATAGATTTCAAGAACTGCAGTATCTCCTCTCCAATTGGAATGTTTAGAACTATCACTTTGAAATTCAATGAGTTATAATCCTCTCTAATTTCTAGTGCTCTCTTCATGTTTGTAATTGTACTTGTTAACTTCGTATGCCTTGTATTCCTTAATTCAGTTCATATTTCCTAAAAAGAAATGAATTTGATGCTAAAAAGATGCAAACAATTCCTTATGCATCAGCAGTAGGGAGTCTTACATATGTTCAAGTATCTACACATCTAGATATGCATACATTGTTGAGACGCTAGGGAGATATTTGAGCAATCTAAGATTAGACTACTGAGTAGCAGCCAAAAGAGTTATAAGGTATTTGTAGAAAACTAAAGACTACATGCTCATATATAGGAGATCAGATCATCTTGAAGTCATTTAGTAATCTAGTTTTGATTTTGCTAGATGCCAAGATAGTAGCAAATCTACTTCAGGCTATATTTATTTATTGATTGGAGAAGCTATTTCCTGGAAGAATGTTAAGCAAACACTCTTAGATTCTTCTACCATGGCAACAAAGTTTATAACATGTTATGAAGCATCCAATCAAGGGATATGGCTACAAAATTTTGGTCACTAGGTAACAAAGTTTATAAAATGTTACAAAAAATTCAATAGTAGGATATGGCTAAAAAATTATACGAGACTACAAATTATAAATGGAATTAACAGGCCACTTAAGATATTTTATAAAAATCATTTAGCAATTTTGTATTTTAACAATAATAGGAGCTCGACAAAGTCTAAACATATAGACATCATGTTTCTAGTTGTTAAAGAAAGAGTTCAAAGTGATCAAGTGTCCATTTAACATGTTGGGACTAACTTCATGGGTGCAAATTTGCTTATTAAGCGATTACCACTCAAGGTTTTTCATGAACATACCAATCCTATAGGTGTAGTACCTTTTGAGTATGTTATAGTTTACTGGGAGTTTGTATCCTTAATATTGTTTGGATAATAGACACATTATATGGTTATTTTATAGTTGACACTACACTGATAAAATCTGTAATTCATTTCCACATTGAACATTTTTTTTGTTCTCATAAAGAATAAGTTTTAAAGGAGGAAAATTTGTAAATAGCCATGACAAAATCACATTACATGAAATTTTAATGTTAACATTCATTCCTGATCCATATCATTCATTTATCCTAATATATGTGACCATTGATGGGTTTAATTACGCTCAATGTAACAAATTCACTTTTATCTCTTATTGTTATATATGACAGATATAATTGTTCTAAATGCTTTTGGTGATGATTACATATTTGTGCATATAAGGATTTTGGCATAATATACAGTTGCTAAGATTTCATATACATATAGAATAAGTAGAAAATTGTTGGAATAATTTTTAATTAATTTGTGGGCTTATATATATATATTGTGAATATTGTATATTATGAGCTATCATTAAGGTCGAGCCAAATTAAAGTGATCTAATTAAATTTTGGATTTAAAGCATCTAATAGGATATTAGCTAATTTTCTATATGTAGAGATTAGGATAATAATTTTTAATTTGATATAGGGCCAAATTAGAAATGTTAAACTCATTAGGTTTAGGGTTTTACACCCACAACAATATATCCAGGTATGCTTCCACTTTTATGTCTTTGATGATTCAACGTGAGTTTTGTGTTCTAGACAATATTCTATATCGATTAAGGTTTTATTACAACATGTTAATTACCAGATTGGGAGCTAAGTACGTGGCATGATCGGAAGGTGTGTCAGCATCAAAAACAGAGGTGAAGTTTAGATTGCAATAGAAGCAAAACCCCTTGTATCCACATGTTCTTTGTTTAATTAGCATCTTTCTTTTTGATAGATCCAAAAACACTACATTTGGACGCAAAAAGAACTTGTTAACCTTCTGAATGGAGCACGCACTTTGTCCTTTAAAGGTCCTACACTACAGCGCTAATCCTTTCGTATAGGTTTCTACATTCTTCTTCATTAAGCTTGATTTTATTTGAGAATAAGAAAGGGATCTATCCGATGATTAAAAAGAACAATCAATGTAGGCCTTGCACATAATTAATAGTGAGACCAAGATGATCAGGGATTAAGATGCCATATTTATGTTAGGTTTTAAATATATTAATTATAGGTGCTCTGAAAACATCGTTATTTACTGTTACTGAATTGTACTTAGCAATAATGATCGATATTGCATGTCTATCTCAGATCAAATCTGTTAAGCTTTGATGGGAACTAGAGTGATTAATTCGATGTGCTGTCCAAACTTGGCAGATAGGAGTTTTTAATCTCCTACGCAAACAATCTTTTGCAGGTGATATTAAGCCGACAGGCTAAGGCTCGATTAATAGTTCAACCTTATGTCATATCGAGATTACCAGTCGTTTTTTCATAGTAAAGCTTAAAGCTTTGACCAATATGCAATTTAAATAAAGTTTTGAACATTTCATCACATTTAAGTCAGAAGATCATAAAGTCCAAATTAAATATTCAAATATATAATATTATGACTCCCGTCTTTCTCCCAAACCAGGACCGTGAAACCCAATTTTTCTTAATGGAAGTAATATATATATATTTTCTCTATACTCAATGCTTTATGCATATTTAAGTGGACATAACCAGTGAACTTGGGATGAGATCAAATTGACCACAAAAGAGAGCGTTGATGGGATAATTGCACCGACTTCTCACTGGACGTATTATTAAACTAAGACGGTGCTTTGTTGACATATTGTGTTGCAGATAGCTGTCAAAAGTATAGTCACTTTATGACCTTCTACTTATCTAGATGGACCTTCATTGCCAATGCCTTATCAATGAAAATGATCATTAATTAATAAACATCAGTATGTATTCTTCTACATCTGTTCTTGTCCACCTTGTTCTTAATTTATTCTAGCGCGGTACTATATTCTCTCTTTTTTTCTCCTTCTAGGAACTCCCAATGTATGCCACCAACCTATTTAAAAGCTAGCTCTTTCTTTTCTGAAGATTTCTCTTTCTCTAGATGAATGTGTGTAACCAAAAGGTATAAAGAATCATTGATATCATTGATACTAACTACCAAAACTATCTTTTTGTCACACTTAACTGGAACCATGCATGTGCATGTAGTTACACCAAATGGCCAAAAAAATCAATCTTTATTGACAATTATTGCATCCACTTTTAATAATCTTCTCGAACAAATTGCGTTTCTATCACTTTTCCAAATGCTGTGCAAGATGTGATTATATACCTTCCATCCAATTCTATGCCAACAAAATATCCTAATATGTGGACTTGAGTAGAAATCACACAATGTCATTAAGGTTAAATGTTGCCGATCCATTGAGTTTGTACACATTTCAACCAATTAATTTTTTAAAACTATATACAGCTTAACCTTGGAGAAGTAACATGAATTACATTAATTTCACTCCTAAATAATATACAATATACTAAATAGACATGATATATTAAGTGAAGACACTAACTACATATGCAACCAAACGCTCTAGGGTTAACAAGTCTCTATATATTTACATAGATATGTCCAAAGGTCACATGTGCTACGGTTTTTCATCAACTTTGTCCTGCTGGTGTTCAGAACTATACATCGAGAACAATTTTCACTCATGTGAGAAAAGTCAATTTTTATGTTTTGAGTTCTCACATGCAAATGCCTCAGAGTCTTTGGTGTGTCAGTAATTGGCTAATCACTTGATAGATCTCATCATCTCAGTCTAAAAGCATTGTCTCAGATCCCACAAAATTTGCAGATAACCCGATTGACATTTTGATGCCCCCTTTGTCTTGAGTGGCCCTCTCTGATTGTTGGTTGCCTGGTCTGTGTTTTCTTCTGGTTGCATCAAAGCAAGTTAATGTAGGAGAAAAAGTTAGGTTGTCATGTCTTAAAAGTAACCACAAAATGATGAAATAGGAAATGCTGTTTTTTTTTTTTAGCACAGTCAATTTATATGTTCTATGAAATTGTGTAGCGTCCATGCCAGATGGGATACAGTTCTCACTACATATCCTAGTCAATATTTGACACATTTAGTCAATATGCTTTAGCTTATTTTATACCCAACCATGATAGTTGTTCTACACTCGTGAATCATAGTGGAGCTAGAACATGTCTTCTACATGATTGTCCTCATTGCCTGGTCTCATAATGCCCAATTATAGGATAGTTAAGTCTTGAATGTCACAAAGGAGCAAGATTGGGTAGACAAAAGATATCTTGAGACTAATCATTACTTTCAGAAATAATATAGAATTGCATGTTATGGTTATGATCGATTTCTTTGACCACTACACTCCCCACAATGTCTTCAAATCTAAGGAAATCGAGGAATAATATGTTGATGCTTAGAGCTTGGTCGTATTAACTTTTAATAAAGTCAGTTTGCTTCTCATATTATTTCTTAAAGAATTGAAAGAAAAACAATTAACATAAGATAAATAAGTTTGGTGTTTGTTTTTCGTTAATGAAAAAGAGAAAATATTCATGTTGAATGAACTTTTAATTATTTTGCCAATTAATGCCTTGTTTTCCTTTTAAATGAAACCAATTAGTTCATATGTGATTGAATTATTGAAAAATCAAATGATAATCAATTGACCATATTTTATTTCATATTTTGAAAGAAGTCTTTAATGGTTATAAGGAGCCTTCACCTAATTTATCAAGAAGATTAATTATCTAATTTCTCATTATGGACGATCATAATCACTAATTTCCTTCGAATAACTATTAAAAGATTAAGCATATGTATAAAGAAGAACAGTTGATAAAAAGAAGTAGGTTCCAAAAGATTATGACATGAGAATGTGGCTTTTGAGGGGGCATAAATATGTGTAACAAATGTCAGCATTCTCCACATTTTTGCATTGCAAATTAACTAAATTTGATCCAACTTGCATGCCAGAGGAAAAGTAAGGGATTACATTAATTGTGTTAAAGCCGGCCTAACTATTTAGTTCAATGGAGGAAGTAGCTTATTTTAGGAAGATTGGAACATTTCCATACGAGTTGATATGTCACAAGAGCCACCGTCATTTGAGTTTGGCATTACTTGCTTATTATCATATAGTTGACAGAATACACACAAGCTTTTAGTTCTTTAGCATGGTTTTAGCTTATGATATTATTGAAAATGGGATGAAGCCAAAATATCTCAAGTGTCATTAGCCCTATATTTGAAATGCGTCTTGTTAACTTATCGTAGTATAATTAAAAATAAGATCTTTGGCTCACGTATTTATTATAAAACGTTATTGAGTCGTTTATTTATGATTGAGAATCTTTTTTTAAATACAATTTGTTATTTAAAAATTTTAAAACATATCTATATTTTAATTTCTTTTGTTTTTCTCTCCAATTCTTTACCTTTTTTTAATGGTGAGTTGCTTCACTTATAATAGACATAATTATATTATTTTTTTAAGCTCGAAGATAAGTTTGATTGTATTTTCAAGTAAGTTACTTTACTTCATTGTAACAGTTTTCTCACCTAAAAAATATTAATTACTGATTTACTTAATTTTATTACTCTTGGATATTTAAAAATTTATTTGAAAGGGATTGTATTTTTATGTATGAATTGCCTCATTTTACTGAAAAAGTTACTTCAGGGACAATTCGATTTTTAAATATCTCTATTGAAATGTTATAAATGGCAAAGGGAGTCAACCACAAATTGTATATTATATGGAGGAACAACAACAACAACAACTAGTAAAGAGGCTATTTCTAAATGATCCACTTGAAAAGAAAGGGGGGAGAGAGAGAAATAATAAAAATATATAATATAAAATATAAAATAAAAGGAAGCTAATAATAATAAGAAAAGAAAAAAGAATAAGAAAAAATTAGTAATAATAATATTAATAATACGAATACTATTATTAGTACTAGTAGCAATAATAATAATAATAATAGTAGTAGCAACAGTAATAACAAAACAACAACAACAACAACAACAACAATAATAATAATAATAATAACAATAACTACTAAATCAAGCTTAATTATTACTTATTTGCAAGTTTAGACTAACTGCAAGAATCTCTTTATGAGGGATCTTTTATCTTAATTCTAGTATTTTTGCAAGTTACTTTCAATTTGTATAAAAAAAACAGATCCTAGTTAACGAATAAAAAATAGTAGGAGCTTGTCAGATGATAAAGCATTTTAAACGACATAAGTCTATTAGGCAATAGGAGTCTTTTATGAGATAGAATCCTACTTAAACGAAAGGAGTCTGTTGAATGATGAATCTGTTAAAATAATTTAAAAATAGAAGGTGCCTGTTAAAATTGAAAGGAACCTTCAGTAAGTTAAAAACAAAAGGGACCTATTATAAAAGTAAAGGAGTCTCTTGCTGAAATAAACACACACACAATATAATGGAGAAATATAAAAGATAAGGAGAGATATAGAAGAATGATACTGTCAATTTATACTAGTTCAGCTCACAACTCAAGCTTACATCTAGTTCCCAAATATATCAAATAGTAATTTGACAAGTCTCTCTAAGCTCAGAAGTTAATATTTTCAAGGTTCTTCAACCTTCTATACTAGTAATATTTTACTAGCCTCTACAAGCTCTCAAATAAAAATGAAGTTTGCTTGATATGAGCTTCAGTAATCTCTCTCAACAAAATTTCACTTTCTAACGTACAAGAGAATTTTTACAAAAATATCACTTTCAAGAATGTATATGCTTTTGATGAGTTTTGACAATATAACTTCATAAGCTTCTGTATTGTTTAGTTGTTGTTCAAAATCGCATTGGCTCTTCCTTAGATAGTCAATTTCTTTAACTAGCCATTGCTTCACTTGCATCTGGAGTCAACTGGATGGATTTACATCTAAATAACTTCGATGTCATCGTTGCCAAAAATCTTTCAATAATCACAAGGCTGATATACGTCCTTCATAATTAATAGTATCCTTTTGGATAAACCATTTCTAAAAAGATAAGTTCATAATGAAGGTTCCTATAAAAAAGAAATTGTATTTCTTATAATTTTATTTCTTTTTTAGAATAAGACCATTAATTATACAAGGAAATAAGTCCAATACAATTATCATCAACAATGTTAATCATAAACCTTGAGCTAACAGTCTTCTCTTAACTTGTCCAAACCACCTAAGCCTTGTCTCTCTTAACTTGTTAATAATATTAGCTACCTTTATTCTATCTCTTACCATTACATTCATGGCCTTATCTTTTCTAGTAAAGTTGCACATCCGACATAATATCCTCATTTCTATTACAATTATCTTATGATTATGTACTTGTTTGATAAGTCAACATTTTTCCTCATAAAGCATTGCCAACTTAATCACTAGAAGATAAAATTTACCTTTAAGTTTGAGTGGTATTTTCTTGTCACAAAGAACTCCTTATGCATTTCTTCATTTAAGCCGCCCAGCTTTGATCCGGTGAACTATGCCTTCATCATTCTCTCCATTGCTATAGATGATAGAGCCCAGATATTTAAAACACTCATTTTGTGATATAACTTCTGAACCAATTTTTACCTTTATATTGATAGCCACTCTATGTCTTAAAAAGTTACACTCCATATGCTTAGTCTTAGTCCCACTCAATCTAAAGCCCTTTGACTCTAATGTATCTTTCCAATTCAAGCTTGGTATTGACCCCTTCTTTTGTCTCATCCACTAAAATAATATCATCAGTAAACAACTGTATATTATACGAAGGAAAAGATCCTATTTTATAATTTTTTTGCATTTCTATTAAATCCACTTTTGCGCACAACACTTTTGATTTTACAAAAAAAAAAAATTGCACATAGATTAAGATATATTCCTTCATAATTAGTAAACAACTTGTTGGCTTGACAAGGTTTTCATAAAATTTACATCGAAATTACATTTCAATTTTTATAATAATAATGCGAATATATATATATATATATTTGTTGTTTAAAGAAATCTTTTCTTTTGAAATCTTGTATTAAACTTAAAGTTTTATCAAAATCTTTATCCTGTATATGGTAAGAAATTCGAGGATAAATATTAAATTTTAATTTACCATATTGTAGGTTTTCTCGAAGGATTCCTAAACAGGCTTCTTCTCTATTGATTATACGATTATCCATTATTGCTAATTCAATAGGGGTATCTAATCCTTCTTTAAAAGTAGACTTTATTATAATTTGAATAGCTCCTATATGTATCCAACCAAGTGTATTTCTTATCTCAGGTTTAATTTTTTGTAGTTTTTCTTGAATATCTTTTTTAGCTAACAGAGGTATCAAGACTTTATTAGAAGTAACAGAAACTTCTAAAGCTCTTTCTTGAATATTTAATCCATAAAATAAATTATGACGTCGTGG
>JANQBM010000221.1:20422995-20435065 GCA_025594535.1 Erythroxylum domingense | reverse complement strand
ATACTTTATTAATAAATATTATATAAAAGATTAAAATAAATTTAAATAAAATAATTTATTTTTAATTTTTATTTAATAAATAATTATTATTAGTAAAAATAATTATTTTATTTTAAAATTAAAATTAAAAAATTACAATAAAAGTTTAATTAAATAACAAATTAAAAAAGTTTTGAAAAAAAAAAGGGGTTAATATGGTGGGAGGGAGTTTAAATTTTCAAAAAAATTTGAAAAATTTGCAATTTAGTCTCTATATTTTTTAAAATTTTCAGTACCAGCTGGTATTTGTATCCAGTATATAAACCTCCGATTTTGTACCGGAATTCGACCGGTACGGTAGGTACTACCCGGTACCGCCTGTTACGGTACGAAAATCAAAAGCTTGCTAAAGATACACCCATGTTTATTGTCTTTAGGTCTCCCTGTGTTTATTGTCTTTAGGGCTTTTGTTCTCAAGATAAACCCTCAAATCCATAATTTAGGATTTAATTATTGAGAACTAAGCCAACACAAGCGCAATACGAACCTATTAGTATTGTGATGGTGGTAATTTTATGAAAATTTTAGGGTTCTATGTTTAAAAGGATAAATAGGGACGTGAGATATTAGTGCAGTGTTGTTGGTAATTTTATTCTCTATTTCTCTCTCTAGCTATCTCTCTCTCTCTCCCTATCTATTTCTCTCTCCATATTTTTTCTCTCTCTCTCTCTTTCTCTTGCTTTCTCTCCTTTCATGTGGGTCAACTAGTTAGGGGTAAGACTGCATACTACTGGACCTCCCAAGACCCTATGTTGGACCCCCAATTTTTGTTAGAATTTAGTCCATTAATTTAGCAAGCATGAATAGAAATTAAAAATTTTTAAATTAGAATTTGTTGGAGTTTAGTCATGAATATATTTTATCTACATGTTTTTGCATTAATTAAATAGAAATGTTATAATTAAGTTAGTGTGTAATAGACATAAGAGAATAAAGGAACAAGTAGACATTATATTAAATGTGGAACGGTAAAATTGGAAAGAAAAAAGTGGTCTTAAATAAATAAGAAAAGAAATGAGAAAGAGGAAGTGAAGAGTGCGTGAAGTGTGCTGGAGAAGCTAAGAAGAAATAAGAGAAAAATGTAGAAGGAACTAGAAAAAGAGAAGAAAAAACGAACCAGAAAAAAAAAAGAAAGAAAAAGGAGAAAGAAGAAGAAGGAAGAGGATTCGGCTGAACTTTAGGTAACCTTCATCTTTTCTTCTTGCTTTGGTAGAAAAAGGAAATAGAGAAAATGAGTTTCATGTGTTGGAAATAAAGGGGGAAAGGAGATGACCAAGAAACCTATTTTGATTTTTATGGGTTTTCAACTGGATCATAATTATTCCAACCTAAATAAACCATATGTAGACTAGGTCTAAGCTCAATTTTGATTATTAAAGCTTTATGGATTTTCTATTTGTATATTTGTTTGAATGAAAATTTGTTTGTTTGAAGGAAACCAAGAAAATCCAAGGCAAGAGCAAGAGGAAAGGCAAACTTGAGTTTGAATTTACTTAGGTTGGTAATATGTTTATAGTTATTGTAGATGATGGGCTGATTTCTTGCTTAGTTGCATGTTTAATTGTTTGACTTTGAATTATTGCGATTGTTGGAAAATGCATTATGATTTATTATCATGTTATACCTTGAAAGATGTTACTGCATTTGGTCTTAATGAAAAGAGGAAAAAGCATAAGAACCATGAAAGTATGAATATGTGATGAAATGAAATGAGCATCAAAATTTGCTTATGTTTGGGCAAGAGAGATATCATTTCATTCATCATGTGTACATTGACTTAAACCCTTCTCCCAGCTGCCCGCTTGTGGCACATGAGCTCCTAAGAAACGGACTCATTTAGTTCATAGTGTAAACTTCGGTTTCTCCATTTCAATCCATGGGACTCTCTCAAGCCATTATGTTTGTGCATTTTATTTTGATTGTTGAGCATGATTCACAATTGAGTGTTATATTTTTATAGTTAAATATACATGATATGATTTATGTGATAACCTCCTTAACTATGAGCTCTTTGAGCTAGAACTGTAGATAATTTAATTGCTAGTATATATATATATATGCCTGATTGTGTGTGGCTCATTACTAATGGCTATAAATGTATTAGCCATTGAGCTTCACAGATCAACCCATTATTTTTCACTCCTCAGGTGCAGAATGAGAAGATAATTAATCCTTGCATGTTTTGACAAAATCCAAGATAGCTACCTTTTGTAACTAAGCTAGTTCAACTATATTTTGGTAGCTTTATAAGCATATCAAACATGAGCATTCATTTATATTTTGTAATATACTGTTGATGTGACCTTTGATATGCAATTAAAGCTATATACAAACTTTGTTTTGTTTAAGAAATGAAATTAAGGGTTGAAGAAGTTCCCTTTTGTACATGTTCAAAACTATCTTTTGTGTTAAGTTGTAAATTATTGATGGAAGTGAAATAGTATATTGTTAGATGGCCCTGGATAGATTTAAAACAAATTGTTATGCTGGGATTCAAGTATGTATGTTTAATGTTTATTGGATTTGCGTCTTTTTGGAATGTGTAAACATTAATAACAGGTAAAAGACAAAAAGGGGGACACAACTGTAGCACTACCATGGACAGAATTAGTGACTCTAACTTCCACAAATAAATTGTATTAATCTAGAAAAAATTGCATAAAGTTGTCTTCAGGAAAATTGTAGTTCGTCCTTTTAGCTTTCCAACGGTATATTGCATCTAGTTTTGGGACTCCAGATGAAAGAGATATGGCCTTCACAGTATAACGTCACGGGTGCTGGCAAAGGCTACAACGCTATCCCTGATAGATGTGTCCTGATTTCAATGATTAAACTATATGGATGTAGGCTAAGTTAGGCAAGGTTGTCTTCATAAAAGTTGTATCTTATCCTCTTAGCTTTCCAATGGTATAAAGTTTGTAATTTTTTGACGTCAAAATGGAGAGATATGACTTTTACAAGTTTGAGTGACACATCAGGAGTGCATGATTGTGCATTAGACAAAGCCCTCCATTCATAGGAGTGCACGATCGTGCACTAACACGATCGTGATAGAACCCTTCACTCATAGGAGTGCATGATCGTGCTTGTGCACGAGGGTAATAGGTGGACAACTTCTAGGAAAGTAACTATTCTCGTTTCTCATTACAATTTGGAGCTTCCTGCCTTCTTCTCACTTAATCTTCACCCAATCCTATCGTAATGTAGCCATGAAATATGTATTGAGACCCGAGCCCAACATTTTTGGTATTAAAGCATACAATTTTTAAGGATCCTTAGGCTTAGAATATGTTATGATATAAATTATTATGATGTGTGATTAATTGTTTGCATTGTTGAATTAATTGATTTCATTGAGTGACATCATCTCATGCATACATATAGGAAATAAGCTTAAAATGAAATGTAGGCTAAATGTTATTGTTTAAATTAAAGGAGTAAGATGCCACCTTGTAGAAGAACGTAAGGAGTTTTGCACGGATTTACTACACCTAACTGTCCACCAAGAGAAGAGGGCATTGATGAGTCTAGAGCCCTAGGAAATGTTGAGGCTTCTGTAGGGCAAGGTAGTAAGCCCTTTCAATCATAAACGAACGAGTCGCCTCTTCTTTAAAAGCAAGTGCCTAATCCCTTAGATCCTATACTGTTCCAAGCCTTTGCTTAGCTTTTGTCCAAGATATGGGCCAAATGCCATAAACTTTTACCCCCAGCCTCAGCTAAGAAAGGAAAGCAATTTGATAAGCTTAAGAAGTACGGGGCAGTGGATTTTTATGGAACTACTGATTTAGAAGAAACTGAAACATGGTTGAGGAAGATAGAAAGGATATTGGAACTAATAGACTGTGAGGATGATGAAAATTTTGTATATGCCACAAGCATGTTATAGGGAGATGCCCTATATTGGTGGGAAAGTACACCAGGGAGTCAGATAAAACCACCAATGTTGACATGGAAGGACTTCCTAGCTGCTTATAGGAAGAAATATTTGTCTGAGGTGTATAACTAGCAGAAACAAAGGGAGTTTTTGAGTCTCACCTAGAGGGAGATGATGGTGAGTGAATATGAGCATAAATTTATGCAATTGTCTCAATATGTAGCTGAGCTGATGATGAGCGAAGTGGTTAAGTGTCGTAGGTTTGAAATGGGATTGCATTTAGCCATTAGAGAAAAAGTGGTGGCGTAAAATTTTTGTGACTTCCAACAGCTGGTAGAAGCTATGTTAAGGGTTAAGAATGTAGAGAATATAAAGAGCACAGTGAATAGAAAGAGGAAAGGGAGTGAATAGAAAGAGGAAAGGAAGTGAATAGAAAGAGGAAAGGAAGAGAACAGTTCAGAAGGGGAGGTAGTGCTCTTATGCCAGGACTTTCCTCATACAGTTTGAGGATAGGAATAGTGGTGCAAGTAGGCCCAAACAGATGAGAACTATCTCTCATCAAACCTCAACTGTTGGAGGCAGTAAAGGGGAGAGGGGGATAAGTCATCCATTCCCAAATGCAACCATTGTGGCCAATTCCATAAGGGGGAGTGCTATAGGCTAAGTGGAGCTTGTTTTAAATATCGAGAAAAAGGGCACATAGCTAGAGAGTGCCCACGGTATGCAAGATAGAAGGGAACTCATATGCAAGCTCCAAAAAGGGCTGAGACTGTGGGAGTTAAGACTGCAACTGAAGTGGGAAGTTTTAGTATAGCCAAGAAGTGAATCCTCCAGGAAGACCGAGGGGGCAAGTACCCGCTAGGGTGTTTGCAATGATGAGGGAGGACGGAGAAGTAGCTCTAGAGGTTGTGAATGATATGGTTAAATTAATGATGATATTATTGTTTTAATTGATCCAGGGTCTATCCACTTATTTATTTCGTCAAGTAGGATTGTGAATGGTAGAAGTTTGAGTCCATTAGATAGTCCTTTGATGGTTAGTACCCAATTGGACAGTATATCATTATTAGTCAAGTTTATAGAGATTGTGAAATATAAACTGGTGGAGTAAAATTAGTGGTGGATTTAATGCCATTGAAGATTGAGGGATTGGATGTGATTTTGGGCATGGATACTTTAGAAAAATATAATGTCAATTTGAATTGGGAACAAAAGACAGTAAAGTTTGAGTTGGACAAAGGTGAAAAGATGGTGTTTATGGGAGACAAGAAAGCAAGCATACCTAGAATTATTTTGACTCTAATAGTAGAGATTAAGTTTACTATAGAGATTTTTCTAGGCACTACACCAATATCAATTGCACCTTATTGAATGGCTCCGAAAAAATTAAAGGAGCTTAAAAAGCAGTTAGAAGAGCTTTTGGAGAAAGGTTATATTAGGCCTAGCTCTTTGCCTTGAGGAGCTCCAGTTATTTTTGTTAAGAAGAATGATGGATCCTTGAGGATGTGTGTGGACTACAGGAAGCTCAATCATGTCACCATCAAGAATAGATATCCCCTCCCATGCAAAGATGATTTGTTTGATCAATTGCAAGGGGAAAAAGTCTTCTCTAAGACCAACATCAGATCTGGTTACCACCAATTGAGAATAAAGGAGTCTGATGTGTCAAAGACTGCCTTTAGAACACGATATAGGCATTTTAAGTTCTTAATTATGCCCTTTAGATTAACTAATACCCCTGTAGCATTCATAGACTTAATGAATAGAGTCTTCAAGCCTTTCTTAGAACAATTTATCATAGTCTTTATTGATGATATATTGGTTTATTCCAAGAGTGACAAGGAGCACGAAGAGCATTTAAAGATTGCCTTGGAGACATTGAGGAAGAAAGAGTTGTATGCTAAATTTAATAAATGTGAATTTTGGGTAAGGGAAGTGGTGTTTCTTGGACATGTAATTTTAGAAAAAAGGGGTACATGTGGATCCAAGGAAAATAAAAGATGTAGTTAAATGGGAAGCACCTAAGAATGTAGCAAAAGTGAGGAGTTTTTTGGGTTTAATGGTTATTATAGAAGATTTATAGAAGTCTTTTCCATGATAGCAGCCCCACTCACCTAATTGACAAGGAAGAGTCAGAAGTTTGTGTGGACAAAAGAATGTCAGAAGAGCTTTAAGAAATTGAAGAATAAGCCCACAACGGTACAAATTTTGACCTTAAATTTTGTTAGTGATGGATATATAGTATATAGGGATGCCTCAAAGAAGGGATTTAGGGTGTGTGTTGATGCAAGGAGATAAAGTGATTGTCTATGCTTCCAGGTAATTAAAACCCTATAAGATGAATTATCCCATACATGACTTGGAGCTGGCTGCTATAATTTTTGCATTGAAAATATGGAGACATTACTTATACGTAGTCACCACTATGGTATTTACAGATCACAAAAGTCTTAAATATTTAATGAGCCAAAAATATTTAAATCTAAGGCAAAGAAGGTGGTTAGAACTACTAAAGGATTATGACTTAATGATAGACTACCATTCGGAGAAAGCTAATGTTATAGCCGAGGCACCGAGTAGAAAATCTACTATGGCATATGTGGAGACAGTATACCTTCCCTTATTGAAGGAATTAGCCAAACTTAAGATGACGTTAAGGCAAGTCGAAAATGGTTGTATATTGGCTAATTTTAGAATAAGTCTAGTGTTGAATGAGAAGATTAAGGAATTGTAGGAACAAGATAAGTACTTGAGTAAGCTCAGAAAAGAAATTAAAAATGGTAAGCCCTCTAAAGTAGAGACAAGAGAAGATGGATTGATGGTGGTAGGCAACAGATTATGTATTCCAGACATGCAAGAGTTGAAGGATGAAATTCTTAATGAGGCACACAATGCTTCATATACAATGCATTCAAGAAGTACAAGAATGTATAGAGATTTAAAAGAGCACTTCTGGTGGAGAGGAATGAAGAAAGATGTTGCAGAGTATGCTAGAAAATGCTTGGTGTGCCAGCAAGTTAAAGTAGAACATCAAGCACCTACCAGCAAGCTTAAATCTTTGTCTATTCCTGAATGGAAGTGAGAGAAGATTACAATGGATTTCTTAATGGGATTGCCAAGGAGCAATAAGAATCATGACGCAATATGGGTGATTGTCGATAGGCTAACTAAGTAGTACATTTCCTGCCAATTAAGCAAACAGATTCTTTGAATACCTTGGCCAAGAAATACATATATGAAATAATGAGACTTCATAGGATTCCAAGTTCTATAGTCTCAAATAGAGATCTTAGATTCACCTCCAGATTCTGGGAAAGCTTGTAAGAGGCTTTGGGAACCAAGTTGTATTTTAGCACAGCTTTCTATCCACAAACTGATGGCCAATCAGATAGGACAATAAGGACATTGGAGGCAATATTAAGAGCTTGTGTTACGAACTTCAAAGGCTCATGGGATGACCGTCTACCTTTAATTGAGTTTGCTTACAATAATTCCTACTACTCAGGAATTCAAATGGCACCTTATGAAGTTTTATATGGTAGGAGTTGCAGAACTCCTATTTGTTAGGATGAGGAAGATGAGAGGGGACTTTTAGGACCTGAGTTGGTATAAGCTACAGTTGAAAAGACTAATTTGGTGAAGCAGAGACTTAAGGTAGCTTAAGACAAAATGAAGAGATATGCGAACACACATAAATAGGAGATGGAATATCAAGATGGAGACAAAGTATTTCTTAGAGCCTCTCTATGGAAAGGAGTCTTAAGACTTGGTAAAAAGAGAAAGCTCAGTCCAAGATACATAAGCCCTTATGAGATTATTGAAAAGATTGGGCCTCTAGCCTATAAGTTATCCTAACCACTTGAATTATCTAAGATTCACAATGTCTTCCATGTATCAATATTGAGGAGATATAGATTAGAAACTTCACACATAGTCCAACCTTCAGAGGTTCAATTAAAGGAGTATCTGACTTATAAAGAACAACCAATAAGGATTCTAGATTCAAAGGAAAAGGTCTTAAGAAACAAGACTGTGAAGCTGGTTAAAGTCTTATGAAAAAACCATGCAAGAGAAGAGGCAACATGGGAGCCTTTAGAAGCCATGAAGGAGAAGTATCCACACTTAATTGTAGACTAAGGTAAGAATTTCGAGGACGAAATTCTTTAAGGGGAGGAGAATTTTTGAACCTAAATTTTTTCTTAGAATTTAGTCCATTAATTTAGAAAGCAATAATAGAAATTAGAATTGTTTTAAATTAGAATCTGTTGGAGTTTAGTCATGAATATGTTTTATCTACATGTGTTTGCATGAATTAAATAAAAATGTTAGAATTAAGTTTGTGTGTAATAAACATAAGAGAATAAAGGAACAAGTAGACATTATATTAAATATGCAAAGATAAACTTGGAAGGACAAAAAGTGGTCTTAAGTGCCTGAAGTGTGCTGGAGAAGCTAGGAAGAAAGAAAAGAAAAACATAGAAGGAACTAGAAGAAGAGAACGAGAAAACGAACCAGAAAAAAAAAGAAGGAAAGAAAGAAAATGGAGAAAGAAGAAGAAGGAAGAGGATTCAGTTGAACTTTAGCCTTTATCTTTTCTTCTTGCTTTGGTAGAAAAAGGAAATAGAGAAAATGTGTTTCATGTGTTAGAAATAAAGGGAGAAAGGAGAGGAACAAGAAATCCATTTTGATTTTTATGGGTTTTCAATTAGATCATAGTTATTTGAGCCTAAATAAACCATGGGTAAACTATGTCTAAGCTTAATTTTAATTATTAAAGCTTTATGCATTTTCTATTTGTATTTTTGTTTGAATGAAAATTTGTTTGTTTAAAGGAAACTAAGGCAATCCAAGGCAAGAGCAAAAGGAAAGATAAACTTGAGTTTAGATTTACAGTCAATTAGGTGGGCAATATGTTTATAGTTATTGTGGATAATGGGCTGATTTCTTTCTTACTTGCATGTTTATTTGCTTGACTTTGAATTATTGTGATTGTTGGAAAATGCACTATGATTTATTATCATATTATGCCTTGAAAGATGTTACTACATTTGGTATTAATGAAAAGAGGAAAAAACATAAGAAGCGTGAAAGTATGAATATGTGATGAAATGAATTAAGCATCAAAATTTGCTTATGTTTGGGCAAGAGAAATACCATTTCATTCATTATATGCACGTTGACTTAAAGCCTTCTCCTGGCACCCGCTTGTGGCACATAAGCTCCTAAAAAAAGGACTTTTTTAGCTCATGTGTAAACTTCGGTTTCTCCATTTCAATCTATGGGACTCTTTCAAGCCATTGTGTTTGTGCATTTCATTTTCATTGTTAAGCATGATACACAATTGAGTGTTATGTTTGATTATTAAATATACATGATATGATTTATATGATAACATCCTTAACTATGAGTTTGTTAAGCTAGAACTGTAGATAATTTAATTGCTAGATTAAAATGAAATATATGTATATGCTTTATTATGTGTGGCTCGTTACCAATGGCTATAAATGTATTAGCCATTGAGCTTCACAACTCAACCCATTATTTTTCACTCCTCAGGTGCAGAATGAGAAAATAATTGATCCTTGCAAGCTTTGACAAACTCCAAGATAGCTACCTTTTTTTAACTGAATTAGTTTAACTATATTTTGGTAGCTTTATAAGCATATCATGCATGCGCATTCATTTATATTTTATAATATGCTATTGATGTGACCTTTTATATGTAATTAAAGCGATGTACAACCTCCATTTCGTTTAAGAAATGAAAGTAAGAGTTGAAGAAGTTCCTTTTTGTACATGTTCAAAACTATCTTTTGTGTTGGGTTGTAAATGGAATAGTATGTTGTTAGATGGCCCTGGATAGATTTAAAACAAATTGTTATGATAAGAGTCAATTATGTATGTTTAGTGTTTGTTGGATTTGGGTATTTTTAGAATGTGTAAACGCTCATAATAGGCAAAAGACAAAAAAGGGGACATAGCTGTAGCACTATCATGGACAGAATTAGTGACTCTAATTTCACGAATAAACTATATTAATCTAGATAGAATTGGATAAAGTTACCTTAGGAAAATTGTATTTCGTCCTTTTAGCTTTCCAACGGAATATTGCATGTAATTTTTAGACTCCGGACAAAAGAGGCATGGACTTAATATGATAACGTCACAGGTACTGGCAGAGGTTGCAATGCTATCCCTGAAAAAAATTATGTCCTAATTTCAATGATCAAACTATATGGATGAAGGTCGAATCAGAAAAAGTTGTCTTCATAAAGGTTGTAGCTTATCCTCTTAGATTTCCAATGGTATAAAGTTTGTAATTTTTGGACGTCAGAATGGAGCGATATGATTTTTACATATTTAAGTGACATATTAGGATTGCACCAACTAGCATGATCATGACAGAACCCTTCACTCATAGGAGTGCACGATCATGCTTATGCACGAGGATGACAGGCAGACAACTTCTAGGAAAGTAACTGATTCGAGTTTCTCATTACAATTTGGAGCTTCCAGCCTTCTTCTCACTTGATCTTCACCCAATCCTCTCGTAATGTAGCCATGAAATACGTATTGAGACCTAGGCCCAGCACCCTGCGTCTCAGTAGGATTCATAATGGGTGTTGTTGTTGTTGGTGGTGGTGGTAATTTTATGATAATTTTATAGTCATGTTTAAAAGGATAAATAGGGACATGAGATGGGGGAGAAGTCATAAGGAGCTAAACTAGATTATCTTAAGATAAGAAAGGAGACACTTAGTGATAAAGAAGGAGATTTCATTAAGATTTAATTGAAGAACTTCAAGATTTTAAGAACATAAGAATGACTACATTTTTCTTATTTTCCCTTTCTAATTTTTATTGAATTTCTTTATATTAGTATGATCCAAATTAGGATAGACTTAGATGAGATAAACCTTAGAACTATGTATATGGATTAATTCTTTGAATTAATTAAAGAACTAAGTTTTATTGTGAATTGTTCATGATTTCTTATTATGTTGAATTGAAATATTCTAATGTTTTTATTTAATTTTAAATCTCATGTATAGGAATTAAGGAATCATATGAATGAATATGTCATAACATGAATGATAAGAGTTTTATGGAATTCTAGAGATAGGACCACATAAACCTTTTAGGTTAGATCTAAATCTATTAAACAAAGTTTATAAAACAGGTTAAAGCATTTTTAGGGGTTTTGATTAGAAAAAGATTTAAGTCAATCAAATTAAGGATAAAGGCTGTGTTTTAAAAAAATATAGTTATAACTTTATAATTTATACAGATACAAGAAACTAGGATTAATCATTAAATCAAGATAAATTTAGGCATATAAATGTTCTAGAGAGATTTTCAATTTGGATTTTGATTATTAACCAACTACTTCATTCTTTCCTATTTTTTTATTATTTTTAATCTTAGATTAGTAAATTTATTATTGTTCATATTTTATTTTAATTAAATCACTATTTTATTATATTTGATATTAGAAAGATGGTTAGTACTAGTATTTCTGGTTGTCATGTGGTCAACGTTCACATTTATTAGACTATACTATCAGAAGGATAGGTGCACTTACCTAGATGATCTTTAATTAGATATATACATCACAATCAAAAAGTTGAAACTAAATATTGGTCCTTCTTCACTAAACTAGAATTTTATTCTTAAAACATTGGAAACATTTGGTTTTCTCTAATTAATTTATATCTTAGATAAGTAAATGTATCAAAACACCAACATATAATTTTTTTAAATGAGGAACCTAATAAATTAATTAAGGGAGTCAAAGGATTAAGGAAAAGGGGACCCAATCTCCTCTTAACCTTTTACAATGGAAGTGCTATCAAGTTTTACAAATATCATTAAATTGAATCAATACCTAATGGAGGAGAACTAATATGATTAGACTCAAAATATAGTAGACATTAATTAAATGCTCTATGTCTAATTGGAACATTAGTTAATGAAAGGATTGAATTATATGGAAAAATCAGGCATAGAAAGGTTAGTCAAAACCACTTTGACATTCCTAAATATTTGGGTGGTCATGACGCATTGCTAGATGCCAATCTTAATCTATGATTATAAATTGTTTAATTAGAGAATTAAAGATAAATTAAAAAGAGTTTTAATTTATCTAATTCTAATTAT
>JANQBM010000221.1:20390652-20422349 GCA_025594535.1 Erythroxylum domingense | reverse complement strand
AGACTAATGAAAAGTGAATTCGAAATGAGCATGATGGGTGAATTAAAATTCTTTCTTGGATTACAAGTTATTCAATTTGAAGAAATTTTTTTTATTCATCAACAGAAATATATAAAAGAGTTGTTGATTAAATATGGGTTGGATAAGGTTAAACCTATGTCAACTCCTATGCACTCTTCAAACCCTTTATCTAAGGATGAAGCGGGTAAGAAGGTGTATCAAACCCTTTTTAGAGGAATCATTAGTTCTTTGCTTTACCTTATAGTAAGTAGACTTGATATTTTATTTAGTGTCTGTTTGTATGCTAGATTTCAAGCAGATCCTAGAGAATCTCATTATATTGCAGTTAAAAGGATTTTGAGATATCTATCAGGTACCACTGATCTTTGCTTAATGTGTGAGAAAGGTAAAGATTTCAGGTTAATTGGTTATTGTGATGCTGATTACGCTGGAGACAGAATTGATAGGAAGAGCATAAGTGGAGGATGTCACTTTTTGGGCCATAATCTAGTTTCATGGTCTAGTAAGAGGCAAAGCTCAATTGAACTATCTACTGCAGAAGCTGAATATATGTCTACTGTAAGTTGTTGTTCACTGACATTATGGATTAAGTATCAGTTAGAAGATTATTCAGTAAAAGAAGATGAACTAGAATGAGTTTAAAGACAAGGGAAAGGCTAGTGTATTGTCTTAAAATGAGAAGATGCAAGATGATAAATGAGAGACAAAGTAAAGTTGGAAATGGAGTTAAGTGTGTGCAGAAAATTTTGACATGTAAATGGATGTTTACTTGTTCTATTTTCTAGTATAATAATGTTTATCTCTTTGGTTGTTTTAGAGATGAGAAAAAATGTGTTTAGAGCTAAAGAAAAAGAGTACTATGGTGTCTTGAAATAGGAAGAATTAGTGTGATAACTTAGAGATAAAATGAAGGTGAAAACGGGAGTTGAACATGTGTAGAAATTATAATGAATATGTATAAGTTTGAATGTTATGTATTTGGACTGATGATCAAACATAGATTATGATTTGGTTGTAAATGATATTGAGCTGAAATGGAATTGAGAATGAAGGGGAAATAATGAGGAAAATAATTTAGAAATGATAGGATATGCATAAGATGTGTTAGATATGATTGTAGGAGCTGGAAATCTGCAAATTGCCCAGTAAAAGTCCATTAGGCAGACTTCATATCCGCTGGGCAGACCTTCTCTAGAATTTCAGTGTTCTAACTCCTTCATGTCTGTTTGGAGGGACATACATGTCCGCTGGGCGGACATTCTCAAGACACTTACATAAATGTGCGATTTTGACCCTTTAAATGACAAAATCTCTCTTTGGAGTCTTCACAGAAGTTGTAGAATGCAAAGTCCTCTTTGAAATCGTACTTGAATGACCTTAATCAGTCATCCATAGTGAAATTTATGCCTATTGTCCCAATCATGTACATATATAAATTGTGGACTTATCAATGCTTTCCTATGATACATTAGGCTTGAATGAAGCTTTAAATGTACTTAGTTTGATGTGGAAATAAGAGATAAAAATGAGTGATATGTTTAGGGAGATGATTGAGGATATAAATATAAGAATGGATTATCATGTATCAAGTGTTCAAATGTGGAATTTTGCGATGTTATGAGAACGAAGGTGAACCTATGATGGGTAATAAGATTCTATTAAGTTGAATGATGAGTATTAAGTAAAGATGAATGATAAATGGGATATTTTTGTGATCTTAGGAAGCTAAAATAACCTTAGTGAATGATTGAATGATGTGTATTGGGTAAGAATGAATGAGAACCTGAATTTTATGTGAACATAAAATGCTAGAAAAGAGATAATGAATGATTGAATTATGTTATTTGAATGACAAAATTCTTTGAGGTATGAAACTAGAGTAAGCTTGACACATACAAATAATGTTAAAAAAAATCAAATGATATGATTAAGGATAAATACCTGAAATAGTCAACATGAGCATGCATTATGTATTATACATATATATACGTGTATAACTGAATGTTTACGTGATTATGCAATTAGTAATGTGTGTACAATGTGTATTGCATGAAGTTGATACATAGGATTGAATGTCGATGCCCAGACATTTTCAGATCATGGAAGCTAATACTAATCTGGAGCATACTATGAGTCAACCTACATGGTCTCGTCATTGTTTGTCCTGTTTTATAATTTTTTATTGAATTATGTGATGTGAATGTGTTGATTTCTGGACAATAAATTTCAAGGCAATTGATGCATGCAAAAATCATTATAAGTGCTCCTTGAATGTGAATTTGACTGAATAAGTGATTCTTAACTTAAATGTGGAATGTCAGACCGAGCTTCGATAATAAATGTGAATAAGAATGTGAAAGTGTAAAATTGAGCCTAATTTATTAACTGAATACATGTGATGCATTCCATTATATGAATGCATAATAACAAAAAGACTGTTGTGACCAGAGTAGCCACCAAAAAATAGCTTAAAGCTCAGAATGTGGTAAGAGCCTCTGGCTCTCTATGTAAAATGAGCCATGTATCCCCAATGGATAAAGAACAGTTATTAATGAGCCCAGTGTCCACAATGGATACGGGACAGTTATAGGCTCTCAGTCACAACGATAATAATTGAAAGTGAGTCTCATGAGTGTTGCATATGCATTTGATTTGTCTGATTCAAATGATTGAAATAAATAGTTTGAATGATTTCTGATGTGAAATATGAATTAAGCGAAAATGAAGTGTATGTGATTCAATATGTTGGTTAGTAAAATGAAGTGAATTACGTGATTACATGAATTGATGTGATATATGATTTTGTGAGCCATCGAGGATGGTCCACTTATTGAGTTCGTAAAACTCATCCCAAAATTTGCAACATATTTTTTAAGCTCACAAGAGATACCTAGTTAGACCAACTGGAGTCTAACCACTACATTTGAGTAAGAGATAGAGGTTGGGATCATTTGGCATCTACATACATTTTATGTTAATTTTGTATTAAAGTATGTATTCCACAAATACAATACCATGCGTATGTGAATAATTCTGATGTGTAATGACTTTATCACTTAAACTGTTTCAAATTTGTAAAGGGTCCAAATGATTACTGGAATTCTGAAATGTGAATATTGTTGTTTGTGACAATTGTGATTGAAATTGTTATAAATAAAATAGGCCATTAATGATTGTTGGCTTTCTAAAAAAGAAAAGAAATACGTGTGATGTTTGAAAATTTTTTCAATGAGTTCTATTTGACTGCTCTAGCGCACCGCTTTCACAGGGTGTGTGTCTAAATTTTGTCGAGATGTATGGATACATACTCGGGGGAAGTGGGGTGCTACACGGTATCTAACACCCAAATGTTATGATCAGAAATAGTAACCTCATTAAAAAATGACATACTTGAAGTAGACGGTGGAACATCTAATGCCTTCTTCTACTTCAGCAACTCTAGATAAGCTTTGAAACTCGTCTTTCAATGCCCTTCTTTGTTACAATGAAAGCATATTCCCTTGCATGTTTTCTCCTTTGCATTCTTCTTGGATAAACCTCCCATTGACTTCTTGAACTTCTTCTTCTTCTTTCGGTTCCTCTTGTGAGAACCAGAAGTAGATTCCACCAGCATCATAGCCTTGCTATCCTTCTCGATAGTTTGATCAACTATTTTGAGTAGATTAATCAGCTCAGGTATCGAAGTGTATATTTAGTTCATTCGATTGTTAAGCACAAATTGTTAATAACTATCTGTCAAACCAGTCAAAATTAAGTCTATACTTAATTTATGATCCATTGTGAAACCCAAACTGGCTAACCTATCAATGTAACCATTCATCTCAGCACATACTACACTTGAGACGATCCCTCAACCATCTTAGAGTGAAAAGCAATCTCGAGGTCTCAAACCTTTTGGACCGAGCTTATTCATTAAGCCGTTCCCTTATATGGTAGACTATAGTATGAGCATCCATAGCCTTATGTTGCTTTTGTAATTAAGGTGACATAAAGGCCAGCATAATACAGCTAGCCAGATCACTATCATCCAGTAGCTTCTTGTAAACTTTCTAATCCTTATCAAAAGCATCTGTAGCAAGGCGATCAGGAAGTGGCTCATTTAGGACATATCTTAGTTTATCATATTTTAGAACAATTCTCAAATTTCACAGCCAATCTAAGAAGTTTGATCCCATAAGTTTGTTGGAGTCATGTAGAGAGAATAAGTTCACACTGGGCGAAGACATCGTGGTGATTCAATAACCTAGAAGAATGAGAGAAAGCATTAGAATGTACATAAATGCATATTGATAAGGACTTTAATCACATGCATTATGGGTCCCATTATATTAACCAATCCATAGCCCTCACTACGAATATGAGAAAATTATAATTTTCCTAATGGGTCATTATCCAATATCACTAAAAATGACCTTGAGTTTTTCCAACAAGCCACCTTAGGTCAATCAATAGGTGTCATTCATACCAATTGCATTTAGTTATGCAACTATCAACTTGTGCCATCAACTGTTGATTTAGCACACTCATTGGGTTATCAACTCTTGATACATATACATCCCATGCATATTACCCAACTCAGCCTTTATCCACGTTGACCTTGGTTTTTCCCATAAATCAACGCTTCCAGTTAGGACTAACTCATTATTTCGAAAATCTAATTTCCATGGTTTAAACATATTTATGTAGTGTGGGCTTGGGTTTGCCTAACAATCTATATTTAAAAGAATTATGGTTCTTACCATATCAATGGAAGGCGTATGTCCCAATATTTTGGTTGAGAGATTTACTCTTAAGTCTCATCAATACTTGGATGATATTATATATATATATCACATATATATATTCAGATTATGGATAACTTAATTAAATTAATCCTATGTCCATAACCACCCTTAAAATGCATATAGTGCATGTGTCACACAAAAGAGGTTTAATTTAGGTAGTGACTTGATTATGCGTCTAAAGTCCATGATTCGATTCAATTCTTGAACCAAATTGGATACTAGTGTTAGTCTTGGCTAATTCAAATTATGGATGTGATTTGATTAGGAACCCTAAAATTCAATTATTTTGATGCTCAAATTAAACACTTTAATTCTAGTACACATGCCTTTTTTTAGTCCCTATTTGAATTAATATTAAATAAATACCTAGTGTTTCCAAAATTCCCAAACATCAATTAGTCATCTAAAACATCCCTAGGTCATCTCAAATTTATCAAGACAATTTCAGCACAAGCTAAAAAATATCTTGACGGCCAAAATTATCAAGATAAATGAGTTAACCTATTAGACACTAAAAAGACCGATTTGATGTCTCAAAATTTTTTGGAACCCTAATTTCAAGCACATACACTTAACATGCTACTAGCATCAAAATAATACATTTCTTACCTCATAAAAATAACTTCAAGGTATTATAACCAAAACAGGTACATATAAATCATCAAACAAGTCAGCACCATCAGCTTTCAAAAAGTTGTCTATTGTTGACTTTGACTTGATATATTAGTTGAGTCAAGTTCAATTAATTCTGGAAAAATTCCAGATTCATATTTACATTCTAAATGTGCCTAATAAAAAATTACAGAATCTATATCCTATTAATGCTTTATAAACTAAGTGGAATTTTCCAACACATCACATGTCCACTAACACTTGTCATACACCACCAGCATCCATGTAAAATCGAGAATAAATAATCAATCACTTCAAAAATAGGTGTCATGCATCTTATACACGTGGAAACATCATATGTGCATGTTAATGAAGAAAATTCATAAAAACAATTTTTTATAAAATTATTCTGAAATTTACAAACATGCATGTTCATCATATTTCCAGGACTTCCCAAACCTTTTTCCACGCATTAGGTTGAAACTAAAATCGTAATAAAACAGAAAATGAAATTAAACTGCAGGTTCTTTTAACTAAACATAAAATAACACCTTATAAACATTTATTTGAAAGAAAACTAGAAAAATATGTTTTATAGAATTATTACGAAATTTTGAAAATAAGCATATGCATTCTGCATTCTAGAAATTCCCAGAAACCAACATATGAATAGACTGGAGATTAATTCGTAATAAAATAGCAAATTATATTCAATTTAAAATTCCTTTGACCAAAATATAATATAAAATATTATAAACATTTCTGTGTAAGAAATTTAGAAAAAATAGTTTTATACAATTTATACGAATTTTTGAAATCAACATGCATGTCAGTCACAACCCAACAAATAGTTTGTACATGTTCAATAGATCTTCTTATACATGCATAACTTGCTCAGATACCATCATAAAGGAGCCATGAATTCATGCATCGCATATATGGAAAGGTAGCAGAAGTGTCAGAATCAAAATTCCATCCCCACGACATTCCCAGAAAATCCAGAATCTATGCGCATGTATAAACAGATTATAAGAACATGAAATTCTAGCATATGTACCTTGCAAATATTCCTTTCTTGAATCTTCTCCTTGTTTGGGTTGTAACAAATACCAAAAACCTTCCTTGGTCTCTAGAGAGTAAGCAAATATGAAGAAAAATTAGTGTGTAAGGGTGGTTAGAGCACCAAACAAGATGAGTTCAAGTAGATGCTTTAGTGAGAGTTAGATCAAGACCAAGTTTCATGCAACAATTGCTTAAGATTGCATGAATAAATCTCAAAATCACTCCTCTCAAATTAAGAAACTTTTCTATACCCTTAATCGCTCTATTGAGTGTATTTTATGGCTAAAAATTTGTGTGTACATAAGTGAAGAAATCACTTATCTACCATTTATCATTAAGTCGGTCATGATCGTGGCTTGCTTAATTGACAACCATGTACAATTTATTTTTCATCCAATCTTTTATGAGTGTAACCCTTAGGTTCCCAGTTATTTTTGTCACTTGAATTAAATTTTAATCTGAGCAAATCATGATCATGATGCCAATTTATCAGAATTTAAGTGGATTAACACACGAACTCTTTGATTGTTAATTATCTGACTTGTGAACTTTTCCATAGTCAATTATCGTGCAATTTATCCCTGATAAGTGTGAATTGCATCATGTTTTAGGCCTTACTTTGTTATGTATTAAGTGTTAGTTTGATTGTTTAGTATGTGTTTAGGTTAGAATTGTGTTAGTTTGTGTGTTTAAGTGTTATTATGGGTTAGTATAAGTCTTTGAGCTTAAATATTATGTTTTTGATGTACCTTGATGTGTTTGTTAGTATTTCAAGCTAATAGAGAAGATTCAGAGACACTCGGGTTGAAACAATGGTCATGCCACGATTGTGACAGAAGCATTAGAGGCCACAATTATGAAAGAAGCCTAAGATACTGCCTAGGATCGTGGCCTGCTTGCCACAATCATGATAAAAAGGTTGGATATGGCCCATGATCATGGCTTACATCTAGTAGATATACAAACAAGTGAAAACGTCAAGTTTTGAGGAATTTTTTGGACCTTTTTGACCCCAAAAAATCCTAGGGCTGCTCAGAATACAAATGATATTTAAAGAACAAGACAAAGGAGATTAGGGAGCTTTTGCATCAACCACTAATTGAGAAACCCTAGAGAGAGTGCAATAAGAGATTGAGAAAGAGAAGAAGGAAGAGAGACGTGGAGAAGAAGCCTACGCGAAATACTTCCTGGAATAGAAGGTTTTCCCGTTATTAATGCCTTCGTAATCCATTACAATCCTATTTACGGTTTTGTTTTTAATTTTATTAATGTATAGAATTGGGATAGCCATTGATGAATAGGATTGTTCAATGTTAAGGAATGTCTAAACTCACCTTCGGGTTGTTTTATTCTTGATTTAGTGAAATTTGATTGATTGTGTTTTTATTGGATTAACTGTGATTTAAATTCTGCACTTGCATAATTCGGTGATAAACTAAGAGGGTGAACCAAGTGAAAATAATTAAATTGGGATAATAAGAGTTAGGTAATTTAATAGAACAAGAATCAAATCAAATTGGTAATTTATTCGAAGAGAGATTTTGCAAAGGATTTCGGTAGTTTTTGGACAACTTCATATCAAATTAGGGTTTTGGATAGATTGTTAATCGAGAGATTGCAATTCCCATAATCTAATTAAGGTTTATAAATTAGAGTTAATGGTTATAACTAATGAGAGAGTAATCAACCCTAGGACTGTCTAGAACCAGTACTCCAGTAGTTCATAATCAATTAGGTTAGTATTAAAGATAGATAAAATTTCCTTTTCTCTCAATTGGTCGTTCTTTAGGTTAATTCTTAATTGGGTGTTGCATCTGCTATTTCATAATTATTTCGTAATTGATTCTTGAATTTGAGTATGTGATTGAAATAAATTCTTGTCTTAGTTCTGCTTATTTTGAATTATTGTGAATTATGTTGGACTTAGATTCTAGGATTATATTAACCCTCCTTGTGGGATCGACACCTTAGGTTCTACATCAACGACCCGTGCACTTGCGAAATGTCGAGGTTAAAATATTAAGACTTATTCATATCGAAAGCCTGTAATCAAGTTTTTGGCACCGTTGTCAGGGAGGATAATGGGTTTATGTACCCTTCTCATAATGAGGACAATGTGTTGTCTAATGTGGGGAGGGTTATGTGTTTTGTTTTGTATGTAATTTTGCATATGGTATGATAGTGTTAGGTTACATTTTGTGAACTGTATGAATATGTCTATAGCTTAGGTGGAGTGAACTTTATTTAATTTTGAACATAGTCTATTAGGTTGTGAATAATCATTAGCTCGCAAAATTAGTGAATTAGGAGTCTTTGGATAAATATACAACATGATTAGGATTTAGTGTAAATTTAGCACCCTATAGGTTGTCACATTCATTCATAATTTGAGGCCTTTAAACTTAAGTAGCTTAACTAGTATTTTTCATGGAAATGGGTAGCTTAAAAACAAGGTAGATAATAAATGAAAAAAAATGTGTTTGTTAAATAAATCACTATTCCACATGCCTTCGGGTTATGAATAGAGCTAGTAGCTAGTTGAAACGTGATATAGCTGAGTAACTGGATCGACAAGCATCACAAACATGTTCCTTCACTTCAAAAAGCTATAATGACGTTTCAACCAAGCTGTGTAATAAAAACATGACTTAGTTGAGTAACCGAATCGACATTCATTACCAATGTTTGCCTCTGCGTAAAATGACTAAGTCTTTGTTCAAAAATAAAATAAAATAAAGTTATGTTCCTTAATAAAACTACCAGACTTGTAGTAAGCTTGACTTTTCATGGAAATTTACTTAGGAGAAATTACAGAGTTTGAAGGACCAAAGAATTATTAATGTGGGTGTACAATTGACAAAGGTGAATAAATTAATACTTAGATCTCGATTAATTTGGATATTTAGTTCAAAGCCCCTAAACATAGATTTTGCTTACTAACGATTAGATATAACTTGAATAATTGTATTTAAGATTAAATTTATTTCACAAAAACGAAGCCATTGCCTCATTATTGCATTGTGTGTTGTATGTGTTATGTATTTGTTGTGTTTGTTTGCTTGAGGACAAGCAAACATTTAAGTGTGGGGATGTTGATAGTTTTGATTTGCATTAGGTTTTAAGGTTTAATTTCTTAAGTATTTAGTGTTAATTTGAGTGTTTAGTGCCTATTTAAGTTTGAATTGTGTTAGTTTATATGTTTAAGTGTTTCTATGGGTTAGTATGAGTCTTTGAGCTTAAATGATATATTTTTGAGATACCTAGATGTCTTTGTTAGTGTTTTAGGGTAAACGGCGAACAATGGAAAAGTTTCGGGCTAAAAACACGACCCATAATCGTGGCATAACAAGCCACGATCATGACAGAAAGAGGCAAGCTGACAGTACCCTGGCCACAATTGTGCACTTTGGGCCACAATCGTGACAGAGCTATGTGCCTTCAGGCCATGATCGTGACAGAAAGGGTTAGGTGCTGGCCACGATCGTAATAGGCAGGGCCACGATCATGGCCTAAATTGGACTGATACAGAAACTCAAATTTCAAGATATTTTTTGAACCATTTTGACCTGGAATTGACCCTAGGGCTTCCAAGATATAAATAAAACATTACAAGATAGAAGAAGAGCTTTTTGTAGAGCTTTCACATCAGCCAAAATTTAGAAAACCTAGAGAGCTATTGAGTGATTTAAGGAAGGAGACGAAGGAAAAAAGACATAAAGATGAAGTTTGGCGCGAAGTTCTTCCCAAAACAGGTGGTTTCTTGTCGTTGCAGCGTCCATTGATCCGTTCCGATCATATTTTTCAATTTATTTTAGTTTTATTGATGCATGAAATTGAGATAACTGTTAAGAATAAGTTTTGTCAAATGTTGATTATTGTCTAAACTCACCTTCGAGATTTTGTCTTTGATTTTAATGAATTCTAATTTATTGCATTTTTATTTGAGTTATTTGTGATTCAATATTTATTGTTAATACTTCGACAATAAATTGAGAGGGTGAGCTGAGTGAATATCATCAAATTGGGCTAACAAGAGTTAGGTAATTTGATAGATAAGAATTGAATCAAACCGGTGAAATCATGTAACAAGAGATCAAGCCCAGGTTTTCAGTAGGTTATCAGACAATTTTAGAACTAATTTAGGTTTTAGGTAAATTATAAGCCGAGAGATAACAATTCCATAATTTAAATTTGGGATTATTAATTAGGGTTTAAAGACTATAACTTGAGAGAGAGTAATCCACCCTAGGACCGTCTAGACCCAATAATTCAAGAATTGCATAATTGATTAGATTTTCATTAATTTCGGATTAAAATCCCCTTTCTCTCAATTGGTAGTTCCTAGGTTAATTCTTGTTATGTGATTTGTTATTTTTTATTATTTTTGAAAATTAATTCTCCTAACTGATTGTTGATTGATTAATTTTATACATTTATTGTTTATTTCAGATTGTTGCGATTTAGTTCAACCTTAGATTTTAGGACTAGATTAAACCTCCTCGTGGGATCGATACCTTAGGTACTACGTGAATGACCCGTGCACTTATGATATTATCAAGGTTTAAATAATAAAACTTAGCATATGTAAACTGTCGATCAACCATCCCCGCCTCCATCTTCATGAGATTTTGTTTAACCCTCTTTCTTTTTAAAATTATTTTGTAGTTTGTTTTTGCCTTTTGTTTTACTTCAAGTTATGTTTCTTCTTTCCTTATGTGTTTATTTATTCCGTTCTCACATTAAGGACAATGCGTTGCTCAAGTGTGGCGAGGGTTATGTGCTTTTGCTTTGAATGTGATTTTGCATATTGTATGATAGTTGTTAGGTTGCATTTGTGAACTGTGTCAACATGTTAATGACATAGACAGATTGGAATTGATTTAATTTTGAACATATTCTATTACATTATGAAGAATCATTAGCTCGAACAATTAGTGAATTAGGGTATTTGGCTAAATTTGTAGCTTAATTAGGATTTAGTGTGAGTTTGTCACCCACTAAATTGTCACATTCATTCATAATTTGAGGCTTTTTGGTTTAAGTAGCTTTACTAATATTTTTCGTGGAAACGAATAGTTAAAACAACAAGGTAGGCAAATAAAAAATGTATGCGTTACTAAATAAATAACTATTCTGCTGGCTTTCAGGTTATGAATAAAGCTAGTAGCCAGTTGAGAATGTGACATAGTTGAGTAACCGGATCGACAAACATCACAAATGTGTGCCTCCGAGTCAAAAAGTTGTAATGAGCTTTCAACCAAGCATTTTAATAAAAATGACTTAGCCGAGTAACCAAATTGACATTCATCACCAATGTTTGCCTCCGAGTGAAAGACTAGGTCCTTGTTTAAATAAGAAAATGTCTTTATAAAACCTACTAAACTTGTAATAGCTTGACTTTCTATGAAAACATACTAAGGAGTTGTTACAAAGTTTGAATGACCAACGAATTATTAATATGTGTGTGCAATTGATAAGGGTAAATAAATTAACACTTGGATCTTGATTAATTTGTATATTTAGTTCAAAGCCCCTAGATACAGATTTTGCATGTTAATGATTTGATATAACATGAATGATTGTGTTTAAGACTAAATTTATTTCATGAAGTTGAAGCCATTGTCTGATTACTTCATTGTGTGTTGTGTGTTTGTTATGTGTTTGTTGTTTTGTTTGCTTGAGGACAAGTAAACATTTAAGTGTGCGGATGTTAATAAGTGTGAATTGCATCATATTTTAAGGCCTAGTTTGTTATGTATTAAATGTTAATTTGATTGTTTAGTATATACCTAGGTTAGAATTGTGTTAGTTTGTGTGTTTAATTGTTTTTGTGGGTTAGTATAAATTTTTGAGCTTAAATATTATGTTTTTTAGGTACTTTGATCTGCTTGTTAGTGTTTCAGGGTCAACATCAAAGAACGTAGAAGTTTCAGAGACACTTGGACTGAAACAACGGCCCACAATCGTGGCACAATAAGCCATGATCATGATAGAAACATTGAAGCCATGGGCCACTATCGTTATGGAAGCCTAAGATACTGCCCATGAACATGGCCTACTTGCCACAATAGTGACAGAAAGGTTAGATGTGGCCCACGATCGTGGCCCTCAGGTAGACACAAAAATAAGTGAAAACATCAAGTTTCGAGGAATTTTTTAGATCTTTTCGACCCCAAAAAAACCTTAGGGCTGCTTAGAACACAAGAGGTATTTAAAGAACAAGATAAAGGAGATTAGGGAGCTTTTGCATCAATCACCAATTAAGAAACCCTAGAGAGAGTGCGTCAAGAGATTGAGAAAGAGAAGAAGGAGGAGAGATGTGGAACAAAAGTCTACGTGAATTACTTCCCATAACAGGAGGTTTCCATCTGTTGCTACCTCCATCATTCGTTCCAATAGTATTTTGAGTTTTGTTTTCAATTTTATTAATGCATAGAATTAGGATAGTCGTTGATGAATAGGATTGTTGAATGTTGAGGATTCTAAACTCGCCTTCGGGTTGTTTTATTCTTAATTTAATGAAATTTGATTGATTGTGTTTTTATCAGATTAATTGTGATTTAAATTCTACACTTGCATTATTTAATGATAAACTGAGAGGGCAAACCAAGTGAAAATCATTAAATTGGGCTAATGAGAGTTTGGTAATTTAATAGAACAAGAATTAAATCAAATCAGTAATTTGTGCGAAGAGAGATATTGCATAGGTTTCTGGTAGTTTTTGGATAACTTCAGATCTAATTAGGGTTTTGGATAGATTCTTAATCGAGAGATTGCGATTCCCATAATCTGATTACGCTTGAGAGAATCAACCTTAGGACTGTCTAGAACCAGTAATCCTGTAGTTCATAATTAATTAGGTTAGCATTAAAGATAGATAAAATTCCCTTTTCTCTCAATTGGTAGTTCTTTAGGTTAATTCTTGGTTAGGTGTTGCGTCTGTTATTTCACTATTATTTCATAATTGATTCTTTAATTTGAGTGCATGGTTGAAATAAATTCTTGTCTTAGTTTTCTTCATTCTGAATTATTGTGAATTGTGTTGGCCTTAGGTTCTAGGATTAGATTAATCCTCCTCATGGAATCGACACCTTAGGTATTATTAGGTGAACGATTCGTGCACTTGTAGAATATCGAGGTTAAAACATTAAAACTTATTCATATCAGAAACCTATGATCAGTCCCTTCACCATCCTATAGGCCACTTGTTTCAGAGTATGGATTATGTTTCAACTCCTACTAAACTGACTTGTCAAATATAGTCTAAGTGATATTAGTTCTTGTCATGAGATCTCATTACTCTATGTGTCATTGAAGATTCTCATTGATCTGGCCAAAAACTCCTGAGTAATGACCCCGACAAGAGGTTGTGGGTATTGTATCCTTCTAGCAACAGTGGTGAATCCTTTATTGGCCCAATTACCTTTGAATACCAATAGTTGTACCCAATCACCACCTTATGAGTGACCTCATCTCGAGGTAACAAGGAATGGTGTCAAAGCACATGATCGGCATCCAAGATATCCTTGAGTACCTCAAGTCTAAGGATATTTTCACCATTGCTATGATGAGATTAATCACTAACATTTGATAGATCATCCATATGATAACTTATAGCAAGTCATTCGATGTACTTATTACTCTTAGTAAACATCCACATGTTAACTCCAAACATCTCATATTTACAGTTTATGAAATTGACTACTTGATCAAATCAAGTAGTATAACATGTGCTAGTGTCTCATTAATCCTATGACTGGGGATAGTTTAAATACTAATATAATTGCTTACGATAGAAATGTCATTATCATGATCTCATCATGATTTCCTTCATGCTATGTTTTGTATCATGGACTTCATTAATTCGATTTAAGAATGACATCAATTGATAAATAAATGAACATCAAATTAATGAAAATTGTCTTTTTCTTTATTAATCAAAATAAAGTTTGTTCAAAAGTGCTAAAGGTGATTGCCTTTACAGCACTACTGTAACAATTGTTAGGATTATGTAAATATAATGCTTTAGAAAGAAAGTGTATTTACATATATAACTTAATTTTCTTACAGTTACAATATTGTAATGAAAATATTTGTTATTAATAAAACAAAAGAGTTTGGTTTTATTTGTATGAGCATAATATAACTAGTCATTAGGTACCAAGATTCCTTTGTTAGTAATATGCATATATATGGAGATGTATGGAAAACATATATATTATTAGAATCTAAATTAATTGATTCACAGTCAAATAATCAAGTTGGTGGTTTGATTATGGATCAGACTATAGTATTGCGATTTACCTTCATGTACATAAAGGAGTTTACTTCAAGGGAATGATGAGTTTCAAATCATGATATTAGTTGGCTATCGGTAAAGGCACTATTAAATGAATATAGAATCGTGTATGTTTTTTAAACAATAAAGTAGGTCGTTACTTTAATTTTAAAACATATACTTTAGCATTTTTTATTATAAACCACAATCTTGATGAGTGGTGAACTCATGTGTGTTTCGTTATAATTCTTTATATGATCAGAATGGATTTTTACAGGGTATCAATCCAGTGTCCACATGTTGGAATTATTAATTGAAACATGCATTAGGGAACATTCACCTAAATAAAGAGTTTATAGTGATATCATCACTTCTAGATGTTTTACAGAGATTGTCATTAAACTAGTTCTAGTAGTTTGATGGACTAGCTACCCATCAAGTCTTAAAACCAAGATTAGATC
Source organism: Erythroxylum domingense (assembly GCA_025594535.1). Classification (NCBI taxonomy): domain Eukaryota; kingdom Viridiplantae; phylum Streptophyta; class Magnoliopsida; order Malpighiales; family Erythroxylaceae; genus Erythroxylum; species Erythroxylum domingense. Next base: position 20,407,131 of record JANQBM010000221.1, on the reverse strand, counting down.
TTGTTTGTTAATCACCATGTAGAGTGAAACGGGAGATTTAGAAGGAAAAACCAACATAAAAGCAAAATGGTAATTTTACCTTTTATTGTGCGGATGGCTGTAATATGGTTAATAATAGAGTTTGCGATTGGACATCATATTAATAATTTGAAACATGTTTTCTCATAATTTTAAGTAATTCAAGAGTTCAGTCAATTGTCTTTAGTGGAATGACATTTGGTTAAGAAGTTGGAATTAATTCTAATGAGATTAAATTAATTCCGGGCTTATTGGAGCTTCAATTATTTAAGTCCAATTAGATTCTCCACTTTGCTTCTAGGAAGGTTATCAAGTAAAGTAAGAAAAATAAATGGAGGTTACCAAAAAGAAAATGAGATAGAAAGGAGAGAAAGGACTGAATTGGAATCCGTGTGATAAGACCAGAACAATTTAATTAATAGTTAATTAAATTGGGTTTTAAGCCTATAATTAAATGGTAGTCTTACACTAATTAATTGTTAATTATAAACCCAAAAGGAACATTTAATATTGGGCTAGATTTTAGTTTGATTTTATTAATTAGATTAATTGAATTGAAGCAAATATTTTAAAAAAACGGGAGGGGCAAAACCGAATTCTACAATAATGTAGATTTTTGTTTTGTAACTAAAGGCACATTTAGCATTGAATTGCTAAATAAAATGTGGGCAGTTTTTAGTTTCTCTCCACTCACTCCCAAAGAAAAACTGGTCATGCTTCTAAACATTGAATGGTTTAACGGTTGGTTTTAAATAAATATGGGAATGTAGAAAAGCGTGCAACACTTTTAGCATTCTTTTGACTAAAGAATGAAATGGTGCATTTCTTGGAGTTCTCCAATCTCTCCAAAACCGTCGACTATAGTAAATAAGAAGGCCTCATTTTTGTTCCTTTCAACTAGCCGAATATAAAAAATCAGAAGTTCTCATTTTTGTTCTTTCAACTATCCGATCATACAAAGAAAAACCTCTACATCTTTCTTAGCAAAGGATCTTATTAACCAAGTTGTCCAAGGAGTACAAGTGGTAGATCAGATTGGTTGAGGACATAGCAATAAGGAGTCGAAGCTGTAGTGAGGAGTTAGTAATATTCCAATCTTGTTCTTATTATATTTTTTATGTCGTTTCATGTATAGATTAAAAGAATGTTGATTTGATGTTTCCGCTTCCGCTATGTTTTGATTTCGGAAAAAGTTTTTGAAATCTACCATTTAGTCAAACCAAGCATGTTTTTGTTTACAATTGGTATCAGAGATAGTTTTATTATGCATTACTCAGTTCCTATATGTTGCATGGGTTGGAAATTAAATTATGTACGCTACATATTTTTTATGTGATAAAAATATATATTGTGTATGTTTCGGTTTGCTCTTTGTCCATAGAAAATTGATTAACCTTGTAATTTTTCTTCATTTGGTTTGTAACACGAAGGGTGGCTTATCATCGCCATGTTTCCTCTTTGTCTTAATTTTTTCTGTTTTCATTTTTTTGTAATGTAAAAATTTTGTATTTTTTAAGACAGAGCAGTCATGGATTGAAGAAAAGAATAGGTAAATATTTTTGTTTTTTATTTTGTGTTAATGGAAAATTTTCTTTTGATTAAATTCCATTAATTCTTGAATTTTTCAAGTGCTGGAATTTCTGTTTTACTATTTACAATTCAAGTTTTTATAAAAAAATTAGAAATAAAATGCCATTAACTCATTTTTACTAAATGGACCGGGTCGTACTAGTGAAGAGTTCAAAGCGAAAGATCCTAGTATAAGAAGAATTTTTTAGGCCAAAAGGTCTTGTAATTTTCTTTTATTTTTCTAAGATGGACAACCAAAAGTAGCTATTTAATTCATAAGATGAAATGATGAATGGATGCAAATAATATAGGATATTATGTGAATGTACGTCATTTAGAAAAATTGCTAACCCTAGGCTTTGCCATGCATTTGTTATGTATGAGATATATAATGAAACAATATAGGATGGTTAATAAATTGCATCTGGGCAAGATGGTTTTTACTAAAACTTAAAATCCAAAAACGATTGAGTGGGAAAGGATGCTTATGTGAGAGTACACAGTCTTCATATGATGGCCCATTTGCATGTGGTGAAGTGTTACTCCCCACTGGAGGACATGAATCCTAGATCTTACATGGTTTGGGTCTCCTAAAGGATACTCATTGGTAGCAAATGTGATCTCCCACCAAGGCATGGTTTGCAAGTACCTTTAGTGTATGAATCAAATGGTTGCTCACTCAACATGGTTTATCAATAATCTACCCACCGTAGCTCTATTGATACATGAATGAACCAAATTATGGTGCTTCTCAAAGAGTTAGGCATGAAGATGCTTGGTAGCTATTTGAGTGGGAGGGTCCCAATTTTTCTTTTAGTGGATAAGATAGCCCACCGTCACTTAGTTTGTTATAGATAAGAAAAATAACCGTTGTATAAAGATTTAATTTTTTAAGTTTTGTTAAATCTATCATCATGCATACATGCATCATGATTTAATACAAAGTTCCAATAATTTTAACTAGTATGATCTTCTTTAATAATTTATATTTTCAGACATAACCACCATAATTTGAATCCACTCACAACGCTCTTGACTAATAACAAACTGGAAAACGGAGAGAAATTTAATTAATGGAGACGTAACCTCGACATTGTTCTTGAATATGAACAAATTTCATGGGTATTAACAGACAATGAGCCTGCACCTCCTAGTGACAAATCAACTACTGAGCAAGTCTAGCAACATGAGTTATGGCATAATGCTGATAAGACTGTCAAGTGTTATATTCAGGCTTCTGTCAGCGCAATGTTGCAAAAGCAACTTGCAAACATGCAAAATTCCAGTGCAATGGTCCATCACCTACATGAGATGTTTGGTGTGAGGACTACGTTTGTAAGGGTGAAAGCTATCCAAACCTTTCACAATCTCAGACAAAAGCCTAGTGAACTGGTGCAGGATTACATGCTTAAGGTAATCTCTGTGGTTAGTGAGATTGAGATGCTTGGGGAGGACATGGATGTTGAAACGCAGATGATCGTGATCATCAATAGCTTAAACTCTTCTTTTTAGCAGTTTAAGTTAGACTATGAACTCAACACCAAGGATTACAGCTTGAGTGAGTTAATGAATACCCTCCAGAACACGGAGGAGATATTAAATATTAGGGCCAATGGGCCAGAGGCTTATGTGGCATCTTCTTCTAAGCCCAAGGGTGCGGGCAAGAAAAAGAAGAGGGGTGCAAAGAAAGGAAGGTCCAAATAGGGTTCAAGGCCCATCCTATGGAAAAGAAGGCCAAAGAGGACACTAAGGGAAAGTGTTTCCACTATGGTGAGAAGGGCCAATGGAAAAGGAACAGCGCGGTCTTCAAAAGTAAACAAGGTATGGGTTTCCTAATTTTGTTAGGAACTAGAAATGTGGCAGATTCATCTTTGTCTTGGATATTAGATTTAAGAGCCATTGACCATGTTTGCAATTCCATGCAGGGGTTCCAACAAAGGAAAAGACTGCTTAAAGGTTAGTTTCAAGTCAAAATAACGGGTGAATCCTATGTTTCGACAAAAACAATGGGAGTAGTTATCTTAGACTTTCCTAGTGATCATAGGTTATATTTGGAGGATGTATAGTACATCCTAATGGTTGTAAGGAACATGAATTTTGTTTTTTGTTTAATAAAATCTGGTTATTCCTTATATTTTGAAATTTTTGTTTTAATATACGAGAAGGATTTTATTTGTAATGCGATAATTAAATAGGGATTGTTCTTTATAGAACCTATGATAGGCTCACTAAACACCACAGAATTAATAAAACCAAGAAAATCCAATAACTTTAGTATTAATTCACAATATCTATGGCACTTAAGGATGGGTCATATCAATCAAAAAAGACTTGATAAGTTAGTGAAGGATGGGATCCTTACGAGCTTAGATAATGGTCTATTACCTACCTGTGAATCTTGTATTGAAGGAAAAATGACCAAGGCCTCATTTCCTTCCAAAGGAAACAAATTTGAATCTACGTTGGACCTGGTACACACTGATGTGTGTGGGCCCATGAACGTACAAGTTAGAGGAGGTTATGTGTAACACCCCACTTCCATCTGACACGTACACTTACACCCTTCAGATATTCGTGCATGTACCTGACAAAAATGGCGTGCTAACCTATTCACTTTCAATATATCTCATGGCATCATAATTAAAATCATAAATAACACAATGTCAAAATCCAAATTTTCCTCATTTCATTTGATAAACCATAATTTTACAATGTAGCATTATATTTATCATCCAAGTTTACACAATATCAGCCTATCAGAGTCACAACTCTGTCTACAAAATATGATACTTACATAAGGAATTAACAAAATTAAAAATAATCCTTCAGTCCTAGCTGACCGACCTTTGATCCATGTCCTCTATCCAAAAATAGTACAAAATCTCTTCTAAGCAGTTTTAGAAGTTAAGTCGTCGCTCTCTCGAACCTGAAAATGTCAACGCTGCAATTTGGTTTAATTTTACAAACTCAGTTAAGTAACCATCATGGATGGTTCACTCTTGTCATGCAACACAACAATTCATATAATTCACATCATCTCAATTTTCATCATGTAATATCACAAAACACTTTGTGCATAATTGTCCCGTTTCAAAAATCCACACATTTCATCATTTCATTATAATCATGCAAAACATATTTCATTGAAAAGCATTCACACATTTCATACAATACAAGTTCTCAAAATATTGCAATTGCTCAAGTTATTCATATCATATGTGTATGTAATGTTTATGCGACCCAAATTTATTTATTACGTTGTTACGACCGATTTCCTTTTTCACTGTCCCATATTCATTATGAATACCAGGCTTTATCATATTGTCCTACATCCGTTGTGGATACTGGGCTCTATCATAAAAATTGAGCCATAGGCTCTTACCACAGATGTCAGAGCTTTAAGCTCTTTTTCATTAGCGACTCCGGTCGCAACTACTTTTATGTTTTATGCATTCATAGAATAAATGCATTTCACATTTTCAATCATCATATTTAGTACACTACATTTGCATTCACATTTCTCATTCACAATGATCTTTCGACTTGGTCCAACATTCAACATAAAAGTTGAGAACACATAGTCAATCATATTCACATTCAAGTAACACTTCCAATACAATCCCGAATATAGAACTCCTCGGACAATCAATTGTCTAAATCAACATAATCACATTCACATAATAATTCAATACGAAATGTAAAAAATAATAATTTAATGTGAGACCATCTTAGGTTACTCAATATTGCTCCTTTCAGCTTATTGCCTTGAAGTCTTGGCAATGTCTGGAAGCGGTCGCAAAATGTGCTCTTCTATATGCAATCACATACATTTTCATATTATCACATTGAACATTTAGATGAATAAGCACATTTATATATATATCATATATTATGCATGTTCAATGATAAATTCTTAGGCATGTTTCTTTAATACACTTGATTACTTTCAATTGATCACCCATACATATACCACTCTTTTTCCTAGGATTATACACTCCCACAATTTCCTAGTTCTCATTCAATCATTCCCAATTCATCACTTACATACTTTGAATCACATTACATTCATGAGAACATCTTTATATCATTACCAACTCATATTTACACTTATCCTTGAACATTTCCATGATTAAAAAGTTTCTTATAAAACACACACAATTGGTACTTTATATCTGAAATTTTAGCAAGCTAAATCTATACATTCACCAAAATTTTCCAGCAACATATACTCATACGTTCACCCAATTCTTATTCATAAATACCCTATGTTCGTCAATGCTCATTCATCCATACCTTATACACATTTCTCATGTTCTTAAGATCATGTTTGCATTAATAGAATTCATTTATTCCTTAATCATATTAAAATTTCCAGAGTTGAACTCCTCCTCACAAAAACAGTCCATTGTTGTAGGGTATGACTTCAATTAACTACATAAATTTATCAAGATTTTTTCTAGCCAAATTGTTTCACAAAAGCTTTAATAAGACATCAGAAATCATTTTTCATGTTTTATACTTCGACCAATTCGAGTTCTAAAGTCCACAAAAAATAAGGAAATATCATAAGGTTTCTACAGAGGGGTTTGTCACAGGCAATATTAGAAAAACAATCATAACTCAAGCTCTAATCATTATTTTATCAAGCCACTCTCACAGAGGTCAAGCTAAGACATATACAACTTTAATTCTTTGAGTTTCTTCAAATTCATGCCTTAAATACATGTAAATTAGGTCGAAAGAGGAAGATAAATTAAAACCAAAATTTAGATCTACAGCTCTAATTTTCCAGATTTTTTTCTCAAGATAGATTTTCGGGTCAGTTTTCTATGACCATTATGACCTATACAACGAGGTATTTAGGCAACACCTTCTTCTAATAAAATTTTCCAAAATGTCTTAAATTTCTAATGAAATCAAATTCATGCATTTGGGTTTAGTAATATGCGAGTTATAACCAAATTATTACAGATTGTTCTCATAACTCAATAGTACACATTTTTCAACTTCAAGCCACAATTTAAGACTCTTAAGGGCAAAATTCAAATTCGATTTCTTGATGAAAAATGTATCCATACGTATCTATTTTAATCTAGATCAAAATTCATATAATTTGGATATTCACAAATCAAGTTATAGCCAAAATACAAATGTATGTTCACCAAAAACACTGCATATAATATGCTCCAGCACACTTCATTGCTAAAATCCTTCAACTTGTTAATCATAACACCAAATTTGCTTCTTCCTTCACCACCCACACATGCATCCACACCATTCACACATGCATTAATCCATAAACATGGAAACATACACCACTCAGCGTGCATCCATTTTCAAACATTAAAACCTCATCTTAATGTCATTTACACAAACTTAAAGCATAACTTACTTGATTTACACTTCAAGTCCTTCAACAAAAATTCCAAAAATTAGGAGAGCAAATAAGGGATTTTTTTGGATGGAGAAAAAATAGAAGAGAGCTTTTGGTGGTGGAGAGTTTCGATGAAGACATGCAAATATTGTTATACAAAAACATCACTAGTTGTCTTCCTCCCTCATTGACACATGTCATTTAGCATGTCTTACATTTTTCATCCATTTGATTTGCCCATATGTCACTTACTAATTGCTCCACTTGTCACATAGTAATAGTTCCAATTGTCACACACTTACTAATCCATTTGTCCTTCATCTATGTTGCCAAATGTCACACTTCCATTTGTCTCTTATTTCTACATTTTCCTAGTCCAAAATACCACAAATTTTCAATAAATTTCCAAAATATCTAAAAGGTTACCCAAAAAATGAAAATAATTCTTATACACACCAATTCAATTATCAAGATAATTAATCCATAATTCACATTTTATTCATATTAAAATCACTTATACCCAGAAAATGTCAATGAATGCATGTACAATTATTTTGATGAGCGTCAACATTATTCATGTGTATGTGTATGCCATATAATTTATGAAATGCACTTCTAAACTCTTAGTAAACTCTCATATATAGTTTCATAGGGTTCTAACCCTAATATGGGATAATGGGATGTTACATTATAATACTTCATAACCTTTATAGATGATTACTCTCGACATGGCTATTTTTATTTGACACACAAAAAGAGTGAGTCCTTTGAAAGGTTCAAAGAATTCAAAGTTGAAGTTGAGAAGTAGCTAGGCAAGCTATTAAAACATTTTTTATCGGATTGAGGTGGTGAGTACTTATCTGGAGAGTTCCAACAATTCCTAATTGATAATGAAATTGTTTCCAACTTGTCAGCTCCAAGAACACCTCAACAGAATGGTGTAGCTGAGAGGAGGAATAGGACTCTATTAGAAATGGTAAGATCAATGATGTCCTACTCTAGCCTTCCAAAATCATTATGGGGATATGCCATGCAAATAGCAACTTATCTTCTTAACTTTGCTCCATCCAAATCGATGCCTAAAACACCTAGGGAGTTGTGGACTGGTCGAGTACCTTCATTATAACACTTGAGGACTTAAGGCTGCCCAACCCACGTTTTAAGGCCTGAATCCATAAAGATGGAACCAAGGTCAGAGGTATGTTTATTTGTAAGATATCCTACGGGTACATGAGGGTACTATTTTTACAGTCCTTAAGACAAGAAGGTATTTGTGTTGACAAATGCGAGCTTCTTGGAGGAAGAATTTATGAGAAATCATAATGGAAGAAGTGAAGTAGTACTAAAGGAGTTAGCTATTTCATCCAAACCAATAGTTAATTCAGATATAGTGGAACAAGATGTCGAAATGGATTCAAGAGTTGAATCGGAATAGCAGCCTGAATGTCAAGTAGTGCTTAGACATAGTGGGAGGGTTGTGAGACAACCAGACAAGTATCTAGGTCTAGGAGATGACATAATTGCCATCTTAGACTAAAAAGTAACAGATCTCATTACTTATACACAAGCTACTAATGATGTTGATGCGAAAAAGTGGCTTAAGGCAATGGAATCAGAAATAAATTATATGTAAGCCAAGGAAATTTAGATCCTTATAGATCTACCACAGGCCTAAAAGCCATAGGGTGTAAATGGATCTTCAAAAGGAAGAGAAGATCTGATGGAAAGGTAGAGACTTTTAAATCTAGATTGGTAACTAAGGGCTATACTCAAAAGGAAGGTATAGACTATGAGGAGACTTTTTCTCTGGTTGCCATGTGTAAGTCCATCAGAATTCTTTTGGCCATAGCAGCATATTTTGATTATAAAATATGGCAAATGGATGTCAATAATGCATTTCTTAATTGGGATCTTGAGGAGACCATTTAGATGGCCCAACCAGAAGGATTCATTGAGCCAAGTAATGAGCATAAGGTACGCAAGTTGCAAAGGTCCATTTATGTACTTAAGCTAGCATCTAGGTCTTGTAACATTAGGTTTGATAATACTATCAAAACCTATGGGTTCATACAAAACCTAAATGAGCCTTGTGTCTATAAAAGGATACAAGAAGGTAAGGTTACTTTCCTAATTCTATATGTTGATAACATTTTTCTCATTGGGAATGATATAGGAATGTTATCTATAGTCAAGGGATGGTTGAACGAATACTTCTCAATGAAGGATTCGGGATAGGCTAGCTATGTTCTAGGGATCAAGTTCATATGGGATCATAAGAACAAGCTGATAGCCTTGTCTCAACTAACATGCTTTAAGAATATGTTTAATAAATTTGTCATGTAAGATTCTAAGAGGGGTTTCACACCTACTAGACATGGAATCAAACTTTAAAAGGAGCTAGCACTTAAGACCCAAGAGGAGGTTAAACGTATGTGCAACATTCCATATGCTAAGGCAGTTGGAAGTTTAATGTATGTTATGCTTTGCACTAGATCAAATATCTATTACGTAGTGGACTGGTAAGCAAATTCTAGTCCAATTCAGGAATGGAGCATTGTACTGCGGTCATATGCATACTGAAGTATCTTCATAGAACAAAGAATTTAATGCTTGTTTACTTTAAAAGTGACCTTATTTCGACGGGATATACAGATTTTGATTTCCAATCAAATGTTGATTCAAGGAAATCAACTTCTAGTTCTATATTTACTTTAGGAGGTAGAGCCATAGTCTAAAGGAGTGTCAAGCAATCTTGTGTTGTTAATTTGACTATGGAGGCTGAGTATGTTGCTACTTGTGACGTAGCAAAGGAAGTAGTATGGTTCTAAAGTTCCTAAAGGATACGGAGGTAATTACCGAGGCAGAAAAGGTCATTACACTTTATTGTGACAATAGTGGGGCAGTGGCTAATTATAAAGAACCTCGGGACCACAAAGCTGCCAAACACATTGAGAGAAATTATCATCTCATAAGGGAGATAATACAATATAGTGAGGTGCATGTGGTAAAGATTTCCACAGATCTAAACCTTGCTGACCCGTTCACAAAGATACTGTCACAGAAGAGCTTGGAGGGTCACCTAGAAGGTATGGGAATGAGGCATATGTCAAACTTGCTTTAGGGCAAGTGGGAGATTGTTAGGGTTATGTAAATATAGTACCATGGAAAGCAAGTTTATTTACATATAACTTAATTTTGTTCCATTTACAATATTGTAATGAAATATTTATTATTAACAAAACAAAAGAGATTGGTTTTATTTGTATGAGCATAATATAACTAGTCATAAGGTACCAAGGTTCCTTTTTAAGTAATATACATATACATAGAGATGCATGGGAAACATGTATATCATTAGAATCTAAATTAATTGATTCTAATAATCAAGTTGGTCGCTTGAATATGGTTTAGACTATATTGTTGTGATTTACCTCCGTGTAAGTAAACTAGTTTACTTCAAGGAAATGATGAGTTTCAAATCATGATAGTGGTTGACTATTGTTAATGGCACTATTAAATGAATATGGAATTGCGTATTTTTTAAAAGAATAAAGTAGGTCGCTACTTTAATCTTAAAACATACACTTTAGAATTCCTTTATTATGAACCACAATCTTGATGAGTGGTGAACTCATATGTGTCTCGTTATAATTCTTGATATGATTGGAATGGATTTTTACAGGGTATCAATCTAGTGTCCACATGTTGGAATTATTAATTGAAACATGCATCAGGGAACATTCACTTAAATAAAGAGTTTATAGCGATATCATCACTTCTAGATGTTTTACGGAGATTGTGATTAAACTAGCTCTAGTAGTTTGATGGACTAGCTACCCATCAAGTCTTAATACCAAGATTAGATCTTATGTGTTAATCACCATGTAGAGTGAAACAAAAGATCGAGAAGGAAAAATTAATATAAGAGCAAAATGGTAATTTTACCCTTTATTGTGCAGATGGCTATAGTATGGTTCATAATAGAGTTTGCGATTAGACATTGTATTATTAATTTTAAACACTTTTTCTTATAATTTTAAGTATTTCATGAGTTCAGCCAATTGTCTTTAGTGGAATGACATTTGGTTAATAAGTTGGAATTAATTCTAATGAGATTAAATTAATTTTGGGCTTATAGGAGCTTGAATTATTTAAGTCTAATTGGATTCCCCATTTGGCTTCTAGGATGTTTATCAAGGAATGTAAGAAAAACAAATGGAGGTTACTAGAAAGAAAATGAGACAGAAAGGAGAGAAAGGACTGAATTGGATTTGGGCTAATAAGACCAAAACAATTTAATTAACAATTAATTAAAGTGGGTTTAAACCTATAATTAAACGTTGGACTTACACTAATTAACTGTTAATTATAAGCCCAAAAGGAACATTTAATATTGGGCTAGATTTTGGTTTGATTTGATTAATTAGATTAATTGAATTGAAACAAATATTTTAAAACAAAAGGGAGGGCAAAACTGAATTTTACAATAATGTAGATTTCGGTTTTGTAGCTAAAGGGATAGCAACACATTTAGCATTGAATTGCTAAATACAACGTGGGCTATTTTTAGTTTCTCTCCACTCATTCCCAAAGAAAAATTGATCATGCTTCTCAACATTAAATGATTTAATGGTTGGTTTTAAATAAATGTGGGCATGTAGAAAAGTGTCCAACACTTTTAGCATTCTTTTGGTTAAAGAATGAAGTGGTGCGTTTTTTGCTCTCTCTCCAATCTCTCCAAAACCGTCGGCTATAGCAAATGAGAAGTTCTCATTTTTATTCTTTCGACTAGCCGAACATATAAAGAAAAACCTCCACATCTTTCCCACCAAACGATCTTGTTAGCCAAGTTATCCAAGGAGAACAAGTGGTAGATGTTGGATTGAAAAACAAAAACATGCTTAGTTTGGCTAAACGGTATATTTCAAAAACTTTTTCTGAAATTATAATATAGTGGAAGCATAAACACCAAATCAAAATACTTTTAATCCATACATGATATGGCATAAAGAAAATAAATATAATAAGAACAAGATGGAAATTTTTACCAACTCCTTACTATAGCTTCGACTCCTCTTTGCTGTGTCCTCAATCAATCCGATCTACTACTTGGTCTCCTTAGACAGTTTGGTTATCAAGATCCTTTAGTGGGAAAGGAGAAGAAAAATTAGATAGCAAACATTTTGCTATATTCGGCTAGTTGAAAAAGCTAATAAAATGAGACATTCTCATTTTCTATATTCGACTAGCTAAGAGAAAAATGGAGAGCTTCTCTATTGCTATATAGTTGAATGGTTTAGAGAGGAAAAACGTCGAGAGACCACTAGTGAGTTCCCAATTTGTTAATGGAGAGCTACCAATACGTTAATGGAGAGCTTCAAAACTACACCCCCTCATTCACTTTTGAATAAATTAAAGCGCTATTTGTTTTATGCTTTTAAAACAAGCATCAAATCCATTTAAAATTGAGCATCACCAAATTCATTAGAAGGAGAGAATGAGTGAGATAGAAAAGCCACACTCATGTTAATATTGTTTTTGTATGAAAGCTAAATGACCATGTGTCCAACACTTGGACCTTTGGGAGAGAGTGAAGAGAGATATCAAAAACACACCATCCATTCTTTTTTCTAGAATGCAACTCCCACCCTTATTCATTTGTCATAAATTAAATGAGCTGAATGTTATATACATTAGAACCAAGCATCAAAACCATTTAAGGATTGATGAAGAGCATGACCGAATGGATCATTAGGAGTGAGTGGAGATTAATGTACAAACCAACATTCATTCATTGAGTGGAGATTAATGTACAAACCTACATTCATTCATTTTGAATGTTAAAAGAGTTGTACGTTGCGTACTCTTATTCATTCATAAATTAAAGAAGCTTGTTTTATTTGCCAAATAAACGTAACTCCACTCCCATCTTCATTCATTACATGAACCGTTAAACCATTTAATGATACTTGAACGTTAGCTATAATAACATGTTCATTTAAGGTGTTTTAAAACACTAGCCAACAAATTAAAGAGATAGAAGCATGACCGAATTCTACATTGTAGAATTCGATTTTGCTTATCTTTTCCTTTTTTTATTTTAATTCAATTAATCTAAATGATTAAATCAAAATCTAACCTAATATTAAAAGTTCCTTTGGGCTTGTAATTAACAATTAATTAGTGTAAGCCCAAAATTTAATAATAGGCTTAAACCTAATTTAATTACTCTTCATTAAATAGTTTCGATCTTATTGGCCCAAATCTAATTCGCCCATTTCTCTCCAACCTATCTCATTTTCTTTCCAATAACCTCCATTTATTTTTCTTACTTTCCTTGATAACCTTTCCAAAAGTCAAGTGGAGAATCTAATTGCACTTAAATAATTTCAGCTCCAATAAGCCCGAAATTAATTTAATCTCATTATAATTAATTCTGTCTTATTAACCAAATGTCATTCCACTAACGGCAATTGGCTGAACTCTTAAATTATTTAAAATTATGAGAAAACATATTTCAATTTATTAATACAATGTCCAATCGCAAACTCTATTATGAACTATATCACAGCTATCCACACAATAAAGGGTAAAATTACCGTGTTGCCCTTAAATTGGTTTTTCCTTCTAGATCTTCCGTTTCACTCTCCATGGTGATTAACACACAAGATCTAATTTTAGTGTTATGAATTCATGGGTAGCTAGTCCATCAAACTACAGGTGCTAGGTTAATTACCAATCTCTGTAAAACATTTAGAAGTGATGATATCATTATAAACTCTTTATTTGAGTGAATGTTCCTTGATTCATGTTTCAATAAATAATTCCAACATATTGATACTAGATTGATACACTATAAAAATTCATTACAATCATATCAAGAATTATAACAAAACGCGCAAGAGTTCACCACTCATCAAGATTATGGTTCGTAATAAACGAAAGCTAAGGAGTATGTTTTAATGTTAAAGTAATGACCTACTTTATTCTTTAAAAAACATACATGATTCAAAATTCATTTAATAGTGCCATTACCGTTAGTTAACTAATATCATGATTTGAAACTCATCATTCCCTTGAAGTAAACTCCTTTAACTACACGGAGGTAAATCACAACACTATAGTCTAAACTATAATCAAGCGACCAACTTGATTATTCGACTATGAGTCAATTAATTTAGATTCTAATAATATACATATTTCCTATACATCTCCATGTACATGTATATTACTAACTTAAGAACCTTGGAACCTTATGACTTGTCATATTATGACCATACAAATAAAACCAAACTCTTTTGTTTTATTAATAATAAATATTTTCATTACAATATTGTAACTGGGAGAAAATTAAGTTATATATAAATACACTTGCTTTCCAGGGCACTATATTTACATAACCCTAATAATCTCCCACTTGCCTTAAAGCAAATTTGGCATATCCCTCATTCCCATGCCTTCTAGGTGGCCCTCGAAGCTCTTCTGTGATAATGTCTTCACGAATGGATCAGCAAGGTTTTGATCTATGGGAATCTTCACCACGTCCACCTCACCACATTATATTATCTCCCTTATGAGATGATACTTTCTCTCAATATGTTTGACGACTTTGTGATTTCGAGGTTCTTTAGAATTTGTCACTACCCCACTATTATCACAATAAAGTGTAAGGACCTTCTCCACCTGAGGAACTACCTCCAAATCCTTTAGGAACTTACAAAGCCTTATTGTTTCCTTTGCTACTTCACAAGCAGCATCATACTCAGCCTCCATATTTGAATCAACAACATAAGTTTTCTTGACACTCCTCCAGACTATGCCTCCACCTCCCAAAGTAAATATAGAAGAAGAAGTTGATTTCCTTGAATCAACATTCGATTGGAAATAGAAATCCGTATATCCTGTCAGAATAAGGTCACTTTTAGAGTAAACAGGCATTAAGTTCTTTATTGTATGAATATATTTCAGTATACACTTTACTGTAGTCCAATGTTCCATTTTAGGATTAGACTGGAATCTGCTTACCAGTCCCACTGTGTAATAGATATCTATTCTAGTGCAAAGCATAGCATACATTAAACTTCCAACTGTTGAAGAAAATGGAATGTTGTGCACGCATTTGACCTCCTTTTGGGTCTTAGGTGCTTGCTCCTTTGAAAGTTGATTCCATTTCTAGTAGGTATGAAACCCCCCTCTTAGAATCCTGCATGACAAACTTATTGAGCATGTTCTAAATGTAGGTCAGCTGAGACAAGGCTATCTGCTTGTTTTAATGATCCCTTATAAGCTTGATCCCTATAACATAGTTAGCCTCTCCCAAATCCTTCATTGAGAACTGTTCATTCAGCCATCCCTTGACCGTAGATAACGTTCCTACATCATTCCCAATGAGCAGAATGTCATCAACATACAGAATTAGTAAAGTAACCTTACCTTCTTGTATCCTTTTATAGACACAAGGCTCATTTAGGTTTTTTATGAATCCATAGGTTTTGATAAACTTATCAAACCTAATGTTCCAAGACCTAGATGCCTGCTTAAGTCCTTAAATGGACCTTTGCAACTTGTATACCTTATACTCATTACTTGGCTCAACGACTTGTTCTAGTTAGCCCATATAAATGGTCTCCTCAAGATCTCCATTAAGAAATGTGGTCTTGACGTTCATTTTCCATATTTCATAATCGAAATAGGCTACTATAGCCAAAAGAATTCTGATGGAATTAAGCATAGCAATCAAAGAAAAAGTCTCTTCATAGTCTATACCCTTATTTTGAGTATAGCCCTTAGCTACCAATCTAGCTTTAAAAGTCTCTACCTTTCCATCAGATCCTCTCTTCCCTTTGAAGATCCATTTACACCCTATAGCCTTACACCTGATGGTAGATATACAAGGATCCAGACTTTGTTGGCATACATGGAATCTATTTCTGATTCCGTTACATTGAGCCACTTTTCCACTTCAACGTTGTTAATAGCCTATGTATAAGTAATGGGATTCATTACTTATTGGATTGAGATGGAAATTATGCCTTCTCCTAGACTTAGATATTTGTCTAGTTGTCTCACATCAATCCCACTACGTCTAGGCACTATATAACGTTTAGTCTGCTCTTCCGATTCAACTCTTGAATCCATTTCGACGTCTTGTTCCTTTTGTACTGTTTCATTTCTTCCTTTATGATTTCTCACAAGTTCTGTAACACCCCACTCCCGCCGAACCCGAACCCGATATCGACAGTGATACCCGAATCCGTGCCCCGTGAGGGTGGCGTGTCACATCACTTAACACTGATCAGTTATTAAACAGAAATTGGCATACTTTTTTTTTTTAAACACTTTACACTTATCACTTATTGTGTGCCCACTTTTTCTTTTCAAAAACACTTTGTCTATGTAAACAGAAAGCAGAACATGATACAACACAACTGTGAAAGTCATATGAACTCTTATTAGCCACTTGGGCCCATTTTCCAATTTCACAGTACAATTCTTTCAATACACATTTCTCAAAATTA
>JANQBM010000221.1:20380157-20390552 GCA_025594535.1 Erythroxylum domingense | reverse complement strand
ATTGGCAGTGCTTGTAGCTTACCTGAGGGCTTTTAATGCTCAGTTTTTACTTGTTGACATGTAAGCATTTAGAAATATATTCCGCCACATCGTTCTTCATATCGCCCCACTAATGCATATCTATAATATTATGGTACATTTTGGTGGAACTTGGATGCACATTGTATGCAGTATATTGCGCTTCCTCTAGAATCTCCTCTTTCAAGTTTTATATGCCTGGACCATATAGTCTCCCATTTATTATAAGGATGCCTTCTTTATCAATTTCAAAATCTACACGTCGTCCTTCCTCAACATCATAAATAAGTTGTTGAAATTTAGGATCTTGACCTTGGAGGATCCTAATCCTGTCCAATAATACTGAACGCACCCTGATGCTAGCCAATAATATTCCTGCACCTGAAATCTAAAGCTGAGTACCTTGATCCATCAAATCATGCAATTCTTTGGTCAAAGCTCTCCTCTCTATTATGATAAATGACAAACTACCTAAGGATTTCCTACTTAAAGCATCTACCATGACATTTTCCTTCCATGGATGATACTAGATCGTAAAGTCGTGATCTTTTAATAATTCCATCCACCTTCTTTCCCTGAGATTTACATCTTCCTAGTAAAATATATACTTTAGACTCTTGTGATCCATAAAAATCTCACATGTCTTACCATACAAATAATGTCGCCAAATCTTTAAAGCAAAGATTACTGCTGCCATCTTTATATCATGCATAGGATAATTTTGTTTGTGTTTCTTCAGTTTCCTAGAAGCATAAGCAATCACCCTACCATTTTGCATCAATACAATTCCAAGACCAACTCTCGAAGTGTCATAGTACAATTGAAATCCTCCACCTTCCATTGGTAAAGCTAATATTGGAGCTGAAGTTAAACACTCCTTCAATTTTTAAAAACTCTCCTCGTAAGCATCGAACTAAATAAATTAGACATTTTTTGCATTAATCGGGTCAACGGGGCTGCTATCTTAGAAAAATTTTGAGCAAATATTCAATAGTAACCTACTAACCTGAGAAAACTCTGTACCTCAGTCACAGTCTTGAGTTGTTCCTAATTCATCATAGCTTTTACCTTCTTCGAGTTCACTTGTATTCAGCCTTGAGATACCACGTGTCCTAAGAATACAACATTCTCAAGCCAAAATTCACATTTTGAGAACTTTGTATATACTTGATGTTCTCAAAGTGTCTGCAATGTAACATTCCATTACCTTTGAGAGGTTAGAATAGTAAAAAAATGACTGATTAATGAGAGCTTAGAAATGCATTTTTCATGCTCATGCATAAAATGACATACACATACATATGAATAGTGAATCTTTCTGCACATGAAAATAATTGTACATGCATTCATGAATAATTCTGGGTATAATTGGCTTGATTTATGTATTTTTGAGAATTATGAGTGTATTTAGTGATTTAGAATTTTTGGAGATTTTTAGAAAATTTCTAAAAATTTGGGTAAAATTTGGACTAGGAAAAATGCCAAGTGGCAAGACAATTGACAAATGGCAGTAGAAATAAATGTCCAAATGATAGTGGAAGTTTTTATATAGGATTTTGGGACTTAATGACTTATGTCATTGAAATTTGGGAGAAAATTGGATTAGAAACTGAAATCAAATAGACTAGTTATCAAAAGACGAACAAATGGAGTCATAAGAAAGTGACATGTGGTAAGTGACACATGTCACTTCCCACATCACTTATAACCCACGATTGTTTTGTTAAAAGACTACACTTTACATTGTCTTTTTGTTTCATTTGTTCTTGCTCTCTTCGTTCTTCATCTTCTCCATTTTTTCTCTCCACCTACGAAACTCCTACTAACCTCCATCAAGTTGATTTTTGGCCATAATCTCACACTAGTCACTTAAATAGCTTGCTACCTTCTTCTTGCTACTAAAAGATCTAACCTAGTCTACCTTCAAAGTTGATGATCGCGTGATGCTTGAAGCTAGGGTTGAGTGAGATTTAGAAGAGTTTGGAGCTAAACCTAGTAAGTATTGCTTAAACCCTTTAGAGTTGCTAGTTTATGAAACCAAATTGGTGATTTATGTGTCATTGCATGATCATAAAGAAAAATGGGGGTTTTTATGAACACTGAAGGTATATGATATGAAAATTTTTGACGTGTCATTTTCAAATAATTGATGATCTAGATGTCTTAAGATAGTGTAGAAATGATTTATAAATTGAATGATCGTAGGAAACATGTATGTTTAAGTATAGAAAAATTTAGAGAGAAGAGTAAGTAAATGCTCTGTTTATGGTTATGTATTCACTGTATACGTGAGTTTAGAGTATTTTCAAAGATGATAAAAAGAAGGAATTTAGAGTTGAAGAATAGTTGTAAAATGATGGTCTGAGATGGGTATGAGTGTATAAATAAAAGTTGGAAAGAAAATAGAGAATATGGACAATAGTTGAAAATTTAATGTTTTAGGGTTCAATTTGTTTTAGGGTTGCATTATGTTTTAGGGTTCAATTTGTTAAGTATTAATGTTAATTTGAGTGTTTAGAGTGTAATTATGTTTTAATTGTGTTACTTTATTGTGTTTAAGTGTTTTTATGGGTTAGTATGAGTCTTTGAGCTTAAATGTTGTGTTTTTGAGGTATCTTGATGTGTTTGTTAGTGTTTCAGGGTAAATGGAGAAGAACGGAGAAGTTTTGAACAATTTCGAGGCAAAAAAATAGCCCATGATCGTGGCAAAATAGGCTACGATCCTTGTAGAAAGAGGCGAGCTGACAGAACCTGGGCCACGATCGTGCACTTTGGGCCACGATCATGACAGAGAGGGCTAGCCACTAGCCACGATCGTGGCAGGTAAGGCCACGATCATGACTAACGTCGAGCTGACACTAAAACTCAAGTTTTGCAAGATTTTTCTAGCCGTTTAGACTCCAAATCAACCCTAGGGCTTCCAAAGTATAAATATAACATTAAGGGACAGAAGAAGGAGCATTTGAAGCCTTTTTACATCAGCAAATTTCGAAACCCTAGAGAGCATATCAAGAGATTTGGGGAAGGAGATGAAGGAAGAGGGACACAGGAAAGAAGCTTGAATTGAAGTACTTCCTGAAATAGGTGGTTTCCCGCAGTTTGTTGTCTCCACGAGTTGTTCTGACAGTATTTTCGTTTTTATTTCAATTTTATTGTTGTATAGAATTGAGATAATTGTTGAGAATATTTGTTGTTGAATGTTGATTTTGTTTAAACTCACCTTTGGGATTTTGATTGTTAAGATTAATGAAGTTTGATTTATTTTGTTTTCATTGAATTATTTGTGATTTAATATCTATGCTTAATAATTTAGTAATAAACTAAAATGGTGAACAGAGTAAATGTCATCAAATTGGGCTAACTAGAGTTAGATAGTTTGATAGATAAGAATTGAATCAAATCGGTAAAATCGTGTAACGAGAGATCGAGCATAGGTTTTCGGTAGGTTATTAGACAAATTTATAATTAATTTAGGTTTTGGGTAAATTAGAAATCAAGAGATTACAATTCTATAATTTAAATTAGGGATTATAAATTAGGGTTAAAGATTATAACTCGAGAGACAGTAATCCACCCTAGGATCGTCTAGACCCGATAATTCCATAATTCCATAATTGATTAGATTTTCATTAATTTCATATTAAAACCCCCTTTCTCTCAATTGGTAGTTTCTAGGTTGATTC
The DNA here is from genome assembly GCA_025594535.1 of Erythroxylum domingense. NCBI lineage: Eukaryota > Viridiplantae > Streptophyta > Magnoliopsida > Malpighiales > Erythroxylaceae > Erythroxylum > Erythroxylum domingense. Next base: position 20,386,851 of record JANQBM010000221.1, on the reverse strand, counting down.
TAAATTAGGTTGTGCAAAACTGCTATTTTGTTTATATTTTATGAGTTTAATTCTTGATATTGATTGTTGATTGATTAATTCGTGCATTAGTTGTTTATTTTAATTTATTGTGAAATTTTGTCAAGCCTTATATTTTAAGAATAGATTAAACCTCCTTGTGGGAACGATACCTTAGGTACTACACAAACGACCCGTGCGCTTGTGGAAATATCGAGGTTAAAAATATTAAAACTTTTTCATAGCATAACAACCCAACCAAGATTTTGGCATCGTTGCTAGGGAGGCAATTAATTTAGTTCTTTAGTTTAAGATTTTTCCACTAATTTTAATTTTTATATTAAAATAAAAGATAATAAAAAATATCTTGGGGCGTAAAGTAGAAACATTTCAAGACTTCTTAAAGTGAGGATGAGATATCTGAAGAGTTGAATGCCAGGAAGAGATTAAAAGAATGATCATGGAGGATGCACATTATAGGGAGCAAGGGACTTTTACGAAGTTCAATGAGCCACAATTTAGTTGGGAAAATCATCATCCTTATATGAACCCATATATTTTAGGGTGGCAAAACCACCTAGATTTCTATTAGTTCAATAGTGCAAGTACTCACATGGGGCATCAAGACCTATTTGAATTTGAACAAGATGAATCCAGTTCATAGGATTCCAAGCTGGAAAAAATTATGGATGGGCTCACAGATACGGAAGAAAATCAGAAGAGATTATAAGAGAAGTTCAATCGAGTAGCAAAAGATCATACCTCTTCTATTCATAATTTAGATGTTTGAATAAGCTAGCTTTCAAGGTAATTTTGTAAGCAAAGTGTGGAAAACTATCTGCACAATATGAAAGTTAATTCACTAGAGCCATGTCATACTATCACACTTGGGAATGGGGTAGAGCTAGAATAACCTGTGAGAAATCAATTTAAACCTGACTTTGTAGAAAAGAATGTCAACCCTCCCTATTATCTACCAGTTCTTGATATACCATATGTGACCATCGAAAAATATTAGGGAGATGTTCAGGACAAGAACTTTATCTTTTGGATTGATGATGATCAAATGACATTCAACATGAATGATGTAATTAAGAATTTGAAGGTTGGTAGCTCATTCAGGATAATTGATGCATTCAAATCTTCTGAAGAATGAGAGGGTGAAGAATAGATGACAAGAGATATCAAGTTTGAAGAAGCTATGATAGTCTCTATTCATGAAGCGGAAGAAGTGGAGGAGACGAAGGTGATTAAGGAAGAAAGCGAGCATCTCACCTTCATACAAGACAAACTGTTGGATTCAATGGAAGATTCAGGGAGTTTTCTTATTCCCTATTTTGTTGACAGTTCATTTGAACAAAGGACATTATTGAGCCTAATTGGTCTTCATAATGTTATCAACATTGTCCTTCTGATCATCTTGCAATTTGTAGTTTACTTACAAGCTACAAAACTGATATTGAATGAAAAGGGTGAAAGAAAGCCGTTCATAATTGATCTTGGCTAATTTTCTAAGGAAAGAGTTTCGAGCTACTAATGTTTAAAGAAGCGCTACATGGGAGGCAACCCATGGAATTTTAGTTCTTTTGATTGTTTTTGTTAAAGAGTTTGAATTTCGTAGTTAGGATAATTTTTGTTTTTGAATAAAATAAAAAAGGAATAAGATTTCGGGATAAAGTGGATGATGGATCAAGCAAGTAAAAGAGAGATGAAAGGGCCATAAAAGAATTAAAGAGTGAATGTGAAAAAATGAGGAAAAGAACATATGAAGAAAAAACAAAGAGAGTGGGAAAGCAGCAGGCCACTAATAAAGAGGACACGAATTCTTTAAAATTTTTACCTTTGTACTCTTTTATTCACTTTTACATTCACTTTCATTTTAACTTTATATCTCTATACTTCAAATCTAAAAAAGCTCTCACATCTCTCTAAACATTTCAACCTTCCAATTTTCTTCCAAATTCTACCCAATTATGCCACGCATTAAACAATCAGCCCAATGGGAGCCATATGGATGACAACAATTTGTGGGACATGGATGAAGAAACTGCACAGTAGACTTTGGTGCTCCTTTCTCGATCTACGCAGGGAAGGAAGGTACTCGTTTTTGATCCCTTAGTGCTAGACAAATTGTAGTTCCAAAATACTTTGATTTTGACACACTTGATAGGCTAGAGTTACGTGAGTGAGTAGAAAACCTAACTGAGAGGATCCAGCGGGCCCAATTCATACGATTCCAATTTCCTGTTTATCAGGAGCTTATACTGGAATTTTTCACTTCCTTCACTTGTGACCAAAATCCCAAAGAATTATGGTTTAGGTTGAGAGGAAGAGCTTACGAATTAAATTTCGAAATCATGTGTGATATGTATAGATTCCCAAATCCTCCATCATCGATCAACATGATGATTTTTATCCCTCTCAATACTAGAATGAGTTTTCTGGAATTGAGCGATTTCATGCCAAGAATTCTCACAACAACATTATAAAGTCCCACGAACACTTATTGCTGTACAAATTCATATGTCAGCTGGTTTTTGACAAAACCAAAACCAACAAGTGTTCTACAAAGGAACTTTTTATGTTATGGTGCATAGACCATAATATCCTAGTCTGTACATCCATACATGTGCTTATTGCTATTGTTGCAACTCCGTGCAAGCGGAGCAACATTCTAGGAATAGGGTACATAGTGTCTGCCATTGTTGAATATTTTGTCTTGGATCGGTGTGGATTAACTGTTCATCTCTCAAAATTCCTAAACCATCACCAATTAGGGCCAGTCAGGCAAGTTCAAGTTCAGCCCTGCTGTAGCAAGCAAAGGATGAATTTACCAGTGAAGAGTCCCAGGAAGAGGAAAAAGAACATGGCTTGAAGGAGGTTTTGGATGCAATCTCTGAAACTAACAAGACACTCGCGGAAAACACCATAATGGTGAATGATATTTCAAGGTTTAGGGCGTTCAATTTTTACCTTTGACACCATCACCACCTCAATGTCCATAGGATTTGTGTCTAACCCATTTATTTTTCCTTTTCAAATTAGCCTTCAGTTCTAATTTTTAAATGTATTTCTATTTAATTTTTCTGTTACTTTAAATTCTATCTTTTCCTTTCTTTTATGCACTTGTGTGTTCCTTTCACACATTGAGGACAATGTGTTGTTCAAGTATAGGGAGGGTTATGTATTTTGCAGTTGAATGTGATTTTTCATATTTCATGATAGTTATTAGGTTGCATTTTGTGAACTGTATGAATGTGTCAATGGCTTGGATGGAGTGAAAGTTATTTAATTTTTAACATAGTCTATTAGGTTGTAAATAATCATTAGCTCACAAAATTAGTGAATTAGGAGTCTTTGGATAAATATACAGCTTAATTAGGATTTAGTGTAAATTTAGCATCTTATAGGTTGTCACATGTGTTCATAATTTGAGGCTTTTTAACTTAAGTGGCTTAACTAGTATTTTTCATGGAAATGAGTAGCTTAAACAACAAGGTATGTAATAAATAAAAAAGATATTTTTTGTTAAATAAATCACTATTTTGCTGGCCTTCAGGTTATTATTAGAGCTAGTAGCTAGTTGAAAAAGGGATATAGCTGAGTAACTGGATCGACACGCATCATAAATGTGTGCCTTCACGTCAAAAAGCTATAATGATGTTTCAACCAAGCTGTTTAATAAAAACATGACTTAGTTTAGTAACTGGATCGACATTCATTACCATTTTTTACCTATGCATAAAAAGACTAAGTCTAATAAAATATGTGTTTCCTTAATAATCCTACCAGACTTCTAACAAGCTTGACTTTTTATGAAAATGTACTTAGGTATAGTTAAAAAGTTTGAAGGACTAAAGAATTATTAATTTGTGTTTGCAATTGTAAAGGGTATATAAATTAACATTTGGATCTTGATTAATTTGTATATTTAGTTCAAAGATATAGATTTTGCAAGTTAATGATTAGATATAATTTGTATGATCATGTTTCAGATTAAATTTATTTTGTGAAGTTGAAGTCATTATCTCATTATTGCATTGCGTGTGTTTGTTGTTTTGTTTGCTTGAGGACAAGCAAATGATTAAGTGTAGGGATGTTGATAGTTGTGATATGCATTATGTTTTAAGGTTCAATTTGTTAAGTCTTTAATGTTAATTTGAGTGTTTGGTTTGTATTTATGTTTTAATTGTGTTAGTTTATATGTTTAAGTGTTTTTATGGGTTAGTATGAGTCTTTAAGATTAAATGTTATATTTTTGAGGTACTTTTTTGTGTTTGTTAGTGTTTCAGGGTAAATGGCAAAGAATGGAGAAGTTTTGAAGAATTTCGGGCCAAAAACACGACCCACGATCCCTACACAACAGGTCATGATCATGACAGAAAGAGGGGAGCTGATAGAACCCAGACCACGATCATGCACTTTGGGCCATGATCGTGACAGAGAGGGTTGCCTGCGAAGATTGTGGCTAATAGCGCATGTTGAGTACTGCAAAATTTAGTTGACTTTGCACACTAAAATTTGTAGTTGTGGTGAGCCGGGATCGAATCCATAAGGAATGTTCATTTAATTTTCGTAACAAAATTAATTGATTGAAGGAAATTATAAAAAGGGAGGTTTTGAAATTTTAAGTAATTTAGAAATTAAAGAAAAAGTAAAATATCAAAACAAATTAAAACAAGCAATCGAAAATGAGAAAAGTGTTGAATATAAGTAAGGTTCGGTTATAGGGTCAATCTCGGCCTAAACACGATTAAGCATATTCCATCATCCTAATGTCTTTACAACTCTCTTCCGACTATTAATCTGAGACTAATAAAACACTCTACTAATCTCAGTTTTCCCTTAGGTCGTGTTTAATCAAGATAAGATCATTAATTAAACCTAACTACCGAATAAATTAGGATACAATCTTTATATTCAATTTGGCAGCCATATTATGAATTGAAAAATGATCAATGTAGTTAGTAACCTCCCACGTTCGGGCTATCTAACCTAAGTTATGTTGTTCCTATTGATTAATGGTCATTGGACGCTACTCACAAACATCAAAAGTAACAATTATAGATTACATTCGATATTTTAGCAATAGGTTCGAAATAAAACAATCAAAATAATATATTAAGATCATTCATCTAAAAACCTAATCCAATCAAGACCAACAACACAACAATCCGAAAAGAAATTACACCCTCAAAGTGATAAAAATAGCTTAACCATGACTTAGCATCGATATTCCTATTGAACCGGTGACAGAAAGCTAGCCTTTCATTTCCATCTTTAAGCTCCAACAATCAACATTAATAGCCTCCATTTATGTAAAAAAAGATTGGACAAAAGAGTGACCACCGAAATCATAAGCCTTTTTAATTTCTCCCTATAGTCACTCATCCTTTGTTTCTATTTCCACTCCTTTGTCACTATAACTTGATGGGACAATTTAATGTTGGACTTTTTGTACACACCGACTGTTCACGTATCTTGTTCTCTGCTCTCTTCTTCATGTAACTCTTCTTCTTCATGCAATTTGCATGTAGTTATCAGTTTTCCCTTATTTTTCACCCACTTTCTTCCTTTCTATTTCATCTTCCACACTATTTCCAGCCTTCTATTTCATGCCCATCTTTTTTTCTTTTCTCTTCTTTCTTCAGCCCTAGCTACGTTGAAACTCAGATGAAGCAGCTCCTTTTACGTTTTCTTTACTGTAACTTTAGTTCTTCCTTTCATGCTACTCCTCTCTTCTCTATACACCTTGTTGTTTTTGTACCTCCCTGCAACACCCCTCTTATTACGATCTTAAAATAAACCATGGGAGATGAAGCTTCACCGAAGAATAAACAAAAATTTTCCAGCTTCTCCACTTGTTTCAAAACTGAAGAGATAATAGTGAAGTAGCTCTGCTCTTTTTTTTCCACTCTCGGTTTTGTTCCCCTCTCACTAGCTCTCCCCGCCAACTATTCCACACTCCTCTCCTTTCTTCTTATTTCGTCACCTGCCCCCCTCTTTTGTATTAACTCGGTTTTCTTTTCCAATATTAATCATGTTGGATAGATGTAGTAAGGTAGCTCCTTTAGTTGCCCTAAAAAGAAGATATGTTTCTTTCATTTGAAATGTTGGTAAAAATGTAGCAAAATGGGCAGCTATCTTTCTTCACTCCTCTTCACTCTTAACCAAACCACTACACACTTAGAGCAGCCCTCCTTTTTGTCTCTTTTGGTTATTTCATTTCTAGCCCCCTTTTGTGTCACATAACTTGTCTTCTTTATGCTTTGCATGGCTATGAATTTTTTTGATGGTAGTGAGTCATGTAGACAATATTTTCTTTATGTTTGAGAAAATGGCTTCAATAGACATACTTTCGGGTCACTTTGGCTCTTTTACTTTCGAAATGTACCTAAGATAAAAAATGAGCTAAAATGAATATCCTAAGCATTTGTAATCATTAATCACTAAGTGCAAAAGATAAAATAGATCAACATTTAAACACATATCAGTGGCCTTCGTGTTGAAGTTATACAAATATAGTGCCCTAGAAAGCAAGTGTATTTACATATAACTTAATTTTCTTTTAGTTACTTTTGTAATGAAAATATTTATTATTAATAAAACAAAATAGTTTAGTTTTATTTGTATGAGCATTATATATCTAGTCATAAGGTACCAAGATTCTTTTGTAAGTAATATACATATACATGGA
>JANQBM010000221.1:20366957-20380057 GCA_025594535.1 Erythroxylum domingense | reverse complement strand
TATAGAACCTATGAAAGGCTCACTAAATACCACAGAATTAATAAAACCAAGACATTTCAATGACTCTAGCATTAATTAAAAATATCTGTGGCACTTAAGAATGGGTTATATCAATTAGAAAAGACTTGTTAGGTTAGTGAAGGATGAGATCCTTACAGTCTTGGAAAATGATCCATTACCCACCTGTGAATCTTGTATTGAAGGAAAAATGACTAAGGCCTCATTTCCATTTAAAGAAAACAGATCTGAATCTACGTTGGACCTAGTACATACAAATGTGTGTGGGCCCATGAACGTACATGCTAAAGGAGGTTATGAATACTTCATAACCTTTACAAATGATTACTCAAGATATGGTTATTTGTATTTGATGCATAAAAAGAGTGAATCCTTTAAAAATTTCAAAGAATTCAAAGCCGAAGTTGAGAAGCAGCTAGGCAAGCCATTACAAAAACTTCAATCGGATCGAGGTGGTGAGTACTTATCTGGAGAGTTCCAACAATATTTAATTGAAAATGGAATTGTTTCCAGCTTGTCAGCTCCTCAAACACCTTAACAGAATAGTGTAGCTGAAATGAGAAATAGGACTCTATTGGAAATGGTAAGATCGATGATGTCCTATGCCAGCCTTCTAGAATCGTTATGGGGATATGCCATATAAACGACAACATATGTTCTCAACTTTTCTCAATCCAAATCGGTGCCTAAAACAATTAGGGAGTTGTGGAATGGTCGAGTGCCTTCATTGTGTCATTTGAGGACTTGGGGCTGCCCAGCCTATGTTCTAAAGCCTGAATACACAAAGATGGAACTAAGGTTAGAAGTATGTTTGTTTGTAGGATATCCTACAGTTACTCGAGGGTACTATTTTTACAGTCCTCAGGATAGGAAGGTATTTGTGTCGACAAATGCGACCTTCTTAGAGGAAGATTTTATGAGAAATCACAAAGGAAGAAGTGAAGTATTACTCAAAGAGTTAGCTATTTCATCTAAACCAAGAGTTGATTTGGATATAACAGAATAAGATGTCGAAATGGATTCAAGAGCTGAATTGGAAGAGCAACCAGAACATCAAGTTGTACCTAGACATAGTGGGAGGGTTGTGAGACAACTAGATAGGTATCTAGGTCTAAGAGAAGGCATTATAGCCATCTCAGACCAAGAAGAAACGGATCCTGTTACTTATACACAGGTTATTAATGATGTTGACGTAGAAAAATGGCTCAAGCCAATGGAACCGGAAATAGATTCCATGTACTCTAACAAAGTCTAGATCCTTGTAGATCTACCAATAGGTATAAAAGCCATAGGGTGTAAATGAATCTACAAAATAAAAAGAGAATCAGATTGAAAGGTAGAGACCTTTAAAGCTAGATTGGTAGCTAAAGGCTATACTCAAAAAGAAGGTATAGACTATGAGGAGACTTTTTCTCCAGTTGCCAAGTTTATGTCCATCAGGATTCTTTTCGCCATAGAAGCCTATTTCGATTATGAAATATGGCAATTGGACATCAAGACTGCATTTCTTAATTGGGATTTTGAGGAGACCATTTATATGGCCCAACCAGAAGGTTTTTTTGAGCCAAGTAATGAGCTTAAGGTATGCAAGTTGCAAAGGTCCATTTATGGACTTAATTAAGCATCTAGGTCTTGGAACATTAGGTTTGATAAGTCTATCAAAACCTATAGATTGATACAAAACCTATATGAGCCTTGTGTTTATAAAAGAATACAAGAAGGAAAGGTTATTTTTCTAATTTTGTATGTTGATGACATTCTACTCATTGGGAATGATGTAGGAATGTTATCTACAGTTAAGGGATAACTTAACGAACAGTTTTCAATGAAGGATTTAGGAGAGGCTACCTATATTCTAAGGATTAAACTTATAAGGGATCATAAGAACAAACTGATAGCTTTGTCTAAACTAAATTACATTGAGAACATGCTCAATAAGTTTGCCATGTAAGATTCTAAGAGGGGATTCACATCTACTAGACATGGAATCAAACTTTCAAAGGAAAAAGCACCTAAAACCCAAGAGGAGGTTGAACGCATGCGTAACATTCCATATGCTTTGGATGTTGGAAGTTTAATGTATGCAATGTTTTTCACTAGACCAGATATCTATTACGTAGTAAGATTAGTAAGCAGATTTCAGTCCAATCCAAGCATGGAGCATTGAACTGCAGTTAAGTATATACTGAAGTATCTTCGTAGGATGAATAACTTAATGATTGTTTACTCTGAAAGCAATCAATCGGATGTTGATTCAAGGAAATCAACTTCTAGTTCTATATTTGTTTTAGGAGGTAAAGCCATAGTCTATAGGAGTACCAAGCAATCTTATGTTGCTGATTCGACTATAGACGCTGAGTATGTTGCTACTTGTGAAGCAGTCTGGCTCTGTAAGTTCCTAAATGATTTGGAAGTGGTTTCTGAGGTAGAAAAGGCCATTACACTTTATTGTGATAATAGTGGGGCAGTGGCTAATTCTAAAGAACCGAACCACAAAGCTACCAAACACATTGAGTAAAAGTATCGTCTTATAAGGGAGATAATATAACGTAGCAAAGTGAATGTGGTAAAGATTCCCACGGAGCAAAACCTCGCTGATCCGTTAACGAAGACACTGTCTTAAAAGATTTTTAAAGGTCACCTAGCAGGGATGGGAATGAGGGATATGTCAAAATTACTTTAGGGTAAGTGTGAAATTGTTGGAGTTATGTAAATATAGTGCCCTGGAAAGCAAGTGTATTTACTTATAACTTAATTTTCTTCCTGTTACTTTTGTAATGAAAATATTTATTATTAATGAAACAAAAGAGTTTGGTTTTTATAAGCATTATATATCTAGTCATAAGGTACTGAGAATCTTTTGTAAGAAATATTCATATACATAGATATGTATGGGAAACATGTATATTATTCGAATCTAAATTAATTGATTCATAGTTGAATAATCAAGTTGGTCGCTTGATTATGGTTTAGACTGTAATGTTGCAATTTCTCCCCATATAAGTGAAGAAGTTTATTTCAAGGGAATGATAAGTTTCATATCATGATAGTAGTTGACTATTGATAATAGCACAATTAAATAAATATAAAATCACGTATGTTTTAATGAATAAAGTAGGTTGTTGCTTTAATCTTAAAATATACATTTTAGCATTTGCTTATTATGGACCATAATCTTGATGAGTGGTGAACTCATATATGTTTCATTATAATTCTTGATATGATCGGAGTGGATTTTTACAGAGTATTAATCCAGTTTCTGCATGTTGGAATTATTAATTGAAACATGTATCGGGGAACATTCACTCAAATAAAGAGTTTATAGTAATACCATCACTTTTAGATGTTTTATGGAGATTGGTGATTAAACTGGCGCCAAGAATTTTATGGACTAGCTACCCATCAAGTCTTAAGACCAAGATGAGATCTTGTGGTTTAATCACCATATAGAGTAAAACGGGAGATGTAGAAGGAAAAAACCAATATAAGGGCAAAAAGGTAATTTTACCTTTTGTTGTGCGAATGGCTATAATAAGGTTCGTAGTAGGTTTGCAATTGGACATCTTATTTGAAATATGTGTTCACATAATATTTAGAAATTCAAGAGTTCAACTAATTTTCTTTACTGGAATGACATTTAGTTAATAAGCTAGAATTAATTCTAATGAGATTAAATTAATTATGGGCTTATTGGAGCTTGAATTATCTAAGTCCAATAAGATTCCCCGTTTGGCTTCAAGGAAGGTTATCAAGCAAAGTAAGAAACATAAATGGAGGTTTAAAGCCCATGATTGAATGTTGGGCTGGCACTAATTAATGGTTAATTAGAAGCCCAAATGAACATTTAGAAATGGGCTAGGCTTTGGTTTAATTTGATTAATTAGATTAATTAAATTAAAACAAATTTCTTAAAGAAATGAAAGGTGCAATTTCTATTTTATAAGGGCTAAATGTGCAGCTGCACATTTAGCATTGAATTTCTAAATAAAGATGGTATTTATCATGCTTTATCATCATTAAATGGAGTAATGATCTTACCATTAAATGGTTTAATGGTTCTCTTTTAATGATGGCGTATAATGTAACCTTTTAGCATTCATTTGATTAAAGTTGAAAGAGGTGCATTTGATGGATCATTTTCCTTCTTTCATCACTAAAACCGAAATTGACATGTCATTTTAGGTTATTGATCTTTTCATATAGCCATCTTAAAACAAATAAGAAAAGTCTCATTTAATGTCTTCTTTATGTTTTGATTAAAGAATGAAGTGATGCATTGGATGCTTACTATTTTTCTTTCTTTTCATGCATAACCAAAATTGACAAGGTGTAAGAGAGGTGGTCTTCCATTTTTTGGCTTTCTCTCTTTTCTTGCATGTGTTAGCCAAAATTTGTGTGAAAGGTGTCTCATCTTTGGCTTCTTTTTTCTAAGAAAAATCTCCTCTAAATATTTCTTCTCCTTTCCCACCAAAGGATCTTGTTAAGCAAGTTGTCCAAGAAGAACAAGTGGTAGATCGGATTGGTTGAGGATACAACAACAAGGAGAGGATACATTGACAAAAGAAAGGATTCAAAAGCAAGGCTAAAGCTAGGAGAGGATACAAGAACAAGGAGAGGATAACACAACTAGGAGTTAAAGATGTAGAAAAGGAGTCGGTAATATAATCTCAATCTTATTCTTATGACAATTATTTTCCATATACCGTATCATGTAAGGCTTGGTAGGTTGATTTGGTTATCTTGCTTCGGCTGCATTTTGATTTCTAAATTTTTTTTGAAATATGCCATTTTAGCCAAATCTTGCATGTTTTATTTTCAGATCTGACAGTCTGAAGTAATTGCCAGGTTGCCTACATCATGTCCCAACAAGGTTAAGTGTCAGGAACCAGGGGAATTGAGATTTTAAGCTATAGTTGGGGAAAGGGAGATTTAATCCTCTACAATTTTAGGTAAATCAATACTACAAGTTGTACGATTGTTGAGCTGAGAAAGATTTAGGTGAATTTGGTTCAATCAGTGAAGCAAAAAAGCTTAAAGATGATCTCTATGGTGAGAGGAGAAGTCAAACTCTTGAAGTTGAACTTACCAGGCAATCGACTCCTCTATTGCAGGTAATCAAGACACCTAATTCTTTTTTGAGTTGTGGGTAAGCAAGAAACCTAAATCTTTGTTTTCAAAAAGGGAACAAATTTCTTCTTTTTTGATCGTGCTTGCTGCTTTTATTGAATTTCTTGAATGTAGTTGTTCTGTGAAGAGTAAAAGGTTTTCTTTGCTTTATTCAATTGCTAATTACCCGAAGCCTTTTTCTTTTGTAATTGATGAAGTTAGTTGGTTTAAATTCTTTCTACAATGACTTACAAAAGTGATATTTTATAGGTTGTACTATCAAATGTTACTCTTAAATTCGGTCTTCACTTTTTTGGCTCATATATCACTAGAAGTTTTTGAACAAGAGTTTCTTATGAGGTTTGCTTTCAGTTAAGTTCACTGTAAAATTCTTTGTTACAACTTTGTTTAGGTTGAACATGCTTTTTGCCTCATTTAAAACTACTATTTCAATTTATAGAATCAGTTAATTTAAATCCTTTTGCTTAGTCACCTATAAAGAGGGAAATCTTAAATAGAACATATATAAAATACCAATGGAATTAAATCCCTTTCTTGATGAGTCAAAGATTGATTCTAAATTGACATTGAATATTTGAACATATAAAGTTAACTAAGTCGAAAATTTGCAGTTGAAGAGATATAATCTCTGGGAAGCAATAAAGTTATAAGAAAGTAACTTAATCCTACCACAACTTTACTCCAAATAGTCTTATAAGAAACTAACAAGCTCATAATCATAAAGTTTATCTGCACCAAAAGAAATATTTCTTCTATTTATGATGATTAGAATATTTCTTCTATTTCACTTTCAGATCCTTCTAAATTCCTATACATTTTCTCTTCTAAAGTAACTTCACCTCCTTCTTCAATTCTTGTATCAGTTGTAGTTAAGGGATAGTCATCATATGTGGCACCATTAACATCTTCAACCCCAATCTGTTTAGTTGGTTGTACTGTCCCATTTCCTAATGCATCTTCTATATCATAGACATCTCTAGTGGTCACATGCTTCACAACTAATCATTCTTCATGCAATGGATGTTTGACATAAAAATGTTTTTTACATCTAATGCAAAAACAAATGGTTCGTCATGCACATTTGCACCTTTATGACTTAGGTGTGAAAAGTTAACTAGTGTGTATCCAAACTTGTCTCTTTTTTACCCTCTATTTATATCAACCCAGTCACACCTAAACAAAACAATTTTATAACTGCCATGATAATTTAATTGGATAATATCAGTTAACGGGTCGTAATAAGCAACTTCCCCTATAATAGGATAAGTATCTCTTGTAGTTAAATAACTACTTGTCTCGGCCATCACCATCACTCCATTGTTTTGTGTTTTCAACTTTGTTTCACGTGATTTTGTGTGAAACCTATATCCCTTAATAATATAACCAGAGTACTTTCTAACATGTGGTAATGGACCCCTTGAAAGTTTCCAAATATGATCTGTGACTAGTGTACTTCATTGTTGATCCAAAATCTCAACCTACAAAACTCAATTTTCATTATAATAATTCATAAAATATTAATAACATATATTATTTAAGGCTCACATGTTTTTTAAATCATATAGCAAAGTCACGACTTTGAATTTTTTGATTTCGTAACTACTTAAACGCCTTGGATGTGCTTCTGTCCTTAAAAACTACATAGATTGAAAAATGATCTGACTTACCTTGAACTATAGTGAAGAAAGTGTGGTGCTTAGCCAAATCAATTGAAAGGGCTTGTTAGTTTCTTATGAACTGATTGTAGTGCTTCAACAATAAGATTTGAATTAGGTTTCTTCCCTAAATCATCGTATGAGAGATTTTCAATGACATTGAAACAAAGTAGACAAAGGGACGCCAATTATAAGTAATGGACGACTTCACGTTCCTATAAAACTAAATATATAAATAACCTATTAAACTTTTTTAATAAGTAAATTTTTATTTTTGTGAAAGGTAGAATTAGTTTTGATTTAATTAAATCTCTTGATAGCAAATATGTGCTTTCTTTATGTTTTAATTTTAAGAAGTGATATGAAATTAGTATGAAATTAATAAATAATTTAACTAATTACATTAAATTTATAATAATATTATAGTTACTTGATATTGTGGTTAAATTGTTCAGCACAATATTAAAAACTGATTAATTTGGTGTTTTTTTTTGCCAAAAACATACCCAAACATAAGAATTAAAAATGTGTAATATTTTAGGTCTCAAATGTAAAGGCATTATTTTTGTTTTCTTAAGATTAAAGCGTAGTGTCCAAAAAAAATTTCTGCACTCTCTTTACAACCCTAAAAGGTATTTATTCACTTCCTCTTCTTTATGTTCCTAAAATCTTCACCATTTTTCTCTCCTTAGAAAACCTACACCACTTTATTCTCTCTATTTGTAGTAGACTCAAGTATGTAATTTGCTAGGGAATTGCAAAGGTTTTAGTTTGAGTAATGTCATCAATATCCAATTTCAAGCATTTGGCTTAAATTAATTGACAATAGAAGAGATTGCTTGCCATACTTCACCAATTTATTCTTGATTAGCTCTTTCTATTTACATCTGCAATTGTCTTGAATCCTATTTGATCATTTTCTAAGTGTAATGTTCCTTCAATGTTTTTAATCACTATTTCTTCTACAGAAGTTTTTCGTTTTGGTAAAGCTAATTATCTATTTTTCTATCTTAATTTGCAGAATATGACAAAGCGTAAATTTCTTCACAAGGTGCGCACCACACCTCCTACTGTTGTCTCTACAGAATCTAACCTTGGTCACTTAGAAATTCAACCACAGCCACCAAGGCAATAGTCATTTGGATTTGAAAAACAACAATTATCCCAATCCATGCTGCAACAACCACCACAAAGCTAACCCAAAAAGAGGTAGTAGAATCGTAAATGCAATCACAAGTTCAACAACACTGTTGATCACTATAAAGTACGGGGATAAAAAATATGAACAAAATTTATTACACATTATTCCATCTTTAATAAAATGCTTTCTTATATAAGAATTCCAACATTAATTGATAGAATACACTATGGAACTCTAAGATCCTCAGATGCACACTATAATGAGGAGCAGTAGGGGTATGAGTACAGTCGCTTCCTAACCGTCCACACCCCGAGCAATGCTGTAGCCAGAGGTAGAAGCAGTGGAGGAGGAACCATGTACACCAGGGGAAGCCAACCGACTTCAACAAATCCTCGACCAGATGGCTGCCAATTTTCAACAAATGGCATCCCAAATTAACGTGCTCAGAACCCAAATGTGGAAAGTCCATAAGGAGTAGCGCAACTTGAAGAAGAGATTCCTCAACTTCTATCGTGGGAGTCATAATTCGAGACAATATGCGGGGCTTAATTAAATTTAATGTTTTTGGACTCTTTAAGCATCATTAAGCCTCCATCTCAAGGAGGACGAAATCCTTTTATAGAAACACAATCTTTGGAGTAAATAATACATGTTTGGAACCTTAAGGAAGGATTGAAGTCAAGGATCATCATCAAGATTGGGGAAAATAGCACATCAACACTAAAATTTCCAAATTTTGCCAAAGAAGGGAAGGAGTATTTTTATTCAATTTTTTGTCAATCTTACTTCGTCTATTCTTTGTAAAATGGTTTATTTGAATGTTGATGATGTTCTGGAGACCATGTTAGACTGATTTAGTTTTAGAGATTACTTTTGAACTATTTTTTTAGAACTCCTATTTTATTAAATTGAATGAAGTTGTCTTTGATGATTGTTGATTTTATTTATTATCTTGCAACAAATCGAGAGAGTGAGTAAGATAAATTTGTGTAAGATTGTACAACGGGAGTTTATGACCTATGGACTTGCAATCATCACATTAATTGAATAGTTAGAAGAGAGATCTTGGCTAATCAATTAATCACCCATAGGATAGTTTAGTAACTAGTTAAATAGGTCGAGTCATTGGGTAGGTTGAGAGATCGTCCAATTAATTCCCTTTAATTCAATTAGGGACAATTAATTACACCTTAAGAGAGGGTAGTTAATACATTTGAAAATCTAGGGTGAGACACAATTCAATCAACAAAATAGAAGGGAGACAAAATAGGGAAAAAAAGTAATCTCTGGTCTTTAGATTCTTGAATTCTAATTTTTTTGCACGTTGGTATTGTCTATGTTTTGTGATAGTCTTTTAATTTTTATTTAATTTTCCAGATTATTTTTATTAAACATTTTCATTTCTTAAACAAAGTTTTACCTAAATTAAGTGGTGTCTGGGCAACAATCCCTGTGGGATCGATATCCGCAATTTCATGCCAAGAATGCTCATAATAACATTAAAAGGTCACACGAACACTTGTTGCTACACAAATTTATGTGTCAGATGGTTTTTGACAAAATCGAAACCATCAAGTGTTCCACAAAGGAACGTTTTATATTGTAGTTCATAGACCACAATATTCTGGTCTGCACATCCACACATATGCTGAATGCCATTATTTCCACTCTACGCAAGAGGAGTAACAATCTAGGAATGGGGTACATAGTGTCTGCCATTGCGGAATATTTTGGTGTGGACCGTAGTGGGTTAACTATCCACTTACCTAAATTCCTAAACCATCACTAATTATGTCGAGCCAAAATCCTTAAGTCCCACAACATGGAACTGAGGGATATCAGCCAGAAGACACATGTCATGATTAAGGCAAATCAGGCGAGTTCAAGCTCAGCCCCACCACAATAGGCAGAAGAGTCCAGTGAATAATCCACGGAAGAGAAAGAAAGCAAGGCTGGAAGGAAGTTTGGATGCAATCTCTGAAACCAACAACACACTTATGGAGAACACTAGAATGATGAAGGAGATGGCCCAGACACAAAGATGCCAGAGTCGGGATATCCGTCAAATCCACAGATATTTTAAGGCTTAGGGTATTCAAAGGCCGCCTCCGACACCATCACCACCTCCATCTCTATAGGATTTATGTATAACCCAATTTTTCCATTTATTTTTCCTTTTTGAAATTAGCCTTCAGTTCGAATTTTTTATGTTTATTTTTATTTTATATTCTGTCTACTTTAATTTATGTTTTTATTTTATGTGCTTGGTTGCTCTCTTCACACATTGAGGACAATGTGTTGTTCAAGTGTGGGGAGGGATTATATGTTTTTCTTTTTATTATGATTTTTCATACTGCATGATAATTATCATATTGCATTTTGTGAACTGTTTGAATGTGTTAATGCCTTCGATAGAGTGAAATTTATTTAATTTTTAACATAGTCTATTAGATAGTAAATAATCATTAGCTAGCAAAATTAGTGAAATAGGAGTCTTTAGATAAATATATAGCTTAATTAGGATTTACTATAAATTTAGCACCCTATAGGTTGTCACATTCATTCATAATTTGAGGCCTTTCAACTCAAGTAGTTTAACCAATATTTTTCATGGCATTGAGTAGCTGAAACAACAAGGTAGGCTATTAAATAAAATTTTAAAAATTATTTTTTGTTAAATAAATCATTATTCCACTAGCCTTCGGGTTATGAATAGAGCTAGTAGCCAATTGAAAACGTGATATAGCTAAGTAACTGGATCGACATGAATCACAAATATGTGCCTTCGCATCAAAAAGCTATAATGACGCTTCAACCAAGCTGTTTAATAAAAATATGACTTAGATGAGTAACCGGATCGATATTCATTACCAATGTTTGCCTTCGCATAAAAAGACTAAGTATATGTTTTCAAAAAAAGTGTTTCCTTAATAAAACCTACCAGATTTGTAATAAGCTTGACTTTTCATGACAATATACTTAGGAGCAGTTACAAATCTGAAGGACCAAAGAATTATTAATATTTATGTTCAATTGAAAAGGGTAAACAAATTAACACTTAGATCTTAATTAAATTGTATATTTAGTTCAAAGCCCCCAGACATAGATTTTGTATGTTAACGATTAGATATAACTTGTATGATTATGTTTAAGATTAAATTCTTTTCATGAAGTTAAAGCGATTGTCTCGTTATTGCATTGTGTGTTGTATGTTTGTTGTTTTGTTTGCTTGAGGACAAGCATATGTTTAAATGTGGGGATGTTGATAGTTGTGATTTGCATTATGTTTAAGGGTTCAATTTGTCAGGTATTTAACGTTAATTTGAGTGTTTAGTATATATTTAGGTTCAATTGTGTTAGTTTTTGTGTTTAATTTTTTTTTATAGGTTAGTATGAATCTTTGAGCTTAAATGTTATATTTTTTAGATACCTTGATGTGTTTGTCAGTGTTTCAGGGTAAATGGCGAAGAACGGAGAAGTTTTGAAGAATTTTGGGCTAAAAATATGGCCCACAATAGGCCACGATCATGCAGAAAGAGGCGAGCTGACAGGACCCAAAACACGATCATGCACTTTAGGTCATGATCATTACAGAAAGCTCTGAAACAGGCCACGATTTTGCACTTTGAACCACGATCATGGTCTGCGTCAGGCAAAAATGAAAATAACTGAAAACACAAATTTTGTGGGACTTTTAAGACCATTTTGACCCTGAATCAACCCTAGGGCTTCCAAGATATAAATAGAACATGAAACAACAGAGGTAGTAGCCTTTGAAGCCTTTCTGCATCAGTCAATTCCAAAACCCTAGAGAGCATATCGAGAGAATTGAGGAAGGAGACGAAGGAAGAGAGACATAGAAAAGAAGCTTAATGCGAAGTACTTCCTAGAATAGGTGGTTTCCCATAGTCGCTGCCTCCACGAGTCTATTCTGACAGTATTTTTCTCTTTTAATTCAATTTTATTAATGTATAAAATTGAGATAATCGCGAGAATAGTTGTTATTGAATGTTGATTTTTGTCTAAACTCACCTTCGAGATTTTGATCTTTTAGATTAATGAAGTTTGATTATTATTTTCATTGAGTTTTTCATGATTCAATATTTATGCTTAATAATTCGGTAATAAAATTAGGGGGCGAATCGAGTGAATATTATTAAATTGGGATAACGAGAGTTAGGTAGTCTAATAGATAAGAATTGAATCAAACTAGTGAAATCGTGTAACGAGAGATCGAGCATAGGTTTTTGGTAAGTCATTAGACAAATTCAGAACTAATTTAGGTTTTGGGTAAATTGGAAATCGAGAGATTACAATTCCATAATTTAAATTAGGGATTACAAATTAGGGTTAAAGATTATAACTTGAGAGAGAGCATTCCACCCTAGACTGTCTAGACCTTGTAAATCGATAATTGCATAATTGATTAGATTTTCATTAATTTCAGATTAAAACCCCATTTCTATCAATTGGTAGTTTCTAGGTTGATTCTGGATTGGGTTGTGCAAAATTACTATTTTGTTTATATTTTATGAGTTCAATTCTTGATATTGATTGTTTGATTGGTTAATTTCTACATTAGTTGTTTATTTTGATTTATTGCAAAATTTAGTCAAGTTTTAGATTTTAATATTAGATTAACCCTCCTTGTGGGAAATGTTAGCCCTGTTTCTAGAGTCTAACTCGTGCTCTGATACTAAACAATGTTAGCGCCCGAGTCTCGGAACTTATTATAAATCTACCTAACGAGGGTATCGGGCACAAAGACCCCTCAGGAAAAGTTCGCTTCGACCAACATTTGAAAATCAAGCGAAGTGCCTCTCTAGAAAAGTTCGTCATGGCCAACCCTTTGGGCTTCGCCACGACAAACGTTGAAGATTAAGCGGAAGACCTATCTGGAAAAGTTCGTCGTTCCTAAGGTCTGGATTTGTCGTGATGAAACCTTCTAAGATCAAGCAGGAAGTCGTTTAGGAAACGTTTGCCGTGACTAAAGTCTAGCTTCACCACGGCGAAACCTTCGAAATAAACTGAAACTTCCAACATCTATCACTAAGTTTACAAACACATACACATACATTTCCAATAAAAACCATAGCAATTCATCCAAAGATAGCATGAACATATATAAAAGAAACTTTTCTTAAATCTCGCTACTGAAT
>JANQBM010000221.1:20347900-20366857 GCA_025594535.1 Erythroxylum domingense | reverse complement strand
AGTTTTGGGCTAGGTTACATCTTTTCTTAGTCTTAAAGAGAGAGTTTGAGGTGCTCAAGAAGGGAAAAGAAAGAGGAAGGGAAGAGCTTTCTTTTGAGCCAAAAATTTCATTATTTGGTGAAGATTTAAGGTAAGAGCAATTTTATTCCTTTGGATTTTTGTAAAGGTTTTGGTTCATGAAGCTTAGGAAATGCATGAGTTTAAGTATTCTAGAATCAATTTTAGTGAATATGCCTTGTGGGTTCTCCAATTTGAATTCCTATTGAATGGGAATTTTATCTTTTATGAAGGAAATCAAGGAGGGGTTCAAGAGATGCAAGGGGAGCAAGAGGAAAGACATCCTTAAGCCAATTCCTAAGCAAAGCTTTCAAGGTAGGTTTCATGTTTATAATTAGATAATGAGAAATTATGTTTTCTTTTTAGTCAAGAAAATAAATGATTTTTCATTACATTATAATTATGGAATTTATTATTTTTTAATGATTTTATAAATTACAATGTGCTTGATATTTGAATTTGGTTGATTACTTATGAAAGACATGTTTTGAAAATGTGCCATTTGAGAAACATGTTTACAAGTTATGAAATGCATGTTATATGGGTTTGGTTTGGTTTGGTCCCCTAAGCATGTCAAGTTCACTTTGATTAAAGGCTTCTCCCGCCTACCCACTAGTGGCATGGAGCTCCTTCATGGACTCTCATAAGTTCACGGCTATGCAAAACTATTTCGTGAGAATGCGATAGTACGTTCTGTTTACGGCTACACAGGACCCTTATGAGAAATGTGTAGTACGGTATATTTTGGACCTACCCAAACCATTCTGATGTGTTTATGAGTTCATGATATGTTGACAAGATTGATGCTTACATGAATTGTTTTATTGTGAATTTGGTTGAAATTTTAAAAACCATTTGTTTTATGATTCAATAAGAATTTTCTATGACAATGAACATTTTAAATGGTTTTGCTTGTTATTCATTATAAACTTGTTACCTACAAGTTTTTAAGCTCACCTGCTTTTCGTCCCATCTTCAGGTGAAGAAAATGAGATCGAGTGAAAGAGAATCGAGGCATCACTCTAAAATTTGTATCTTTTGTGTTTAAGCTAGATTTGTAACCACAAGGCTTTAGTTGCATTTTGAGTAAATTACTATTCATGTATCTTTTTGTATTTTAGGCATTTTGAGATATTGTTATATTGTGACTGAAAATGCCCACTAAAGCTTTGTCAAAACTCTTATATTTTGATGTTAATGAAGTATGTTTGTATTTTGCCGATGATATGTCAAATTTATTCATTGCCTTTTTTCAAGTTTTCCATAAGGGTGAGAATTTGTGTTCTGGCTTTGAGGGAAATACTGTATTGATCTAGGCTAAATTGGATAAAGTTGCCTTCTTGTAAATTGTATATTATTTTCCTAGCTCTATAATGATATATTGTATGAAATTTTGGACATTGGAGTTGAGAGATATGATTATTAGAAGTTTGGGATGTTTCCTAGGATGGACTTTCAGGACAGCTGCTTTGATTTGAACTTTTGACCCATTTGTAGGCAAATTTTGTTTCTGAGGTCTTCATGGAAGTTGTAGATACAGAAGTCTTATTTCAAAAGGTCTTTGAATGACCTTAATCTGATACTTGTAGTGAAAGGTATGCCTTTTTTCTAACATAGTTCTGAAGAAGAAAAGCAAAGGAGGAAGAAGCAAGTCACGATCGCGACTTTGCTGTCTTTCACGCACAGTTGCGATCACGACTTTGCTGGTGTTCCCAGACTTGAACACCTCTCACTCTTTTGATCATAACTTTGTCGTACAACCTCCAAATGACCTGATGTTTAAAGCATTGGATTCCTAACACTTTTAGCGACCTCTCCATAAAATTTTATAGCTTTTGGTATTGATTCGAAAAGTATTGATTGGATCAAAGTGAGGGGATCGGTTGGAAGAGTGTGAGTTGGATATTTTTACAGAACATGCTTCAGTATTTTGATGATATCTTGATCTGTGGAGCTCCAAATGAGATGATTATTGTTTCTAAATAATCTAGAGACACAGAGATACAAATTATCGCAAGGAATTGAATTTTAATTCAGTCCCTAAGACTTTCAAGTTTTGGAGTGAAGTTGGGTATAGTTACTGTTTCAGTACAAAAATAGTCCGAAAATGTTTGGGCTATAACTTTCAGATTTGTGAACCAAATTGAATGATTTTAGTGTCATTGGAGACTTAATAAAACGGGGAACAAATTTTATGAAGAGGTCCAATTGAAATTCCAATTTTATTTTTCCCAAAATCTGTTTGGAAATAGGAAACGTGAGTTCTTTTTGATGATTGACTGGTGTGGGCACGCCACCCTTGTGGGATGCGCATCCAGATGTCACTTAGGACGTCAAACACACGACTTGCAAGGGCGGGGTCCCAACACTTATGGTATCAGAGTATCTAAGTTGAGGTCTAGGTGTAGGACCAAGTTTAGGAGTATCCTAAGCACGAAATGGGTAGGTCGAGACATGAAGTGTACATGCATTTTTTTAAATGAACAACTTGCATTGTTTGAATTGTTTCACATGATTTGACATTGTTTTATACGATTTGAACTGTTTTGCATACTTTGAAAATTGTTTTGCATGAACTAAATGTTTTCAATGGTTTTATATTGAAGGAGTGATAAAGCCACCTTGAAAGAGAGCTCGAGGAGTTATGACTCGATCTCACTCTCGCCAAGGGAGCACGGATGAATCCCATGTCCCACAAGATGCTGGGACACACTCTACTCCTGATTCGGAGGCACCTATTGTGCAGCATGAAGTATCACCGCCTCAACCTTGTATGCCTCAAGCAAACCATCTAGATCCACGGTTCTTTCAAGCCTTTGCCCAGGCTTTCACTTATGTCATGGGCCAAGGGTCATAAGTGCCGGTTCCAGGTCCAGTGGAGAGGAGCAGGCAGTGTGATAAGCTCCGCAAGTATGGGGCTGTAGACTTTAATGGTACTACAAATCTGGAGGAGGCTGAAGCATGGTTGAAGAGGACCAAGAGAGTCTTGTTTCAGATAAAGTGCTTCGATGAAGAGAAGCTAGATTATGCAATTAGCTTGCTATAAGGGGACGCAGTTCATTAGTGGAAATCAGTGCCCCACAGTCAGGTTATGCCTCCAGTGTTATCATGGAGAGATTTTATGAAAGTGTTCAGGAAGAAGTACCTTTCCAGGGTTTATGTACAAGAGAAGGCCACGGAGTTTCTGAATCTCACACAGATGGAGATGAGTGTGAGTGAGTATGAACTGAAATTCACTCAACTTTCCAGATATGCGGCCAACATTGTGGCGAATGAGGAAGACAAGTGCCGTAAGTTTGAGGGAGGTCTCCATATGGGGATCAAGGAGAAAGTCTTGATCTATAATTTCTGTAACTACCAGCAGTTGGTAGATGCCGCACTCTAGGCTGAGAAGTTGGAGAATATCAAGTATGGGGTGAGTAGGAAGAGAAAAAACCGAGAGCAGTCTTCCAGGAAGGGGGTGAGTGCTCCAATACCTGAAAGGAGTATAAAGAGCTCCCGTACACAAACTAAGTCGGGGAGTAGTGCCTCTGCTAAGAACAAGCGAGCAAAGGCAGTATCAGCGCAAGCCTCAACAGCAGGAGGCAATAGCATGGTGGAGAGGAGTAGGAACATGAACCCTCAATGTGAGCATTGTGGGAAGTTGCACAGGGGAGAGTGCTTCAAGTTACTAGGAGCATGCTTTTGATGTGGAGAGAAGGGACATGTGATCAAGGACTGTCCCCAAGTAACAAGGCAGGAGTGGTCACAGTTGCATGCCCCGAAAAGAGCAGAAACAATGGGACCCAGTCCAGTCACAGAGGTGGGTAGTTCTGGAGCTGCAAAAAAGGCTATTCCTCCAGGAAGGCCAAGGGGTCAAGCTCAGGCTCAAGCAAGGGTGTTTGCCATGACCAAAGAGGAAGTTGCAGCCGCTCCTGAAGTTGTCATAGGTATGGCTCAGTTATTCAATTCTGCAATATATTTGTTGATTGATTCTGGCTCCACACATTAATTTGTTTTTGCAAGCATGATCTTTCATGATGTTGATTTGATGTCAATGGATAGTCCCTTGATTGTTAGTACTCCCTTAGGGAAGAAGTGATAATAAGTCAAATATATAACGAGTGTAAGCTTTTTGTTAAGGGTGCTCAACTGCTAGTGGATTTACTACCGTTGGAGTTAAAGGGTATAGATGTGATATTGGGAATGGATGTCGTGGAGAAGTATCATGCAAAGTTGGACTGCAACCTCAAGATGGTAGAATTTGATTTGGGAAATGGAGAGAAGGTGACTTTCCGAGGAGATAGGAGAATATCATTGCCAGGACTTATTTCGGCTTTGATAGCTGACAAGATGATGGAAAAAAGGTGTGAAGCCTTCTTGGCACACATCGTGGACACTGAGGGGAATGAAGAGAGGATAAAGGATTTTCCAGTTGTAAGGGAATTTCCTAATGTGTTCCCAGAGGACTTACCTAGTTTGCCACCGATGAGGAAAATCGAGTTTGCCATCGACTTGATTCCCAGGACTGCACCCATTTCCATACCACTATATAGGATAGCTCTAGCTAAGCTAAACGAGCTTAAGGAACAATTAGAGAAACTATTAGATAAGGGGTATATAAGGCTGAGTTCGTCACTTTGGAGAGTGCCTGTTCTATTTGTCAAGAAGAAGGATGGAACATAGCGGATGTGTATTGATTACTGGAGACTCAATAAGGTGACCATTAAAAACATGTATCCTCTGCGACGAATAGATGATCTGTTTGACCAGCTGCAGGGAACAAGGGTCTTTCCCAAGATTGATCTGAGATTGGGTTATCATCAGCTTAGAATTAGAAAATTTGATGAAAATAAGACAGCCTTCAGGACACGATATGGGCATTCATAGCAAATGTGAATTTTGGCTCCATGAGGTGGTATTCCTTGGATATGTAATTTCTGAGAATGGGATATATGTTGATCCGAAGAAAATTGAAGCAGTGGTGAAGTGGCATGCACCTAAAACAATGACAGAAGTGAGGAGTTTTCTGGGTCTGGCAAGTTACTATAGGAGGTTTGAGGAAGGATTCTCTATGATTGTTGCTCCACTAACTAGGTTATCGAGGAAGAATCAGAAGTTTATTTTGAGTGATGAGTGCCAGAAGAGCTTCGAGGAGCTTACGCACAGATTGACAAGTGCTCCAATTCTGACTTTGCCTATGGGAGATGAGGGTTATACAGTGTATAGTGATGCTTCAAGAAAGGATTTGGGTTGTGTATTGATGCAAGGAGACAAGATAATAGAATATGCCTCACGGCAGCTAAAGCCTTATGAGTTAAATTATCTGACCCACGATTTGGAATTGGCAACAGTGATTTTTTCCTTGAAGATTTAGAGATATTATCTGTATGGGGTTCAAACGAGGATCTTAACTGACCATAAAAGTCTCAAGTACTTACTTAGTCAGAAAGAGCTGAATTTGAGACAGAGAAGGTGGATTGAGTTGCTTAAGGATTATGATTTGTTGATTGAGTACTATCCAGGCAAGGCAAATGTCGTGGTGGATGCCTTGAGTAGTAAATCATCAATAACCCATGTTCAGACAGTTTATCTGCCTTTATTAGAAGAGATGGCTAAGCTTAGGATAAGTTTGAAGCAGGAGGAACCTGATTGTATTGTTGCTACCTTCAGAGTGAGACTGATACTCAGAGAGAAGGTTAGGGAGTTGCAAGCATAGGATGCAAAATTGAGGAAGCTCGGAGAAAAAATTCACAATGGCAAGAAGTCTGAAGTGGTAGTGAGGCATGATAGACTCATGACTATAGGGAATAGGCTTTGTATGCCAAATGTCAAGGAGGTGAGGGATGAGATACTGGATGAGGCACACAATAAGCCTTATGCCATGCACCCAGGTAGCACCAGGATGTACAGAGATTTGAAAGAGCATTTCTAGTGGAAAGGCATGAAGAAGGATATGCAAGTAAGTGTCTAATGTGTCAGCAAGTCAAGGTTGAACACTAAGCACCTTCAGGCAAGTTAAAGTCATTACCCATTCCTGAGTGGAAGTGGCAAAGGGTGACTATAGATTTTCTGATAGGTTTGCCCAAGACCAGTAGGAAGTATGATGCCATATAGGTTATTGTGGATTGTTGACGAAGTCAGCCCATTTTCTAGCAATTAAACAGACTGATTCTTTGCATGTGCTAGCAAAGAAGTATATTGATGAGATAGTGAGATTACATAGAATTCCTAACTCTATAGTTTCTGACAGAGATCCTCGGTTTACTTTGAGATTCTAGGGAAGCTTACAAGAGGCTCTAGGAACCAAGTTGAGTTTTAGTACTACTTTTCACCCTCATACAAATGGTCAATCTGAGAGGACCATTCGGACCCTTGAGGGAATGCTCAGGGCATGTGTGATGGATTGCAAAGGAGATTGGGATGAGCATTTTTCATTGGTCAAATTTGCATACAATAATTCATACCATTCAACCATTCAGATGGCTCCTTATAAAGCGTTGTATGGGAGGAGATGTAGAACTCCTATATGCTAGGATGAAGAAGGAGAAAGGAAGCTAATAGGACCAGAATTGGTTCAGATGACAGTTGACAAGGTCAAGTTAGTTAAGCAAAGGCTTAAAGCGGCTCAGGATAGAATGAAAAGCTATATTGATGCACACCGAAAGGAAATGGAGTATAAAGTCGGAGAGAAGGTCTTCCTTAAGACATCTCTTTGGAAAGGAGTCATGAGATTTGGCAAGAAGGGCAAGTTAAGCCCAAGATATGTGGGTCCTTATGAAATTCTTAAGAGGATTGGACCATTAGCCTATAGGTTGGCATTGCCATCAGAATTATCACAGATTCATGATGTATTTCATGTTTCCATGTTGAAAACATATAGATCAGATCCCTCTCACATCATTCAGACCTTTGAAGTTCAGTTAAGAGATGATCTGAGTTATGAGGAGGTTCTAGTGGAGATCTTGGATACTAAGGAAAAGGTCCTTCGGAACAAGACAATTCAACTAGTAAAAGTCCATTAGAGAAACCATTCTGTAGAAGAGGCCACGTGGGAGCGCTTGGAAGTTATGAAGGAGAGGTATCCACACCCCTTCAATGACTCAGGTAAGAATTTCGAGGACGAAATTCTTTTAAGAGGGGGAGAAATGTTGGCCCCCAAAAAAATTTTCTTATTCAATTAAGCATGATAGTTTACGGAATAAGCATGGAATTTGAATTTTTGCGTTACAATGAATTATGAGGTCATGATAGAATTATTATTGGAGTTTAATTATTTATTCCAATGTTAGTATGATTTTGTTACATTAGTTAATTAAATTAAACTAGGAAGAGTGTATGAGGGCAATTTTGGCATGTTACTATGTTTAAGAGTCATAAAGCATTAAAGGAAGGATAAAGTGGACTTTTAGCATTCATTAAGGGTAGAATGGGAAAAGGATTTATTGTCTTGTTATTTTAGAAGAGTGAAAAACGAAAATGGGAGAGAAAAGAAGAGAAAAACGAAAAGAAGAGAGAGAAAGGAGAAAGAGAGGTTTCGGTGAAGTTGAGAAAAGAATAGAGTTTTGGGCTAGGTTACATCTTTTCTTAGTCTTAAAGAGAGAGTTTGAGGTTGCTCAAGAAGGAAAAAAGAAAGAGGAAGGGAAGAATTTCTCTTTTGTATTGTGCAGAATTTTCTTCTTTATTGGGTTGTAATTGGTGTTTGGAAATGAAATGGTATGTTGTTGTAAGATTTTTGGATAAATTCTTCTTAAGTAAATTGTTGGGTTGTGAGTCTATTATGTTAGGAGTCTTCTGTATATGGATTGTGTTTGTTGGATTCGGGTCTTTTGATATAGTTAGTGGTTTTTATAGATAGAAGAAAGGAAAGACGGAAAAAATGTGTTTTAAAACTTCAATGAATAAACTGTATTGACCTAGGCAGAATTTGATAAAGTCACCTTCATGAAAGTTGTAGATCATTCTTTTATCTTTCTAACAACATAAAGTTTGAAATGTTTAAACTTCAAGATTGAAAGTTATGAAGATTATAAGTGGGTGTGCACAGTAGGGCTGCATGATTGTGCACATGCACGATCATGCAAAAGCTGCACTGCTCGTTTATGCACAATCGTGCAAATGCCATTTTTGTTGGAAGTTCATGATCGTGCACAAGCATGACCGCGACTTCTAC
This sequence comes from Erythroxylum domingense, assembly GCA_025594535.1. Taxonomy (NCBI): domain Eukaryota; kingdom Viridiplantae; phylum Streptophyta; class Magnoliopsida; order Malpighiales; family Erythroxylaceae; genus Erythroxylum; species Erythroxylum domingense. The sequence continues at coordinate 20,358,648 of JANQBM010000221.1, read as the reverse complement.
CTGTCATGCCCTTGAATCTTTGTCGTCATGGCCGTGACATTCTCACTTCTTTTTTTATTTGTTCGTGTACTTGTTTTTACTCCCAACCGTGACTTATTTTTATTTTATTTCATTTTTATTTTTAATATTATTTTCCAAAATTCCCCAATTTTGGTGCTTATTCACACGAAATAAAAACTGTGACCCAGGGCTAAGATTTTTTAAATCAGAGCCCATGGTTTCTAAGGATTCCTAGGCTTAGAATATGTTACACTGTGAAATATATGATGTGTGATAAAGTGTTTGTATTGCTAAATTACTTGTTTGCATTGTTAAGTTTAATGATTGTATTAAGTGACATGCATATCATGCATATATGTGGGAAATAAGATTAAAAGGAAAAATAAGCTAAAAGATAATTTCTTATTGAACAAATAAAATGCCACCTCGTGGAAGAACATGAGAAGTTTTGCAAGAATCTGTTGCATCTGATTCCCCACCATTAGAGAAGGATATTGATGAGTATAGAATCCCAGTAATTGCAACCGCACGAGTCACACGTATGAACTTTCTTTAAGAGGTTGAGCTATTAGAAACAATGAAAAGAATGGTGATTTTTCAGAGTGTAAAACAATGAAAGTTTATGGATATCTAGGAATAAGAAATATTACTTAGCCCGATATGTTAGACATAAATTCAGTATTTGTGGTTATGTCATCGAATATGGTAATGAAATTTTGTTGTGGATATGTACTTGAATTGATATGGATGTGAATATATTTTCATGAATTGACTGAGAAAGAAATAGAGACATAGGTAGAAATGATAAGATTTAAAGTGTACAAGCAAAGTATAATTGAAAGGTTGAACTTAGAATTTAAAATGATTGTTTAATTAATGTGATAAGAGTTATGATCTGGTATAAGATTGTGTTAGTGGATTTGAGATTAGAATTGTCAGATGGTTATATGTCTATAATTCTGAATTGATTAAGAACGTACGTATGAAAGATGAAATAAATGATAGTGATATATGTAGAAGTTCTCAAGGTTATATTGACCGGTTATTATGAGTACATATCTGATAATGTGATTACATTAGTGGATAATGTGATTGAGCATATATGAAATCTATATTTGGATATGGTATAGGAGGTAATCTATGATCCCTATAGTTAAAATCACGAGATGAATTAGAGTAACGTTATGGAAGTATGGGATTAGGTGGCTATATTGAAAAGGTAACTACTATAGAGAAGTAACTTTTGAATAGTCATAGAATATTCAAATGTTGTTCAGAATCAATTGTGATTAAAGTATCATTAGCATGAGATATTAATTCGTGACCTGTCGAAAACACTTTTCTATTATTCTGATAATGTAAAGTGTGACAGTAACTGATTTTATTTAAATATCATGAACAGTTGAAATTGATCTTATTGAGATATTAAGAATGGCTGAAACAGCTGTGATAAATATAATTGATTGATAAAGATTATGGAAATAGTGTAGATGATTGAGGTGAGAAACCTTCTTATGATAGAGATATTGTATCGAATCATATCGCCTAAATTAAAATTTCCATTTTTAGGAATGAATGATTATTAAACAAATCAGAATTGACTATTGGAGTTATTTAGAAATAAGACTCAGGCATAAAAAGTTGAATATGATATAAAGATTGCATGAATGTTGTTTAATGTAAAGTAGCCTACCTATATTATTAAGTCCATGAAATTGAGGTGATGTGGTTGTTATTCTTAAAGGATCTTAGGTCTGATAAAATTGAAATGTGAAAGTGATTGTATATGATAAATGCAAGTGAATGATTGCATATGACGTGAAAATTGATATGTCGTAGAATCTGCGCGACTCAAAAAAACATAAGAGTTAAGTGGATCAACGCAGAAGAGATATGGAATAGCAAGTAGAAGATAAAAGTGTTTTAATAGTATCGTATCACCTTGACAAGGTGTGATGACGTTCAGTAAAAAGGCTAGTGAAATTGCCAGAAACCTGAGATATACTGAGGAACCAGTTAAGATAGTAGGGTGTTTGAATAAGCAACTAAATCGAGCGATTCCGCTAGATATAGTAGTCTGGAAGAAATCATTTGAGTGAAGAAGCTACTTAGGAGGCTGAGGAAAACATAAGATAGCATTACCCCCATTTGTTTGATCACTCAAGTAAGAATTTCGAGGACCAAATTCTTTAAAGGGGAGAATTGCTGGCCCCCAAACTTTTTTTGGAAGTTAGAATTATTAAATGAAAATTTGTTGGAGTTTATTCATGAGTAAAAAAATCAGAATTCTTGAATTAGAAATTTATGGAGTTTATTAATGAATATTTTTAATTACATATGATTGTATGGATTAAATAGAAGTGTTAGAATTAGGTTAAAAAGTTAGAAGGTATTAGAGTAAATATGGAAGAGGAAGTTTGGAAGATTAGAGTTTGTTTTAGATTAATAAGAGAAGAACAAATGAAGGGTTTATGAGTGAAGAAAGAAAGAGATGTGTTCGTAAGGTTAAGAAACAAAGAAAAGAAGAACCTAGAAGAAACTAGAGAAAAAGGAAGAGAGTCGTGTAACAATAAGAGAAAAGGGAGAGACATGTTTGAGAGGTTAGGGAAAAAGAGAGAGTCGTGTAAAATAAGAAAGAAAGAGAGAAGAAAAATGTAGAAAGAAGTAGAAGAAGAGAAGCAGAAATCGAACAAGAAAAGAAGAAGGAAAGAAAGATAAAGGAGATAAGAAGTGGAAGAAGAAGGTTCAGCTGAGTTTTAGGTAACCTTTTATATATTTTCTTATTTTCATAGAAGAAAAAAGCAGAGAAACTAAGTTTTTATGTGTTGAAAATGAAGAGAGAGAGAAGAGGAACAAGAGATTTATGTTCTTAAATTTTTTTGAACTTTTAATTAGATCTTAGTTCTTCTAGTTAGATAAACTAAGAATAGATTAAGGTTAAGCTCATTTTTGGATAATATAACTTTATGGAAGTTCTATTCGTGTATGTTAATTGAATAAAAATATGTTTGTTTGAAGGGAAACAAGAACTTCGAAATCAAAAGAAAGAGGAAGAACAAACTTGAGCTTGGATTTATAAGTAAATAGGTAGGTAGTATGTTTATAGTTATTGTGATGATGAGCCAAAATATTTGCTTGTATATATGCTAAATTGCTTGTCTTGAATCATTGTGAATGTGGGAAAAATGTTCTGTGAATTTAATATCATGATTACTTTGTAAGAATTCTGCTGCTTGGTGTTAACGAAAACCAGAAAAACTTCAAGAAGCATCAAAATATAAATATGGTATGAAATATGTAATTATTGAAAATTTTGCTTGTGTGGGTAAAAGAGATATCATTATGTTCTTCACGTGCACGTTGACCTAAAGCCTTCTCCCGACTACCCGCTTATGGCACATGAGCTCCAAAAAATGGACTCATTTTATTCATGGTATGAAGTTGTTTTGCCATTTTATTTTATGGGATTCTCTCGAGCCATTATGTTTGTGCATTGCATCTTGAATTGTTAAACATAGAGCATAATTGAGTGTTATGATTTGATTATTAAATGAACATATGATCTTATGTATGTGATACTATATTCTTGATTATGTGAATTCTTAGAATTAAGAAATTGTGGATAATATAATCTGCTAATACTAAAATGCAATGATATATATATATATATATATATAGTGTGTATGGCTCGTTATCGTTGGCTATAAATGTATTAGCCACTGATCTTAGCAGCTCACCCCATCACTTTCCACTCCTCAAGTGTAGAAATAGCAGGTCGACATTGAACCTTGCAAAAACTTTGGCTAAGTCTAAGAATTTGTATCTTTTATAACTAAATTAATTCAGAAACTTTTGGTACTTTAGAAGCATATCAAGCATGAGCATTCATGTTGTATTTTTGGATTATGCTACTATTTTGACTCTTAATATGTAATTGAATTTATGTTTAAATGCTACATTGATTGAGAAATAAAACTCTGTTTTGTTTGAGAAATGACAATAAGAGGTGAAGAAATTCTCTTTTGTATATGTGCAGAATTTTCTTCTTTGTTGGGTTGTAATTGGTGTTTGGAAATGAAATGGTATGTTGTTGTAAGGTTTTTGGATAAATTATTCTTAAATAAATTGTTAGGTTGGGAGTCTATTCTGTTAAGAGTCTTATGTGTATGGATTGTGTTTGTTGGATTCGGGTCTTTTGATATAGGTAGTAGTTTTTATAGATAGCATAAAGGAAAAAGGGCAAAAATGTGTTCTGAAACTTCAATGAATAAACTATATTAATTTAGGCAGAATTTGATAAAGTCGTCTTCATGAAAATTGTAGACCATTCTTTTAGCTTTCTAACGAAATAAAGTTTGAAATTTTTGGACTTCAAGATTGAAAGTCATGAAGATTAGAAGTGGGTGTGCGTAGTAGGGTTGCATGACAAAAGCTACAGTGTTCATCGAATTGCACGATCGTGCAAATGCCATTTTTGTTGGAAACTCACGATCGTGCACAAGCACGACCGCAATTTTTGGCTATCACACTCGTGATTCTTTTTTATCACAGCTGTGACAATTTCAAGTGCACGGTCGTGACATTCTCACTTCTTTTTTTATTTATTTATGTACTTGTTTTTACTCCCAATCGTGACTTATGTTTATTTTATTTCATTTTTATTTTTTCTATTATTTTCCAAAATTCTCCAATTTTGGCACTTAGTCGCCACGAAATAAGGACCAAGATCGAGGGCCAACAATGTTGCTCTGTCATTTTACTCCTTATGCTTCCAACATATGTTGTCGTTTTTACTTCATTCCAACTGTTGTATTTTCATGCTTAATCTTTTACTTATATTTCGTTATTAAATGTACATGTAAAAACAATAGAAACACATAATGAACAATTAAACATAAAAAATAGGAATGAATTTAAATGAAATAATATATAAAAATATAACAAAATCCATTCATATCACAATAACTTAACATTCCAAGTTTTTATTCATGATTAATCAACATTCAATGCCTTTAAAAACTGAGCAATCTAATGGTAGACTTGGAAAATGTGTTTAACTAAAATATATCCATAGGTACACTCAACACCATTCATGATCATGTCATTCCATAACTTTGCATGTCATTTTATTTCTCCACCACTAAAATTCACATGCACAATTATGAGCTAAAGGGCTTTTTAAGGTTATAATATAGGCAAAGGAAAGGTGAGATGTATTTAGGTAAAGTAGCATGAAAGCCATCAAAGCTAGTGAAACAAAAGTATCACTCAATGAGATATCAAATGCACAAGTTAACATTCATACAAAATTGGGTACCGCCAGCTATGATGAATGCAATAGTTATATTTCACAACCCAATTTAGCTCTCATACACAAACCACATGAAGCATAACGAATCAAAAAGGATCACTCATAGAGATTGATGATAACACTACGCTGAAACTATAATGAGTGAACCTTCCAATTCAACATAGTTAAGTAACCCATTCATTACAGGTTGAGGAGGATGCATTAATCATAAAAAACTTTTCAACACATATGCACTTCCTCCTATATACATTTATTTAAACATTTTTCTTCTTTTTTTTCTTTTTTCTTTCTTTTTCTTTTCTTTTCTTTTCTTTTCTTTTCTTTTCTTTTCTTGTACTTTTCTCTTTTTTCCTTTCTTTTCTTTTCTCTTATAGAAATTAAAAGAAAATACATCAACATGAGAATTTCAATGATAAGACATAAAATAACATCTCAACATTATAACCAACCCACACATATAGACACCCCCACACTTATACTTTTGTATATCCACAAACTCAACAAACAACAAATGTTTAAGAGCTTTAAGGCTTGGGAAGGACATTTGGTTAGGATTAAAGCATTTAATGTGATTAATGCAAAAAGAAAAGGCAAACAAAGCTCAAGGGGGCTTAATAAGAGAGAAATCATACCAATAGAGTAGGCTATTTGGCTAATGTAGTTAGGAAAAGTAAAGAATGCCTAATCATTTCCATGTTAATGCATGCGATAAAAATGTAGCCTCGAATAGAAAATCAAGGCAAAGTTAGGATGTACATGTCATGAAGGTCACAACATAAATAAAGATAATAAGATTGATATGGATGTGCCAGTCTAATAAGGCTCAAAATCTCACCGACTTTGTCTACCACTAATCAATACTCTTCTAAAGATAATGCACATCGACCAATCACAAAAGTAAAAGTACATGCTGAAGTTGTCATGAAATTCTCTAGTCAATTCATTCTTTACTCGTGACTATATATTCCTAGAAGCAATAGAAAATGAGCTAATGTTTGTTTGTTTGTTTTATTCTCTCTCTCATTTGGATTGAAAACTTAAAACAAGCTAGAAAAAAACTAACATAGAAGCACACATGTATATCTAACTAGTGCGAAAAAGTAAAAGAAAAGAAATTCACTTTCCTTGGGTTGCCTCCCAAGAAGTGCCTTTGTTTAGGGTCGTTGGCTTGACTCTGTGTTTTCTTCTTATGTGACAAAATTATAATCTTCAAGTAGTAGAGTTTGAGCCACTTTTACGTAAGGTAGTTCAGGATAAGGCCTTATTCGATGATCATTCACATACAGCTTCTTTCCTATGCTCTGACTTTCAATATCTTCTGAGTCTATGCACTCTGGAAATATCTCGAATGTCTCTTCACCTTTTTCTTCCTTGTTTAATTCTTGTAACTTGCTAAAAGTAAAAGTAAAGAGTTATTCTTAACAACAAATTGAACTCAGTAGTTACCTTCGAGCTGAAAGATGTATCATTTTTTGCTTCTAGCCCTTCCTCCACTTCTTCTTTGTCACAAGTTTTATGCCTAAATAAGTTCTAAAAATACCTAGGCTATCTACTCGTAAGTATACGAGGTAGTTCTAGTGATTACCCGAGGTCATCTCCCATCGAGATGAAATTGGTCCATTTAAATTAACGTTGAACAAAAGCAAAAATAAAAACAGATGCAATCATAAATATTATATCCTACTTTGTTAAATGATGACTATAAAAAATCACAAAATTGATTAAAAAGTAAACGAAACCAAATGGAAGCATTGACGAATAGCTCAATCGAAATGGAAGACTCTTGAGAATTAATTTCGCAAATTTAATCTCCAATAAATGATTAAAGGAAATGATTGGGTTGTTGTCTTACTGAAATTAATAGTTGGGTTCTAAACCAACTTAAATAATGAACTAATCTAACTTTCGTATTCAACACGTTATTATCTAAATTAATTATGGAAACCTAACTACTAATTACCACTTAAGTTAATATATTTCTAGTTCTTAACCTAAGTGTCTATAGTGTAATATCTGGTTTCCAGAACATGCTTACGGTTAGAACCGTAAATCAATGTGAATGAGTATTAGCATTGTGAGCATTTCATTTACATGCATATCATTAGCATACACACTTGAATTATATTTTTTACACATTACCAAGATAGTATATGCACTCAATTGACATATTTTGGGGCATGAAAGATTTAAAATGAACATGATGTGAATTGTGAATTATTATGTCTTAAATTTTGGTTTGATTGGATTCAATTAGTAATTTGGAATTAATTGTTATTAATTAGGAGAGTGATGAATTAATATGTACATTTGGACTAAGAAAAATGCCAAGCGATAAGATAAATTGATACTTGAAAAATTAGGGTGACTAGGCCTATAATTGAGTGACAATTGGGATAGTTCAATGAATGACAAATAGACTAGTAATTGATTGAAAAATAGACCAATTATTGTGTGACATGTGGACTAATTATTTGGAGACATATGGTGACAGCGCGTGTCAAGTGCATTGCAAAATTTACCTGACTCTGCAAACTAAAATTTATAGTTATTGTGAGCCAGGATCGAATCCATAGGGAATGTTCAGTTAATTTTCGTAACAAAATTAATTGATGCAAGGAAAATATAAAAATGGGGTTTTTTATTTTTAAGCAGTTAGAAATTAAAGAAAAAAATACTATCAAAACAAATTAAGACAAGTAATCGAAAATGAGAAAAGTGTTGAATATAAGTAAGGTCCAGTTCTAGGGTCAATCTTGGCCTAAACACGAGCAAGCATATTCCATCATCCTAACGTCTGTACAACTCTCTTCGGACTATAGATCTGAGACTAATAGAACGCTCTACTAATCTTGGTTTTCCCTGAGGTCGTGTTTAATCAAGATACGATCATTAATTAAACTTAACTATCGAATAACCTAGGATATGATCTCTAGATTCAATTTGGCAACCGTATTACGAATTGGAAAATGATTAATATAGGTAGTAACCTCACACGTTCGGGTTATCTAACTTAGGTTATATTGTTCCTAACGATTAACGATCATTAGATACTACTCATAAACATCAAAAGTAACGATTACATATTACATTCAATGTTTTAGCAATAGGTTTGAAATAAAATAATCAAAATAACATATTAAGATCACTCATCCAAAAACCTAATCCAATCAACACCAACAACCCAACAATCCCAAAAGAAATTACAACCTTAAAGTGATAAAAATAGCTTAATCGTGACTTGGCGTCGATATTCCCATTGAACTGGCGTCAGGAAGCTAACCTTTCATTTCCATCTTCAAGCTCCAATAATCAACCTTAATAGCCTCCATTTATGTAAAAAGATTGAACGAAGAATGACTACAGAAAATTCCTTTCATAAGCCTTTCTACTTTTCTCTATAGCCAACCTTCTTTTGTTCCTATTGCTACTCCTTGTCACTGTAGCTTGATGGGACAATTTAATGTTGAAGTTTTTAGTGCATTATCACTGTTCACGTATCTCCTTCTTCTCTGCCGCAAGCTTTACTTCCTCTTCTTCACGCATACAGCTCTCTCAGCTTTTCCCTATTCTTCACGCACTTTCGTCCTTTTTTTTCCAGTTCCCACGCTATTTCCAGCCCCACGAAGTTGCAGCTCTCATTCACACTACTCTTCTTCTCTTGTTTCATCTCTCATTCACGCTACTCTTCTTCTCTTGTTTCAGCTCTCATCCAAGCTACTCTTCTTTTCTTATTTCATCTCTCATTCACACTACTTTTCTTCTTTTGTTTCAGCTCTATGTTATTCACGTGTTTCACACTACTATCTTCTTCTCCACTCACACACACCAGCCCTTTTCATGTATATTCAGCCCCTTCAGCTGACTGCTCCGTCCAGCCGACACACTTCCACGCTCCTCTCTCTTTTTTATTTTATCACCAGCCCCCTCTGAAAGTATCATCTAGATTTTTTCCAAAGTAAAAATCATGTTGGATAGCTGTACCGTGTGATGCTCCTCTCCTTTCAGCTAGGTTTCTAAAAAATAAATCATCAGTTGGACAGGTGGCTAACGTCTTTTTTCTCTATTCCAGTTGATGTTCGAATCTTTTTAATTTTGCCTCACATGTTTTCAACTCACATTTTTCTCTTCTTTCAACCGCACATCACACACCACTCACTCACGTGTTTTTGCTCCTTTCTTCATTCCATAAGATAAAAGTACAATTGTTATGTTGTCATGATAAATCCATGCAAACGTGAGCTACTTCATTGTTTCTCATTCTTAATTCTCTTTTCCTTACTTGCTCCAATATTTCTCATTCTTGCTCTTTGAAGACAAAGAGTATAGAAATTGAAAAGATGACTTCAATCAGCATGCTTTTGGATCAGTTTAATTCTTTCACATTCAAAATGTACCTAAAATCAAAATTGAACTAAAATGAGTATCCCAAGTATTTCTAAAGCATTAATCACTAAGTGTAGAAGATAAAATAGATCAATATTTAAACACATATCATCTGGAAACTTAAGGAGTGGACTAATGGTAACATATTATGAGGATATATAGCTTACATGCCAAATGACACATGTTTAGATAAATTGGAGACACCTAGCATATTGATGAAGCAAGATTCTGTAGCAGAGTTTCTGTTGCTTCCTTCTTTGTTTCTCCACCAAAATTGCATCCATCTTCTCTCTGAATTGTAGTTTAACCCTAACTAAATTGTTACATAAAATCAAAATAGCCAAGAAAATAGCCCATTGTTACCTTCATCTTACTACTGAAACTAGGCATTTTCACCTTGAGTTTGAGATGAATCATGAATGAATGGAGGCCTAATTTAATATGAAGTTTTGAGTTGAACTTGGAAGCTTATAAAGTATGTAGAAATGTGATTCTTATGGCATGTTTAATAGAATGAGAATGATGATTGAATTGAAATGAAAAGTGTATCATATTGATGATAAAGTATGCTGGAATATGTTGGATAAACTTGGAAGTTTTTATGCTTGTTCTTGGTATATGAAAACCGTGGATTATATAGTTTATTATATGGATAAATTGGACTAGAATTTGATCTATAAAGAAGGTAAATTTATGATAAAGAAAGATGTTAACATAGTGTTCTTGAATTGGAGATATATGTGTATGTATATGAAGTAATTGTCAATGACAAAAATGAGCAAAGTTTAATGAACCTTAGTGTAACCAAGATGAAGCTAGATGATCATATAATGAAGTAGGTTTAAAGGGCTTGTAATCTGGAAAATTTGAAGTGTGTGTATAAGTTGATACATTCAAGCAAACTTGGAGGAAAATAATGTAGTGCACGATTGTGGCCTGATTATTTAGATTCTGTCACAATCGTGGCATAGTCCCTCACTGTAACACCCCAACTCCTACCGGACCCGAACCCGATATCGACAGTGATACCCGGATCCGTGCCCCGCGAAGGTGG
>JANQBM010000221.1:20325295-20347800 GCA_025594535.1 Erythroxylum domingense | reverse complement strand
GCATGAGGTGTGGTAATTTACCACACCTGGACCCGTTCTATGGTCCGACCCGTTCTCTGGAAACGGGATGTTACACTCACGATCATGGCCTGCTGCACAATCTTCTGTCACGATCATAGGAAGGTTCACCACGATCGTGGGCTAGCATAAAAAGTGAAATGATGTCTTTTAAGTGATATTTGAAACAACTAATGCTAAGGTACTTTCCTATGATGTATTTAGACTTAAATGAGGCTTGAAATGAACCTAAGTGGATGTTGAATAAGTTGGTCGAATGATTGATTGATGAGCTTAGAATAATCAAGTTATTTTAAGGTAATAACCTTAGTGTAAACTAGACATATACAAATATAATTTTGAAATGATCAAGAACTATAGTTTAAAGATATATACCCAGAAATAGTCAAATTGAGCATGCATTATACATGACATATATATACAAGATTGAATGCTTATGTGATTATGCAAATTAATAATGTGTGTAAATGTGTGTATTGCAAAATATAGAAGCATAAGTCAAACGCCAACGTCCAGACATTGCCGAATCATCCAGGCAATAGCGAAATCCAGACCGTACTATAAGTCAACCTAGATGTTCACACTAGGATTGACTTATTTCTATTTAACTTTTAGTTATTGAACTGTTAATGATCTGATAATGATAATTCCAGACTTTAATGGTCTAAGGAGTTTGATATTTGAGAATGTATTGGGAGTATTCTGATTATATATGAATTTGAAAGATATCTACATACTCAACAAAAACGTTGAATGTCAGATTAAGGTCTGATGAACATGTGAATCTGACTGTGCATTATGAATAAATGTTATTGATGGCATATTTTATGATTTGATGCACATATTGATGTGTATGATCAGATAAAGATGTTGTGACCAGAGTGACCAGTCTAAAAGAGCTTAAAGCTCATATATGCGCATAAAAAACCACAGGTTCAGTGATTAATGAGCCTGATATCCATAATGAGTACGGGATAGAATGTGAAATGAGCCCGATATCTACAGGGATATGGGACAGTAAATAAGCGCTCAGTCACAAAAAAATAAAAACGAAAGTGAAGTCTCATATGCATTTACATTTGCAAATATATGATTATGAAAACATTTCTAAATTGAGATGATATTGTGATATGCCATATTTATGTACATTTGATAATATGACTTACTGGGATAGATGAATGAATTATTCTAAAAACTTTATATGAAATGTTTGAAATTCATGATGTACACTTGTGATGTGGTATACTCTGAATTTGGTTTCTGTATGAGATGTTGTGATTTGAAATGAGTGAGCTCATTAATGATGGTTTACTCACTGAGTTTGTAAAATTCACCAAATTGCAACGTTGACTTTTCAGATACGAGAGAGGAGACCTAATTCCTAAGACACTCTAAAAGAACGTTTTGGAATTAAGAAATGGCTCATGGGTCTTGTCAACTGACACATGAGGAATTTTAGATTATGTTTGTGTAGTTTCTCATTTCATGTAAATCTTTTGAAAAATGAGTAGTAAACTCTCAAATACTTTTGATGATGTAAACATTTGTTTAAATGAATGTACTATTATAATGTAAATTATGTTAGTAAATGAAATGAGAAAATTTTGCCCTTTTCAAATTTTGTAAAGTGTATGATGCCATAATAAGTGTATATGACTGCTCTAACATGTCATTGTTATAGGTTATATTCTTGAATGTCCTCTAGATGTTTGAATATATACTCTATTGTAGTGGGATGTTACAAATAGTTTCTCGATCCATATTAAATTTCTCCTCTCAGTACTTCATTTAATACTAAAAATGATGCAAAGTTTGGTCATTCTAGGCTTTTCGTTCTTCGTTTCTTACAGTCAAATATGGTGATGAACAAGAAGTTGAAGATGATAGGGAAAATAATTAAGAAGGATGTGACTATTAAGAGGGAGGAGAGGGAAAGAATAATATAAATAAATGTAAATTATGTTTTTTTACTTACAGAAAGTGAATCTCACTTTTCACATAGTAGCGAGATCGACTGTTTAATTGTAAAAATAATAAATAATATCTTATCATTATTAACGTGGCATTTAATTGAGAAAAATTAGTCCGTTCAATTTTCTATACACAGTACACAGGGTCTGTTTTGCATGTTTTGAAAATATTAAGATTTAAATTAAAGACTTTAAAATGTTAGAATTCGAGTTATATTTTTATAAAACATTAAGGACAAAAATAAAGTGTAATTATAGCCTATACTTTTTTTAAGACTAAAATTGTATTTTGAACCTCGACGTTTATAATAGAATATCACTTGAACCCTAACGTTTTGAAGCATTTAAATTGAATCATAACATTTTCAAAACATTTATAAGAAACCGTAAATAGATGGACAATTTGATGGAAATAACTCCCCATCAGTTAAATTTTACATCAATATTGGCACAACATTATTTTTATATTTTTTAAATAAAAATGAATTTTTAAAAATTAATCAACAACTGATCCCACTTGTCACATAATAATGAAGTCCATAGTTACACATTTTAAACAATAGGTCTCACTTCTCACATGATAGTGAGACTTATTATTATGCATTTATCTCAATTGATATGTTGCAGTAAAAAGTTAATTTTGCTAAATTTTCCATCTATTTAGCATATGTTTTGAAAATATTTTTGTTTAATTTGAATGTTAAGATTTGTTATGTACTTTAGTGTAAATGTTGAGATTGGAAACGCATTTTAGCATTTTTTTGAGTTAATATATTTCTTTTAAATTTCCAAAGAAAAAAATATTTTACGCTGTTAACGTATTTATCTATGGACAAGCATGTCAGATATTTGGTGGCAAAATTATCTTTGCAACCTGCAACTTTGTGTAGTTAGTTGTCTCTTCCAAATTTTAGTACGAAAGAAGTCGTCGCCTCCACGTTTCCATTTCAGTCACTCTCCCATGGTTTGAATCCGACTGGGTGATCGAAAGATCCAAGCTTTTTGCCTTTTCTATACTTCCAGCTAAAGAACAGAACTTCACAAGTGGATGAGGTTTTGATCTTGATTACATCCAGCCAAAGACGGAAGCTTTTTGCCTTAGGAGTGGTTTCAGATAAAGCGCATAACGTTTTGAGTTTGATTATGATTAGGATGATTGTGGGTAGTCGCCGGAATTGTCTGAAACGAGCCTACATCTACACTTCTCGTTTCCTCCTTCCTTCCACTACTCCGCTGTCTCCTCCTCCGTTGTCACCGCCACCAGGTGATCGGCACCCTTTTCTTGCTGTGGCTGCTTGCTTAAGATTTTGTACTAATGTCTCGACGATGCCACACTTAGCTAATTGGCTTATTGATGTGAGTAACTTCAATGTTGTTTTGCTTTGTTTGCTTTTGATTGTGAACCCCAGTTGACATCTGACTAATGTAGAAGGGGATTGTTGTTTATGTTGGCGAATGTTTCGTAGAACGTGAAAAGGCGTAGCTTTTCTACTCAAGCTTTAGCTGATGTCATGGTGACTGGGATAGTTGAAGTTCCCCTGGCGCAGACTGGTGAAGGAATTGCAGAGTGTGAGTTGTTGAAATGGTATGTGCAAGAGGTGAGTGATTAGTGCTGGTTCCTTGCTGTCAATTTTGGTGCCTAATGAATTTGGGGGCTTTCGTTTATGCTTCAAATTTTTTTTACTCTTACAGGGGGATCTAGTTGAAGAATTTCAACCGCTTTGTGAAGTTCAGAGTGACAAGGCAACAATTGAGATAACGAGTCGGTACAAGGGAAAAGTTGCTCGTGTTCTGTATTCTCCTGGGGACATTGTAAAGGTGGGATTTAAACTTTGATTTTGGATTTGAGCATGCTAGCACATCATGGAATTACGTGGATGTAATGCTACGCTTGCTAGGAAGTCTCATAAAGAAAAAAAGTGCAACCAGGAATCAGGTTATTTGAATAAGTTTCTTCGTCGTGTATTAGGTATTGAAGAAAATAGCAGTGCTATTATTCAGTGAGTTCAAATACAAAGAACTTGCATGCATGTGTTGTTGGATTTTTGAGTTGTTGGATTTTTGAATATGTCTTCTATTTGAATTTGCAGGTTGGAGAAACTCTTCTTAAGATGTTTGTTGAGGATTCTCAGGTTTCCATGGAGACTAGTGATAAACAAGAAGATAGGGAATCTTTGAATTCTGATACAGTGAAGGAGAGTTCACTTGGTTTTGATCTGAGAAAGGAAAATTTTGGCATTCTCGCCACTCCAGCTGTCCGGAATCTTGCAAAGCAATATGGTATTAACCTAAGTAATGTCCCTGGAACTGGAATAGATGGTCGGGTATTTAAAGAAGATGTCATCAAGTATGCAATTCAGATAGGAGTTCTTAAGGATTCCTCAGGCATTGAGGCCACTTATTCTGAAGATGAAGTTGCAGCAGTAGATAATAGACATGGATATGCATCAACTGTACCAGTACAGCGCTATGAAGATAAGAAAATTCCTCTAAGGTAATATTGATATCAGCCAATGAACCTAAAGCACCCATTTGTTTTCTTGTAGAATGCGTCAAGCTTAAGATACATGAAACTTTATTTTTCCACATTTCTCCTTGTTATTGTTATTGACTTTTGTTTGGCATGTATAAAATCAGTATTAGTTGAATGGATTTTGATAATGTTGAAATGGTTTTCAATAAGTTCATGAAAGTTAATACTTTCTACTTTGACAGGGGATTCATGAGGACAATGGTGAAAACAATGTCGTCAGCTGCAAAAGTTCCCCATTTTCATTATGTAGAAGAGATAAAGTGTGATGCATTAGTGCAACTAAAGGAATCTTTCCAAAATAATAATAATGATTCTAGTATAAAGTATACCTTCCTTCCTATTCTGATTAAGTCACTTTCAATGGCCCTCAGCAAGTATCCCTGGATGAATAGTTGTTTCAATGATGAGATCCTAGAGGTCACTTTAAAAGGTACGTTGGCTATATTGTACTGCATAGTTGCTAATCTAGTTGTTGCTTTATTTTTCTTTGGCAACACTAATTTGCAATGTGATGTAGTTGGATTCTTCATAGGCTTCCAAGAGAATAGACAACAGAATTCATGATGTTTAAGTATTAGTGTGTGTTGGACTGCATGCAATCCTAGGGTAGCTTTACATAGCTGAACGTTGGAGAGCCACTTTTTATTATGTGCATGTCAGTAAAACAAAGAAATATCAACACCTCATGGACCAGGAGCAATTCAGTGATCACGATTTTATTTATGGCTGCTTGAAATGTTTAAGCTCTGTGATCATACAGAGGATTCAGGGAGTGTAAAGTTGATATGTATGCATATGTTCTTCTTAGTGAAGGAAGTATTGATGAGGCCTATGACCACCAGTTAATATTTCTACTGTTTGTTATTCAACATAAAAATGCTGTTGCTAAACAGCGATACCATGATTTGACTCCATGCTTCTCCTATCACCTTCAATCCTGATATGTCGTGCTTTTAACATTTCGGAATGTAGGTTCACATAATATTGGAATTGCTATGGCTACCCCAAATGGTCTCGTAGTACCCAACATAAAGAATGCTCAGTCTCTTTCAATCTTGGAGGTAAGTTTCTTGCAACTTCTCAGATGTAATCACTTACGTAATATCTGCATTCATATTCTGTATCGATGAACCCATAAATAGGAAAATTGAAACCAGCATTTTCCCTTCTACAAAATTATGAAGGAACTGCAACATTGAGTTTATCTTCACAATATGCTATTTTTATCATTAGTAACTGCGTTAAAGCAATTGCTGTAGACTGATCATTTTTATTTTGAGTTTGTGAGACAATGAAACTTTAAGATATAGCTATATTTAGTAGCATAGTATGGTTTGCTGAGAATTTTCAATACATCATCATTTGTATAATTAGGACGATCCAAAATTATGGACAAGGATGGTCTTGTTGATTTTGTCATGTTCACTTTTATGACAAATAGTTTGCAGATGCAGTTAAAACCTTTTCTTATCCATACTTTATCATTCAGATAACAAAAGAAATATCACGACTTCAACAATTGGCAGTGAATAACAAGCTTTGCCCTGAGGATGTAACTAGTGGAACAATAACTGTGAGCAATATTGGAGCGATTGGTGGGAAATTCGGTTCCCCAATTATAAATTTACCAGAAGTCGCTATCATTGCCCTTGGCCGAATCCAGAAAGTTGCACATTTTGCAGATGATGGAAGGGTTCACCCTCTGCCAGTCATGAATGTAAGCAAATTCTTTCTTGGTAATTAGTTTAGTTCGGTGCAGCATAATGTGTCTCACTATAATGCATTTTGGTTATAATTTACTGGAGTAGACAATTACATGTTATTTGTTTTGACAGGTAAGCATAGGTGCAGATCACAGAGTTTTGGATGGTGCAACAGTTGCAAGATTTTGCAATGAATGGAAACAGTTCATTGAAAGCCCAGACAAGCTCACATTACTGATGAGATGATTTGTTTGACTGGCTGCAATCTCCATGTTGTGTAGCTAGAAAAAAACATGAAATAAAGTGGCGTTTTTCATCTACTTCTGGCCAGTACCATCGCCAATAGGATTTAAATAGTCAACTGGGAGGCATAATTTCATCCTCCAGGCATTCCTGTCGGCAACAGCTCTTACACTGTTGCTTCAAGTGGCCGTTGTAGTTGAATTTGGTAGGTGATTAGGGTAGTATTTCCTTTTTTTTTTTTTGGTTCTTCTGTGGGCTTAATGTAATGCACTCATGGATATTAACTATTGAGACAATCTGTAGTTTGGCTGGTAAGTGCTGTGTTGCAATAGGTAATACTTTACTACTCCATGTGATATAAGTCAATCTGCAGACAACTTACAAAGACGGACAAACATCGATTCATAAACAATCCCGTCTTCAATCTTGACCATTTCATAAGCGCCAGTCTATATGTGCTTGAAAATTTTTAAACCCGTCGTCTCTCAACTATTGTACTTCCCATGTAACCATATTAACCACAGTGGTACCACCATGTTACTGCTGCAACACTTCTTCAATTCCCAAACCCACAATGGACTAGTACATGTTCTGAAGTAAACCGACCAAACTACCAAGTCTCTGGTAAACGGCCACCTTTTCTTTCTTGGGATAGAAATAGAAATGACATGTCAGCAACTAAAAGACCAAGTCAAACGTTGCTTCCGTCGTACTAATTGTCTCAAAACCCACCAGAAGACGAGCTACAACACTTAAGCTGTTGTTGAAGAAAGGGAAATGGTCACGGCAACCTACGACATAGCTCCTCCGGATACAGAAGCTACTCCAAGTCGTGACTAAGAACGTCCCCGTCAGTCGCAAGTACGCCACCCGACCTAAGGGACTCGGCAACGCCGTCCGCAAGGTGTGTTAACTTTTTGGATACCGTTTTTGTGATTAAAAGGTTTAGGTTATGTGATTGTGAGGAAATTCGATAAAAGATGCGAAGTCGAAATTGTTTTAGCCAGAAACCTGTGTTGTTTATGAAACCCACTTCCTCTTACCTGGAAAACGGATGCACAATCGAGATTCCACATCCATTGGAGCCGTTGTATCATGAAGTGGAGCTCGCTGTCGTCATCGGACCGAAAGCTCGTGACTTGTCAGAGGATACTGCGATTGAGTTTATTCTGTTAGTGTCGTAGTGATTGATGATCCATTATGCGGTAATAGCAGACAGACTGCGCAACTACGCAGTCGTACTCTAAACTAATTTGCCCACTTAATTTTCAAATAAAGATTACTATATAAATGCATATATAATTTTAGGGGAAAAATCGAATTGTTATATTGAAGTTTAAATTATGTAATAGCTACAGGATATATTCATTTATTAAATCAGAATCTATAAATGTTAAAGAAGTAATAAGATAAATACAAGCTACAAATAAATAGCGATAATAGATATAATTTCAAACAAGATATTAAATCATCAAATTTATAAAAGTTACATGGTTATATTATTTTATGTATTGTAACAAAAACGTCTAGGATAATTTGGATTTTTTGTTATGTCATTAACGTCTGCATTTACGCTTGGTCTCGTCTCACTAAATTTTTTGTGAAGAGTTAATATATAGTTGTTCATACCATAGTTTATGCATAGATAGTCCTAGTTTTTATTACAACAACTGCAACAGATCTCTAAAACTTTTAATAGTTTTCTAAATTGAAAATTTAGTGATTTAAATGTATTAAAACCTTATTATAATTTTGGATAAAAAGATAGAAACTTCTTGTTTCATTTTTAAGAAAACTCTAATATTTACAATTTTTAATGTGAACCTATTTATTGTCTGTATTATCAAAAAATTCTTTGATAGGTTTTTTTTTAACAACTCTCTCTTAACTAATAATTGAAAAAATAAAGAGTTATAATCTCGCCTTCTCTTAATTATTCAGCCCAACTGTTGAAAACATCATATTCATATCATTGTAGGCAATTGTATTATAATACAAATATTTCTTTGAAAATGTTGTACTTTTCTACTTTTTCTTAGCTTCAACTCCAGCAAATTAATAATGTATATTGTCAACTATATATAGAAGTTCATGTCAGTAAAGCTTAATTCGCATAGTAAGTAATTCTATTTTATATTCTAATTATACCCATATTTTCCATAATTAGGATGTTACATATAAAATTATAGAGTCAAAAATAGATACATTTCTTGAATATGATTGTCTCTATCACGTCGATTCTCAATTGTCAAAGGGTTCAATTAAAGAAGATAGATTATAAACACTGAATTTTTTTATGATATATGTGTTTTTTAATTTTCATTTTGTAAATTTGTAACATTTCGTCATTTTTAATTGCTTAATTTTTGATTAAAATGTTAATATAACATGACAAATAATGAAATATAACCTTGCAAATTTCGATGCAAGGTAGTTAAGTTATTGTTACTTTTGTGTAATTTGGTTTCTTTTTCTTCGTTGAAATTTTTAAGAATCGAAATGATATAATTTTGTGAAACAGGGATGAAAGGTTATTAATCTTTACTCATTCATCATACTTACAGACCAATCGAGATGCGAAAAACAGGAAGAAAAGAAGAAAATCAAAGAGAATTGAAGAAGAAAGATTATGGATAATTAGTACATACATTATTTAAATGCATATAACCATTACAAAACTCAATAAGATTTTGGAAAATTTCATCTATGAATTTGTGGCATTCATTTATATGATAGCAATAAACTCAACCATCTTGATTTGGTATTATACTCACAGCATATCAAATAACTTTCGTCTGTCAACTTTCAACTTCCTGGCATGACAAGACAGAAACATAAGCCATCATTCATAGGAAAGTGAAACACATGTCATTCCATTAGAAAAGCTTTATGATTAGAATGTGCAAGATGAATTAGCATACTTAGGAAATAAACCAACTGATAAACTCGCCTTTCTATTTTCTATAATATATCCAATAGGCAGTGGTTGATATTTCACTTAAGTTGCGTCTATAGAAAGAAATGTCAAAGAGTTGGTATCTTCCATCAATAGATTTTCCTTTTTCATGCCCTTGCACTAGTGATGCCTTCTTCGTTGAAATCTCTTGAATGATCAAGATTATCAAAATGAGATGATGATGAGTGAGTTATCAACCCATTTCCATTCAATATATCAACTATAATGCCAGAAGGTGATGGATATTCACTTAGTACACTGCATTCAGTATTACTCTGCAATTGAACATTTACATCCCCGTGGTTTCTTGATAAATTTTGATTAGACTCTACTAACGTAAGTGATAAGCTTGTAGACATTAACGACTGTTGGTTGGCAAGCAAGTTAAACTTTTCATCTTGATGTAGTACATGTGTTGTTGTTGGATTAGCAGTTGCTATTGTTTGATCTATCAGTGGTGCACAAAATCCATTGGAGGAATTCGAGCTTGCTTCAAAGCCTGACAGCAGATCTGTTGAAGTTAATTCATAGTCGAACCTAAAGTTTAAGTTAAGAAAACTTAGCATACTTGATGGACTTGAAACTTGCAGGGAAAAGCCTATCAAAAATCTACATAACCATTACTTTCTGTAGGTCGAACAAAGGAGTCGGCGGATGAAGGCACCATGCTTGCTCAGGGTCTCTTTGGCATGAGCATTAGAAGGGTATTTAGTGGACAAGGAGCAACCATAGGTTCTATTTCCCAAGGTGAAACCCTATTTGGACGAGGTATACGGCTTGTTTCATCCCAACAAGCCTAAATGCAAAAGGAAGAAAAATGACATTTTAGCTGCTAGGATAAATGTAATGTAGCAAATCATTTAGTACTACCTTCAGGCATCTCCATTTGGACTCTTGCCACATATTGGGATTAGCATCTTCAATTCCGACAATAGCACCAGTAAATTTTTAACATTGAAAAAAAATGCTAATACGACATTTCATGAGCATTTATTTATCAACAATTTATAATTCCTTTAGGAGAAGTAATCAGTACCTCTGTTTAGGAGTTTCCTCACCTTCAAATCTCATTTGGAACTTCATACCTATAGAATAATTAATCTTCATGGATTCTATGTACTGGTCAAATGGAACTATGAAGTTAATGGGGCTTGTCCTGTGCCACAAAATCGGAAGAGGAGCATTAAAACATCGACAAGAAGCCTTTATAATAGTGAATTTTTGTTAGGCACAAGAGTGAGCTTGCAATTCAACTTTAGATAACAGACTCACAAACTCTAGCTCACATTGTTAACTATCTGAGGAAGCTAAAATAGTAATTTAACAAGATATCTAGGCTTGTAATATATTGTAAACATCGTTTTTGTCGATATAGCCTGCCATGCTGTGGCAAGCACACCAACATACATACTGTGACTGGATATGACAGATGGTTGTACATTACCCTGCTGCTGCTTCAATTTTCTAACACCAACTTTAAGTGCTCCGTTCTCACCTCTAAAAGCCGATCGTAAATTAAAATATTAGTTATGTGTAGGTAACAATTAAAATAGTTGATGAGAAGAAACAGTATAGTAAAAACTAGTAACCTTAGAAATATAAAGACATCACCAGCTACAAGTTGTTTACAAGTTGCAAATACACTCCATCCACCTTGAAGCATGTGCCTTTTATGATGACCTGACATTAACATCAGAATATAACTTAAGCACCTAATATTGTATACTCATGGAGAATCTTATCTAGCAACGTATGCACAAATGATGTAAAAGGCAAGCCCAAAAATAAGGTTCATTACCCCAAAATGTATGACAAAACTTCCATTCGTTTCCATGTAAATCCTTGGTAACCAATTCCTGTGTCGGATATTTGCTTGACATATCCTGTGACACGTTAGAAAGCTAATTCTACTTGAGAACTAGTTGTTAATTTGCGAAAAAGAACATTACTAATTATCACAAGGTGCATTTGACTAACCAATGGGGGCAAACACTCGTTACCATGTTATTTAAGAATGACAAGTCCACCGTGAGTACTGGCATCTGAGGGGCACAGAGTTTTGCAAAATGAGCGTACATGAAACTTCGGTGGAGAAGATGGGGGAGCTTTCTTTTTCACTGCATTCTCATCTTGCTGATATTATAAGATACCTATATCATAGGAATCATTTGGCTTTGAATGCTCAACCGTGCATTATATAATATAAAACATAATGGAGTGAGTACTTACGTTGGCCTCAGGGAGTAACGTCACTTCAGCAAAGACCTCATATGTATCTAGGTCAGCCTACAATTTATTATGACACAATAAGCAAAAAATGAAATCACAAAACCTAAAACAAACATGGAAATCAATTAACTTTAAGTACAGACCAATAATTTCAACGTTAAAGCTACTAATCACATACTTTCAAAATAACTTTAATGACACGACACAGGATCTTTGACGGAAGGTTATAAAACGACTTTTTTTGGGTCAGCTGGTTGGTTAGTTGATGCCTCCATCTGATCAACACATTAATAAAAAACGATTTAAACTCATATGTCAAATGCAAACTCGACGATATGAACGCAAATAAAATCTGTACAAATAGCTTATAACAAAGTTGACACTAAACAAATGATAATCAAACAAATTATGTAAAGCATACCTGTTCAATATGTACTTGAGGGAAGTACAAGACGTGTTCATTTTGTCGAGGGACGGTTACCAAAGGACCAGCACAGGCATATCATAGTTCGCGATAAAGAGCAGCTTCAGTGGCTGCACAACACATGTCATCGGAAGACCAGAGCAGAATCACCAGAGAACAATGAATTCAAACAAAATTCATCTGTAATCCACTCGAGAACACAAACAAACCGTAGGCAAAGTTTACCTTTAACGTCAAGAGAGCTCGTAGAATGATATTCTTGCACCTCCATATCACTCCTCAAGTGGTTAGGTTTACTATAACTAGAAGAAAAGCTATCTCCTCTCTCTCCACCTGTGGAAAACACTTAATTTATTTTTCTACAATATTTTAATTATTTCATTTTCATTGAAAATCATTGTCAAACGGCTATATACGTATAAATATACGTATATAACGGCTATTTTTCACAGAAATACTAACGGTTATATAACGACTATAATCTATATATTTTTAACGGTCATATAACAGCTATAATCTATATTTTTCTATAAATACACTAATTTTCTAATTTTCATTCATATATTCACATAAATATTTCTCTTCTTCTTCTTTCAAATTGCCAATTGCAAACATTTTGTGGCCTTATTATTTTTTCTATTTACTATTAATTACCTTGTTAATTATAGGAATATTTCACATAGAGGAGAAACATGATTTCGAGTTTGATGTAATAATTCTTGTACTTGTTGTTTTTCCTTTACTTTTTATTGCAATATTTATTGAATAAAATTATCATTATGTTTTTATTGTTGTTTCAAGAAAAAAAGAAAATTGGTAGGAATTAAATTCTAACAATCAAGAACTTAAGAGTACAATTCATTGCTAAAGTCCTTGGGGAAAGTAGAAGACGTGTTCATTTTGTCAAGGAATGGTTACCAAAGGAACAGTACAGGCATGTGATAGTTCACGATAGAATCACCAAACAACACCACATTAAAACAAAATTCATCTGTAATCCACCCCAGAGCACAAACAAACCGTAAACAAAGTTTACCTTTAGCACCATGAGAGTTCGTAGAATGATATCGACGCACCTCCATATGACTCGTTGGGTGGTTAGGTTTCTTGTAACCGGAAGAAAAGCTAGCCC
Source organism: Erythroxylum domingense (assembly GCA_025594535.1). Lineage (NCBI taxonomy): Eukaryota > Viridiplantae > Streptophyta > Magnoliopsida > Malpighiales > Erythroxylaceae > Erythroxylum > Erythroxylum domingense. The sequence continues at coordinate 20,334,592 of JANQBM010000221.1, read as the reverse complement.
CTTTAACAGTAGTAAAGTTGTTGCGGCGTTGTTCTCTAAGGTTTCTGCAACCGTTGTTCTACAACAATTTACTCCATGACTTGCATTGGTTTGTCCTATTATGAAGATGTCAAAACAGGAAGGTATAACAAGCCTATGGAGTGGGTCTTTATTGACGGTGATAGTAAATGCATGACAGTTGGCGTCGTTTTATCAAACAAAAGAGACAAGTTTGAACAATGGGGTGATGGTTGAAGGTCTTGGATCCACGTACAAGCGATATTTGCTGCAGGATTTGTGGTGGCGCTTGCATCGAATTTGGTGGACGTGATAAAGAACAGGGTTATAAACATTAAGATGGAGGCTGGAAGTGGTGCTTCGTTGAATAGTTTCATTGATTGTGCAGAGTTTGGTCCAAGGGTCCATTGCACTGCCTATGTATAGGGGTGGCGTGCAGGGTAAACAGTGTCCCTGTGAAAGTGACGAGTAGATATCGTCTTTTATCATCTTTTTCCTCTTCAATGGGCATGACTTGAATGTGCTTAATGAACATAATGTGAGTCATTGTTCAGAAGTACTTTGCCTTTCTCTTCATCTGTGTTAACGGTAATATTTCGTATTTGGGTTTGAATTGTGCAGAAAAAACTAACATCGAATTAATAACGAAATGGTGGCATAAAGTGACATAACCACTTGATTCTTTTCCCTTGTTATGAAAGGGCAACACAAAGTAACTAGGTAACATGTGATTTAAATGGTACATGTGGCATTTTAGATGCAGTGTTCTTGTCAGTTTGCATTTTTGGAGGACTCTTCAATTATTTTCAGTTTTATTGATTGGTTGTAGTGACCTTCAAGTTGCCAATCTTGTATCTCACGTGATGCTTCAATTGATATCAGATTGTATTTGCAAGAACATTGTTAAAATGATCAATAATATCTGAATTTTATATCATAAACATGCAAATTTTGTTATTACGTTTTTCATAAGTACTTTTCTCAAGGACAATTACGTTTTTCAAAAATATTGTAGAAGAACAATTAGCAAAGAAGAAAGCACATATGCTGATATTTTGTAGATCATTCATTTAAATCATACGATCAACACTCTTGATGACCAATGACCTTTTGATACTTTAAAGCTTTTCGTAAGGCAATCCTAATCCTGAAGTTGACATAAAGATGAACAGAACATGAGGTGACAAGAGTTTGGTGATTTCATAATCATTTTCTTCTTGGACATTTATTTTGGTATTAGTAGACATGACGTGGTATGAGGAAATTTTTTGTTGTTGCGTTATACTTGCTTTTGATTCCAATACAATACGCAGTGTCGATAATTGAATAGTTACTTTTAGTTATAATTATTTAAGACTATTTCCTTTTGTACAATTATAGAGTTCTAATCACAATTGACAAAGAGAATCTAAACTAAGCACGAGTAAATTAGTTTAGTCGAAAGAGTACAAACAAAATAGAAAGTATTACGAGAACAAAAAATGCCAAATCAATGCAGAAGTTTAAGAAAAAATATTTAAAATTTTCAAATAAAATCAAATGACTCTTAAATATGAAAATAAAATGATATTAATGATTAGATTGTAATTTTCAGAATAAAATTTGAATTGAAATATATGATTGAATTTAATAATTATTTCAAAGTCATACAAAATAAAGTTATTGAAACCTTATAGTCTATTATTTATTCAATTAAGCTTTTGAATCAATATAAACAATTGGCTTATTATAAAATTATTCTTTCCGTATTATTTACACCATGGCTCCAACCACTCTATCAAAACTTTCACAAGTTGATAGCCGCGTTGCCATAAGTCAAAAAAGAAACGAATAAGAGGGGAGTTTGGATTTTTAGGGCAACCAATAAAAGACGTTGTAGACTTACAATCGTTGCATTATTGTACTACCCATCGTTTATCCTCCATATATGAGGATTGGCGATATTGTGATGGCGATATCTAATCATAATAATAAATGTATCTTTTTTCATTTAAACTATTGATAATTTTTATTAATAATTATTATTAAATATTTGAAAAATATATATTTAGTTGATAGTAAATTAAAATATTCAAAATATAAAACAAAAATCAATTTTATGATTTTTCATAATTTCTACAAACTAAAAGACATAAAACTAAAAAATAGAAATAAAAACTCACAAATAGATATTTTTACTGAATTTAAAAACAAGAAAAGTGAAGAAAAAAAACGTGGAAGAGCTACTATTTCACTCCCTCTTTATTGTACAAAAAATAAAGAACTTCATCTTGTATGACTTTGAAATAATTACCAAGTTAAATCATATGCTTAAATTAAAATTTTATTTTGAAAATTACGCTTTCATAATTAATATATGAATTTTTTTATTTCCAACTGATTTTATGTAGTATTATTTAACTATTACACATTTATTTTCAGACGAAGGCTAAAATATTGGAGAACTTTAATTACAATAAGATATAGATAAGAAGGACGACAATTTACTATTTCATAGCCTTTCGATTCTATGTAACTATTATTTCTCTTGCATGCAGCCATTGGCGTGTATACCGACATCGGAGGGCCTACATGCCTTTTTGGAATTGAGCTTTCATATCCTATGGCTTAGGTAACATAATCAAACTTTGGATTCCTTTTCTTTCTTTTGTTTTTAATCCCCACTTTCACATGCATATAAACCTCTACATATTTGTTGTTTAATGGGGTTTGTTTTTTTTTTCTTGTGTACCATTGTCAGGAAGATTGATAAGTATAACCAAACAAAAACTCACATAAAGTAGCGATATATGTACAGAGAACAACCATAACATCATCAATATTACTACCACCTTTTTCAGTATCTACCATCACCTTCAAACATATACCACTTACTACCATACAAATTGCATGCTGAAAGGCAATAAAGGAACTGGGCCCACCATTTCCATAACTGGTTTCGATCACTAAAACTTCCATGTTGCCCTGTTTTATATCATAAACATGCAATTTTTCTTATAACGTTTTTCATAAGTACTTTTCTCAAGGACAATTAGGTTTTTCAAAAATATTGTAGAAGAACAATTAGCAAAGAAGAAAGCACATATGCTGATATTTCGTAGATCATTCAATTAAATCATACGATCAACACTCTTGATGACCAATGACCTTTTGATACTTTAAAGCTTTTTGTAAGGCAATCAGTAAATGCGTCACAGTTGGCCTCGTTTGATCAAACAAAGGAGGCGATTTTGAACAATAGGGTGATGGTTGAAAGTCTTGGATCCACATACAAGAGAGATTTGTGGTGGGATTTGTGGCGGCGCTCGCATCGAATTTGGTGGACGTGATAAAGAACAGGGTTATGAACATGAAGATTGAGGGTGAAAGTGGTGCTTCGTACAATAGTTCCATTAATTGTGCGGAGTTTGGTCCAAAACTTTTTTATCCCTCCAAAAGTTAAGCTAATTTCATGTTTTTGTTGATGTCTTATCCAACGACAACATTTGTCAAGTAGTAATAAAGCAGTGGGTCAGTATCTATTCGTAAAAAAAGTCTAAACATCAAAATAGGCTTTTATGATCAATAACAAGAGGATATATTTCTCAACGTGGCATCAAATATATTGAAATTGCTGTATTATTACGCAACAGTTGTTCTGTGTTTGTATATAGTTTTGCTATTTTTGTGATTTTTCACTCTGTTAGTCTAGTTTCTGTCTCATTTGTGACATAAAGTTAAAAAGTATACTAAAGCTTTTCAAAGACATGAAGACAAAGCAATGCCTTGGATTGTTTTCATTATTTCAAACTATTTGCTTTTGTACAATTATTAAAAAGTATACTGAAGCTTTTCAAAGACTTGAAGACAAAGCAATGTCTTGGACTGTTTTAATTATTTAAGACTATTTTCTTTTGTACAATTATAAAGTTCTAATTACAATTGACAAAGAGAATCTAAAGTAAGGACGAGTAAATTAATTTACTAGCAAGAGTAAAACAAAAAATTGCAAGTATTACGAGAACAAAAAATACCAAATAAAAAGATAACATGACTTGCAATCACGAGAACTTCAAGCACAGAAAGAGAAAAAGGTTGTAGGAGAAAACCACGGAGAACTATTGTATATTGTTTGACTAAGGGACTTAGTAAATCCGTGTAATGTGAGTTTATGATTGTATGCTGGGTGTGAATGCTTTACTACTAATAAGGCGGCAACCCGACAAGCGGTAACTGTTATACATATTTAGCCAGTCATAAAATAATATATTATGCCTTATGTTTGTATACATTTTTTGCAACTATATGTTTTTGTAAAATTATATTGTTCAAAATGTTTCGTATAAACTTTACTAAACAATTGTTTTTTTCTACCATAAAAAGTTCACAATATTCACTAACAGATTTTATCTATTTATCTTTTTAGTTCATTCAATCATGACATAAAGTTAAAAAATATACTGAAGCTTTTCAAAGATGCGAAGACAAAGCAATGCCTTGGACTGTTTTTATTATTGAAAACTATTTGTTTTTGTACAATTATTAAAAAGTATACTGAAGCTTTTCAAAGACATGAAGACAAAGCAATGCCTTGGGCTGTTTTAATTATTTAAGACTATTTGCTTTTGTTTCTTGACTGTTTATTAATCACAATCATGCATTTCCTTGGTGTCGATATCACCACTAGGTACATGCTTTTGGATCCGCAAACAATCATGCATTTCCTTGGTGTCGATATCACCACTAGGTACACGCTTTTGGATCCGCACATACACTAGTGTGAAGAATAAAATTATTCTAAGAAATTCCGATTCTTAAAACCTACCATCACCTACGTGATTTAAGTTTTGGTTACTTATTCGCTAGAAAGAGAAAAAGTGTACATAAATAATAAAATCTAAACTTTAATTTTTCTTAAACTGCAACCTCCATAACTGGTTTCGATCACTGAAACTTCCATGTTGCCCTTATCCACCCAGCTACTTGTTATAAGCTTCAAGAAATTGAGCTTTTTCAAACTTACGTTAGTTGTCGCTCCTCCACCAACCTCCCTTGAACTTATTCCAACCCATATTCCACAATTGTTTTAACATTAAAGAAAAAAAACGAGGAACACTACACTATATGGATTGTGCTCCGCGAAGAGTATCATTTTTTTGTTAAACTTTCAAATAATATAATATTAATATTTAACATCTTATGACGGGATATTGTTCATACAAATAAATAGTTGATGTTGTTTGTCTGGTATAAGTGATGTCCACAAACACCATGATTGTAATAATAATAAGCCATGTCAAATGGAGAGTAGGATCGAGCCAAAGCTTGAGAACTCAACTTCTCCACTTTCTCCAAAAAGGCGACCATGACTTGGTTCCTTGTTTCCACCGTGAAGCCTTGTACAACTCCAGGATTGAACTTGCATTGTGGTACTCTATACTCACTGAATCGCAGAAGAGGTTCTCTTCTGCAAAATCTGCAAAATTTTCTGTCAAAGACATTTTATTCCAAGTTAAACTACTTGTAATAAATCAATGCAAACATCACATCTTGTTTATCTGTAGTGATTGTATGTACCTGAAGACACATCATATCCATTGAACCGTAGCAGCCGAAATGCTAAAGCAAAACAATCGACATTCGAAAGTATTTCTTCATCCCTTTGTAGCCAAAATCTTCGGAGAACAAACACTACAAAAACATTTAGAATCAATTAATTAAAAAGTTATTATTGCAGAACTGTAGAAATAAAATTACGTGCATGTCGTATCTAAACTCCTTACTATCTCCTCTCTGCAAAATTGACCAATTCCCAACTGCTGGAGATTGTCAACCGTATGGAGTTCACTGTAACTAGTGAGAGGATAAACTGCAGGAACTGTGGAGGGCATAGGGATAAAAAGAAAAGAAAACCGAATCGTGTTTAAATACACATAGACTATGCTAAAGTTCAGATTACCTACGGCCATAATGTTGGTAGTACATAAGTTTTACCTGAACCGTTGCCTTGGAGAGATTGAATTTCAGGCCACCAATATAATAACGAAACCCCAAAAACCCAAGCCCACCAGTGCAAAGCTCGGAACTTTTCACATTCTCTAGAGAAGACTTGATCTTTTTGTGAGGTGACACTTCACCATCATCCGAATTACTGCTTCCATTAACGGATTTTCGAACAAAAGACTTGTGAGGACTGGTTCCTTCTTCCTTATCAACTTTTATATGGTACAGATCTTCAGACACTCTCTCGCCTGACCTTATGTTGTCCTCAAGCCATTGCTAAAGTAGGTACTTTCTGGAGCAAGCAATTAACAACAGATCAAATAACCCAGCAGAACATAAACAACTAGATTTTAGGGGGACCAAGAATTTGCACAGAAAATTGACTCTATTGACGAGTTTTATGCCCAATTGCTGAAGAAGAACCGACAAGCTAATGGCACAAAAGTGAGTGATCTTCTTGGACAAGCGATCCTCAATAGTAGCACCCATTTGGACCAACTTCTGCTTCCAAATCTTCAAGCCACCAACATAACAGTGAAACCCCAAGTCAACGAAAGATTAAAAGCCTAGCGTTGAAAATAATAACCAGAACAAAATAATTAGAAAAATATCTTGTTTACCATATGAAAGAAGTGTAGTTAGCATAAACACTTTTACGCATTTCTTCAGCAGAAGCTTTCTTCAAATCCATAAGATAAGAGCACAATTGCCTTATTTCCTGCAACAGATCTGTAAACAAAACCCATACAACACGGAAACCAACAACACCTGCAACAGATCTGCAAATAAAACCCATACAAAACGGCAACCAACATATAGATCAGGACATGATCTATAGAGGTGAGACATCCATGCGCCTCTAGGAAAGATTAGTTGTACGTGGTTAAGCAAGAAAATCTTTTGAGAGAGGAGCGAGAGAGAACCGAGAAGGAGAAAGAAAAAAAATTGAGAGAGAGAGAGAGAGGAGAGAGAGTGAATCGTGTGAGAGAGGAGATTATGAGAGAGAATCTATCAGCACATATATGTCAACATGAACGAATGCTAACCGTCAGATCAAAGGGACGAACGGGATGCATTTTGTGTTCGTCCATCCCATTCTCCCTTAGTAAGTATACTTAATAAAATGGGAGGTGAAAGCGCCGTCAAATACTTTGTCCTCTTTTGCCGTCCATACCTTTTCTTATTGAATCTCAACTGCTCATTTATGTGGAATTCACATAAATAGATGGTTGAGATTTAATGGAACAAAGTAAGGACAGAAAAGAACGATAGAGGATCACGTCCAAAAACTAGTTGACAAACTACAAGTTAGAGGAATAATTTATGGCGTTTTAGGGTATGCTTTTGCTTTGGATATCACTGCAAGGGAAATTTAAGCTGCTGCTAAGGTAATAAAGTTTTGTTCCCCCTATGCGTGCCTATCTAGTCGGTAGTAAAAAAAAAAAAAAGAGACTTATCTTTTAGATTTACCTTAGAATACTTCTTTTGCCGTCTTTATGATGTCATAAAAATGATTTACTGATTCCTTTTCGTTACTATTAATCAAATGAAGTACCCATAATAAAATCTCACAAACTTAAATGACAAATTTATATTGAGACTAAAATTTGTTATCTTCAAGTATAATTTTAAAAATCTCCAATTTAGCATTAGATTTAGTACTTTAGGATACAACTCGTCTTTCATTTATAAACATTTGTCACTATTCTTTCTTTATCAAAAGAAAATACAAAAGTGATAAAAAAATTAGTTGCAAATCTTGTAATAGAAGAACAACACAAATTTCTTCCATTAGTAAAATTTTCTCTCATTAAATTCAAGATAAGTGCACGATTATATATGAATTTGGTTACTTTTTTTTACTTTCTACATAGTTTTATCAATAATAGGAAAATATATAGTGTTTCTTATATTTTCCAACATCATTTCAATGCAATATGCAGCACAAGATTCCAATAAATAGAATTGTATTTGCTTTGCAATCTTCTTCCAGATGCCTTATAAGTAAAATCATTGTCAATAATAAAATGAGCAATATTGTTTGACCCAATTTCATTCGCAACTTTATCAAATATTTGAAACAAAATATCAACATTCCTAACAAGATCAGATACATTAATAGATTTCAAAATTATCGCCCATTTTTGTAAAATAAATCAAAAAATTAATAATAGACTCATGTTTTCTATTTGTCTAATTATCACACATGATTGAACACACATAAATAGCTCGTCATTCTTCTTTCATCCAAATAACTTTTTATTTCATAAATAAAGCTAGTTAAAAGTTTACCTCTGTAATCATCAATTAAATGAGCTTTGTATCCTAGTATATAAGAGACAATAACATCCACCATAGGCCGAAAATAATAAGATTAGGCAGCATTAAATTTTATACTTGAATCACATCACCTTCTAGTCATTGTCATTTACACATTATGAGATGCTTCTCTAGATTGTAAGGCACAACAAATTAAAGGCTCAACTTTAGGAATTGTTCGTGGTAGAAAAAAATTAAACTTTTGTCTTCTTCTTTTCCTAACATCAGGTACAACATTCCCTTCTTATTGTGTAGGAATACTATCACCTTCAATATCCTTACTATTATCCTAACCATTAACAAAATAATTTTTACTACCGATTTCATAGTTCAATATTTGTCTTCTATCTTTCTTACGTTGATATTCGTCAAGCAAAGTCTTCTTTTGTTATTTCACATAATGATTCTCTTTCTTACAAGGATTTGTATCACCTTTAACCCTAGTTAAATGTTTTTTTAATCTAGTGATTCTTCTACTTTTCAAATATTTGTTACAATACCAACAAATGATATAGTTCTTCATTCACTACAAGAGTTAAGACATTTAGTGATAATTTTTTTGTGACTAACTATTGTTTCGTCACAAATATGAGATTTTTTATGATAAGACAATTGATTGTCACTATTGTTTGGATTGACTGTGATGATTTATTTTTTTGTCACTAATACAAAAGTAATTGTGACAATTTAGTATCTTTCACAATTAAGTTGTCCCTATTAATATATTAATAGTGACAACTTTTCTTTTATCACTAAGTTTTGTCATTAAAAGTCTATGTAATTTGGCGCCAAAATAATTTTGATGGGAATAAATTGTAATTGTGACAAAACATATGTTAGTAACTAATATTTTTTATTTGTTGTGACAAAATATATTTTGGTCACTAATATTTTTTTCTTTTTGTTACGAAATGGTTAATCATCACACAATATTTTACTTGTTGTGACAAAAAATTTTGTCAATAAATATTCAATTAATTAGTGTCTACTTTATATTGT
>JANQBM010000221.1:20295126-20323129 GCA_025594535.1 Erythroxylum domingense | reverse complement strand
AAACAATTGATTGATACAATTGTTTGGATTAATTGTCACTATTAATATATTAATATTGTCAAAATTTCTTTTATCACCAAGTTTTGTTATTAAAAGTCTACGTATTTGTTCTGATGAAAACTTTTGTCAATAAAAATTCAATTAGTTAGTGTCTACTTTCCTTTTTCGTGAAAGAAAATAATAAAAAAAGAAAGGGGAAGAGGTTGATAAATTGTGAGATAGCAAGTTTTAATTTTAGAGTAATTAGGTTGTAAGGTTATAATTGTTTGAGTTGGTTAGAAGCGAATTTGTAATTTGTAGGAGTGTTTTTTTTTTAAGTTCTTTTATTTTTGGCGGACTAAATTGAGTAAACGTAAATGTTAAGCCCCTCTGCAACCCTCTATCCTCATCATCTCTGGACCCAAAGCTGAAAAACATGTACCAATCTTTTGAGCTCTCTTCAGTGTTGTATATCAGCCAAGAACCTCACTTTACGTTACCCATGTCTATTTACAAGACCCAATTCAATAAGAAGCTGAAAAAGAGAATAATCTTCAATACCCAAATGGCAAAGTTAGCGTTTCTTCATTCAAGTTCCAATCGACTCTTCTTGACAGGTAATCTACTCTCTCTCGGTCCTCATTTAGAAAGTAGGGCTTTCTTTAAGAGTTTGCTTCTTATTCGAGGGACTCTTCGTGAGATTACAGTGTCTCCATGGGGTTTTCAATCTTCTTCCATTCAGCTGTACTCAACAGGTAATCTTCTCCTTCTCTGACAACTTTTTGAGATTAGGGTTTTTAAATCTCTAAGAATTTCTGCAATTTTGGAGATGAATAGGGACTCTTCGTGGGCTTGACTCTTCGGTGACATTCGGAAGAGGAAGATGAGAGCTCAGATTCTCAGTTGTACTCAACAGGTAAGAATGTCCCTCTATATCATCTTTTTGAAATTAGGGTTTTGAATCTCTAAGCAAATTCTTCAATTACAGAGATGGTAGGGGACTCTTCATGGGCTTGACTCTTCGGTGACAGTCGGAAGAGGAAGATGAGTACTCAGGTAAGTTCCTTTTCATGAACTAGTATATTTCTTCTTCCTTTGATCTGTTTTGTCAAAAACTGGAAATCTGATATGATATCTCTGGACATGAATTGCTTCCTTATATGTTTACAGGGATTGCAAGATCTTCCTTGAAAGAGAGGATGAGCTTTCCTATACCAATATGTGTTTAATTGCTTTCATATTTCTTCTTTCTTTAGTTTGAGAAGATCCCCGCATGATATAACACAGTATGAACTAATGAAACTGTGAACTTGTGAATGCTCCCATTCCTGTGTTCCTCCTTGTACAGGGCATAGTTCTAATATGTAAATACCTCGATTTCCTTTATGATCTGTGGTAGTGGATAGTTTCTGCATAGTTTCTAAATAGTGGATTTCCTTTATTCAATCAATTCTTCTACCAAAGAAAAGAGGCAGTCTTCAAATTCCAAATCACTCCCAAAATTCATCTGCGACATCTGCATTGAGCCAAAGTATAATGAAGAGTCATTTCTCATAAAGGGGTGTGTTCATTCTTATTGCAGAGATTGCATGGTCAAGATATGTGTAATCTTTGTAAGATAGCACATATCTTTAATAAAGGCAACAATATTATTCATTTTTTAAATTTGAAGTATCAATGTTTATGAATTCACTCTTATTCTTATCTTAATCCTCTGTTCTCGTCTTCTCTTGCAATTTAAGATGGTTATCTTTCTGGTATTAAGATAGCCCATTCTTAATTATTTACATTGTTATTGGTGGTGGGTCTTTTTTCCCCCTATGTTTTCAATTAGGAATATAAGATAAATTGCACTTCTTGCAGAGAACTTGTTGGTCACAAAGGATGTAATTGAAATTGCTGACTTCAGTCTTGTACGAGAAATAAATTCTTAACCACCATATACTGAGTATGCCTCAACATATTGGAATGTTATATTTCCCTTATTCTTTTAACTTTGTGCCAATTTTGGTATTACAGTAATTATGATGTCATACTACGATTCTTCTGTGGATATGATAAGTATTAGCCACCTGAAGTTCTGCTTCAGTCATTCGTATATCATTGTAAAGTTGGTTAGTAGCAGATCAGTTATGTTCTACATTTCATGAATTAATGTAACTGTGTTACATATGTATCACATATTCTAATGAATACATAACTTTGCAGTAGATATATGGGCAATGGGTGCTATTATGGCTGAGCTACTCACTCTTTGACCTCTTTTTTGGGGTACTAGGTATAGGTTGAAAACAATCTAAAAGGGAGGTTGAATAGATCTTTTAATCTTTTCGCAAAGTGATACAAAACAGAGAATTAAAACACACGAAATAAACAAAACAAATCAAAATGTAAAAGAGTAGAGAAGAGAGGCAAATACAATGTTTATAGAGGTTCGATGCTAAGACCTATGTCCTCTATCTAAGCTCCTACTTTGGATTTTGTCAAAGCTCTTTACTACATACTTTTTAGTTCAGTGTGAACTCTTCCAATCAACTTGACTTTTGGCTCATGCTACACCTTACAGATGATTTGTTTTCCCGGCACAAATCCTACCTTCCAAGCAATTCTTCTCTAATCACTCAGATCATAATATTAACAATGATAGTAATGAAGTAGTAAAGCTCAGTACAGCTGAATACAATTAGAATATGCTAAGAGCAAATTGAGAGCAATAAGAGGATAATTTTGAACTATAGCATATATGATTCTCTTTGGACTTGTGTAATCAATCCTCTGAAGTAAAGTCTTTTATCTGCAGGCTTCAAGATGTTTATAGACGTTGTAGAACTCTCTTAGCCGTTGTATAAAGATTTTCTCTCGTTTGAAATCAATTGACAAAGTCAAATTTTGTTCAGCTATAACTGATAATTGACTAGTCGGTATGTAATAGTCGACTAGTACATTATAGTCAACTTGACTTCCAAGTGTTAGTCGACTAGCACAAACGTTTTTCATGAATCTTTCAGCTCCGCGCTTCAAGTAGTCGACTAATAGCATGATAGTCAACTAGTCCATTTATCCAACTAACAGGTCTGATTGATGATAGTCGACTTGCAACATGATAGTCGACTTGTCCAGTTCTCCAATTGACAGATCTCATAAAATCTCCAATATTTGATTGTTGAGATACATATTTGAATTCTTCATGTACGATCTTCTCTCATGAATTCCACGTTGTTTAATTCTGATACTCATTATTACAAACTTGATCTTCATAAATCGACTTATCTAATTTTCATCTGACTTGTAATTCATCAACAACATAATAGTCAACTTGTGCCAGCATTAGTCGACTAGTGTTCCATCTCATCAACTTTATTTTAATCCAATTAACCTGAAATTATTTCTTAACCATTTCCTTAAATTTTATTATTATCAAAACTTAGAAGGATTTAATTTGTCAACCTCCATTGGTCCAACAATCTCCCCCTTTTTGATAATGACAAAACATTTAGAAATTGTTTAAGAAATTGAAAACAAATAAAATTGATCAAGGTTTTTATGCCTTATCTTTTTGGTTAGATTGTCTCCCCCTTAATCAATAAATCAATGAACTCAACATAATCAACGAATCCAACAATAATATTTCAATTCACAATTGTAATCCAACAATTGTATCACTTCTTCTTTTCCTCATTTTATACCACAATTTTATAACTTCTTTTTCTCTTTTTTTTTCTTTTCCTCATTTTATACCACAATATTACCACTAATTTCTATTACTTTGCACACAAAGGAGGTTTTTTAATCAGTTTTCTCATGCGCTTTGTACTGTTACTTCATCCTCAATTCGGTTGAATTGAAACTCGACATCTTCCTACTGGTGCTTAGGTAGAATCCAAATAAAAGGCCTAAAGGTATGTATTTTGGGCAATTTTTATGGTCCTTTTTATTATTGCATAAGGAAATTTGACTCTAGGATTGCTGATGATGTTCAGAAGAGAGAATGGAAATAAGCACTGCAGTTGGTGCCATTACCAAAATTGTTTGCCAACCTCAAGATGGAAGTGTGACAACTGATGAAATAATGATCATCCGCTCCTATAGTTTTGATTTCTTAATCCTATTCTTTTTCTAAGATTGTTGTATTTTTCTTCCGTAATATAATATGCAAAAGTGGACATCTTCCATCTCTAACAAAGCATGCAGCCCCTTTTCAATTAATCCAGTTAATTGTATGTCATGTAGCTCTATCAATTTGTCACATGATAGCAAAAATCTCATTGCTCAAATATATTTTTCCATTTTTTATTAATAAACGAATGAAGTAATGAAATTGTGGGCCTATTTTATTTTATTTTCAATGATAATGGAATTCTACTATAAATTACATATTTTAAGTAAATCATTTATAAATCAGTGATTTACTATCCAAAATTCCTAATAGTTAGAATGCTTATAAAATTACAAATATATTAATATATATTATATTAAAAATAATTAACATAAGTGTATAATTAAAAATAGAAACAAAATAATAAAACTAAACATTTTTTTATTTTCAGTTTTTATATTAGAAATTTAACAAAATAGATTTTTGTTTTCAATTTTTACATTAAAAATGTCAATCAAGCAAATTTATGTTTTTTTAATTAAAAATATAAAATTAAAATTAAAAATCACAACAGAAAAATAAAGTGAAATCAAATGATAGCTAAATTATTTTAAAAAGCCCTTCTATTTCTCCTTTCAATTACTCAGTTATTTATTAATTTCGTTTTGCACCTAACCTTCCACTCTACGAAATCCATGATCCCCGATCGGCACAACTTGGAACTATGGTTGAAAGCCTCATACTCACGTTTTGCTGTTCTCAAAGTAAAGCTTACCGTCATCAAATCGAGTTATCCGTTGTGAATGGGAACACAATGCAGGTAGATGGAGAAATACGCCGAAAGGCTTACCAAGGACATGATTTCCATACCTCATCAGCCAAATGGGTTCAATTATGATACTCTTGGAAGGGGACGTTATACTAACAGGTACTGAAATAGACTTATCCTATTTCAGTTGAAATATGTTCGTAAGATTACTCTCAAAGTTACAGGTTAACAGGATAATTGTCGAGAACGGAATTTAAATGTTTTTAGTTGGCAACTGACGCAGATTCTGATTTGCATTCATCATCCATTCTATTGGTTTATAGAAATAAATGCAGCATGATAGTTAGAACTACATTTTTTGTTTTTCATATTTTGTCATTTCCGCCGGGGATCAAATTATTTTACCTGCAACGTCTGCAAGTGCATGTACCATTTTGCTGCTTCTATTTAATTTTAAAGTTGATCCTGGGTTTGATTTAAGGAAAAGTGAAAAGAAAAGGATTAAAGGTTTAGCCCTTGTCTTGAATCCCATGGGCTATCCGAAGAGGCTCTGTTTAACCTCAGAAGTCAAACTTTTTGCTTATCTGTTCGTGCAGGCACACCACATGGTGCTGTGCTGGGGCCATTAAGGCAGGACAAAAAGTAACTGCGGGCATCACGGATCTTCTTGATGTTAATTTTAATGTTGAGAAACGTAGAAAGAAAGTAGTTGAGAAACGTAGAAAGTAATGTAAACGCAGATCATAGTTATCATGTAAACGCAGATCATAGTTATCGGTCACATTTTCATCGTTAACTTTGACAAAGATTCTATCTTGATCGTCTAGCTCAGGTACGTATGAACATTGTTATGAATACTTTTTTGGAGTTTTAGTATCTGAAAGGTGAAATGGAATGTCGCCTTCAAGAAATTGCGAGAAATTATAGTCGAAGTTTTGTGTTATTGGCCTGTATTATGTAACATGCCTGGTCAAAGTGTGGTTAAGCTTTTCCGTCTTTGTTCAAGATTAACAAACCAAGCTAAAGATGACCTTTTCTTGGGTTAAAGGCTGAATAGGATAATCCAATCAAAGATAGGAACACATGAAAGCTTAGTCATACGGATTTTAGAACCTGGATGAGTATGTATGTATGTTATACACAGTAGTACTAGCAGAATTTTGGATGTAATTATTCTGTAGACAAAAGCAGCATGGAGCCAAAACAATACAGGTGGAGATAACATGAGATGAACTCGCTCCAACTCCAAGCATGTTGATTATTAGTATATATTACTTCATCCAACATAAACATGTCTATGGTGAAGCTTGAAAGATTTAAAGAAGTAGATCAGAACTTCTCAAAGAAATCGTAGATATGCTTATTGACCTCATCGGGCTTCTCTTCATTCAGGAAATGGGCTACCCCTTCTAATATAACCACATCCTGCAAGAGTGGAACGTCTCTATTGAACCCACCCTTATGAATATAATCCTTGGCACTCAGAGAATTATAGGTAAGGTCCTGATCGCCAATAACAAACTTAGTGGGCACTTTCACCTTGGCCCCAGTCCATGGGGCAGTGAGTTCCCAGTTTCTGCATCGTGGAAGATGGCATTGTCAAAGGATAAAAAGGAGTGAAACATTAAGGTATTTCATGCCTATGTTGCCAAACTCCAAATCAGTCTAGTGCTAAACTAGTACACAAGGCATTCAAGACCCAGGATGTAAACCAAATTGCAAGCAAAAGACCTTATGGAACAATCAATATGGGACAAACTAACTTGTGTGCAGGACACGTTCAAGGTTACTTCCATCAAGAGAAGATCAAAGTGAAAATAGGAACATACCTGTCAAGATTTCGGTAATAATTCAATCCTCCCGTAAACCCTTTCTTCTCAAACTTGCTAACGTAGTACTTGACATCTTCCTCAGACAGCCAAGAAGGCAACTCAATAGGAGAGTCCAGCCGTTTGCCAAATCCTTTGCCTTTAGGTAAAAACAGTGGACCTGGGGTTCGGTATGCCAAAAATTCTTTAATGACCCTCTCAGTACCCATCTGCTCAAATTCAGCTTCTATTTCTCCAGGTTGCTAAAGGACATTTTATGTGTTTCATAAACCATTTAGCGGACTTGGGAAGTAGACAATGAGATGCTATAACATTATAAACTACAAAAATCAAAAACTAACCAGAAATCTGACGATGTAGTAATCATCACCATAGACAGCCCTCAAAGTCTCAACAACCTTCCTCTTGGGATTCCTAGGATTGAACACCACACTCATGCTGACCAAAGCCTTGACTTTGTCAGGCCTAAATAAACACAAGTACCACGATACTAAAGCACCCCAGTCATGCCCAACAACAAAAACCTTGTCTTCATCAGAACCCAGAGAGTCAATTAGCCCGACAAGGTCGGCTACGATGTGAAGCACCGTGTAGCTCCCAACATCCTCAGGCGCGTCGCTATCGCCATATCCTCTCAGGTCCGGCGCCACAGTCCGGTACCCGAGCGCTGCCAGAGCCACGATCTGGTGGCGCCACGAGTACCAAAGCTGAGGAAACCCGTGAACGAAGATGATCACCGGACCGTCATGTGGGCCCGCCTCGGCCACGTGGATGTTAACCCCGTTAACGTTAACGATTCTGTGCTGTATCGAGTCCATGGGTTGTGTCGAAGTTGTGTTATTGTACGGGTGTGTTTTGGGCTTAGCATTTGTACTGCAATAAAATGAAGAGGGAGGATAAGAGGAGCAGCTGAGAATTGCGATAATTACGATGGTTGCCCCTACTAGCAGCTTACGGCAGATATGATGTGCCGTCATAAGTTCGTTTTTGGAACAGATGTTGACTGACGCGTATGTTTGTCGGTTATTGGAATTTAGACAATGTCCCAACCGATTCGAAACGTGGTGCTTAAGGGAGCAAGGTACCTGTATTGAGCTGAGAATCTTTAATTAGATTGTAAAACCTATTTCAACAGACCACTTCAACTACATTATTGAATTAAACTAGCCTAAAATTGTGTCTTCTGCTATTGTAAAAACTTAAACTTGTGAATTTAAACAAAACTTCAAGAAAGGTGACAGAATTTTATGTCTCTTGCATTCAAAAGGTAGAATCGCCTGTTCTAAAGGACGGATTTTTGTATCTCTAAGAAATGGCCGGTTGTTAAGATGAGAATGAGATGCTTGTTTTGTCGAAGAAATTGGATCCCTTACGTTTCCTTTTCATTTTAGCTGCATAATTGCTTTGGAGTATTGACGCAAGGAAAGGACAACGGTTTCTTGGGTTTTATAGGCCTCACTTCGTCGCTCCGATAACTTCCGGAAACTTCCAATCACCCTAAAAAAGAGGTAGGCCCATTTTGTTTCAAATAGTTTGGTAAATATTTCAAGGACTCCTTTCTTTTCTTTCCTTCCAACGTATAATCATTGTAGAATGAGTGGAGGGTATGATCCTTCGATCTTATACGAGACAGAATATCAATTCAAGGAGCTTTCATGGGCTTTCTCGTTGGGATTGGGAAGTCCATTAGCAAATAACTATGTCTGTTTCAATTTTTTTCTTTCTATTTTTTACTAATTTAATAAATTATATTAAATTTAAGATATTTTAAAATATATAAGTTTTAATAAAAATAAATATTCATTTATAAATAAAATTTTAGTTAATAAAATATAATATATTTTCACTAAATATATCAATAAGTATTATATAAGAGACATAAATATTTGTTTATAAAAAATTATTATTAAGTTTAATCATATATATAAGCATTAAATATTAACAAATAATTTTTTTTGTTTTTATTTGAATAAAATAGAAATTAAAAAATGAAACAAAAACCAAAAACTAAAACAAAAACCATGTGTGAAACCAAACTAGCTCTAAGTTAACGGAGATATTTAATCACCTTATGAACAGATAGAAACTTTCTTGCCCAAATGATTATAACATAAAAGGCAGCTTATTGTTGCAACACTTGTACCGTTAAACCTATCATATTTCTGAGGAATTTATCGGGCTAAGTAGATTGCTGTTAAGGACATGTTATTCTTGCTTTCATACTCTCATTTGTAGTCATGCTTCTTAGATCGTAGACAATTGAAAGAGCACCATTATGTATTAAGCAAATCATTTAACCATCTATTAATCTGATGATTGGTACTAGACTTTGAAAGACAATTTTGCCCTTAGTAGCAATTTTGTGATTTTCCCTTTTGATGGTTAGTTAGTAATTGTCATTTTAGTTTTTCAATAAATTACCGGTTAAATTACGTAATTTGATACAAATAAGGATAATACATTGGCTCAATAAATAATTTAGATTAATGGGTCGAATTTCGGATGAAAATGGATCTCTTTTAGTGTGAACCTAGCCCATATTGGTCTTATGATGGGGAAGCCCGATATGGAAGCTATATAAATAGGTTATAGTCTCCTGCAGTTTCTCATATCATTCACGAGCATTCAGAACTCTGACTCGTTAAGAGAGCTTGTGTTTTGAGAAAACTACAGAAAGGCCTAGACCACGTGTCGATGAACATTTTCTATAAAGGTCTTGTTTAGCAACCGAAATCAGCTTCAGAAAATGAGATGAAACCGAAATTAGGTATTTCACATTTCTTCGTTTTTAATCCTTTCAAGATCGATTATGGGTACATAATAAAGTATGTGCTATGTATTACACGTGGTATCAGAGTGATTACGTGATCGGATTGTAGAAAACGAAAGTTTTTTGGTTTTTCATCTCATATGGTTTTTCTCCGTTTTTGATTCGTTTTTCAATTTTTTTACTTAAATAATTACGTAGAAGTGGTATACATAAGGTTAGTCATGAAAATCTGGTCAAAAATGGGTCAAACGGAGCAAAACTCAAGTCTTCAAGATGCCAGAAATTGCCTCCGACATTAGAGGCAAGGAAGAATGTCAGGCGCGTGCACGACCTGCTACAATGATGAGGGTGTGCGTCGTACGGCTGGCGCGGACGCCTCCCACGTTCCAACCTGCATGGGAAAGCAGGCGCGTGTGATGCACGCGCCCATTCAGTCCTTCCACATGGCATAGGCCGATGGAAGACACGTGGCGGCAAGTGCGTCGCACACGCCACACAGTAACAGCGCATCTATGCGTGGGCTATAGGTGGCACGCGTGGGTGAAAAAAAAAGAAAATTTTATAAATTCCTATAAAGCTATCCCGAGTATTTTTGGGTCAGTTTTCGAGTCTAGGAATTTTTTTAAGTGATTTTTCAATTTTTGTGGATTTATTACATTGGTAATTGGATTCCAAAAAAAGTTTTAAAATTTTTTTAAAGCCGATTTTGAGTGCATTTTTATACTCCGAACTGCACATAAGGGAGACATTTAAAGTTTTATGTCTCGTATGGTAGGTTCGGTATTCGAAAAAGTACAATGAACACTCTCATTGAGATTTTTTAAGTAAAAATCTCAAATAAAGTTTAAAGACAATGTTTTCAATTTTTATATGTGATTATTTGACTATGCATTTAGTTTTTGCATTTATAATTAATTTTCACATACATTATGCCCATATAGGATGTTAGGATGACATAAAGTTATATCCCTTGTGTTTGTGATACTTTTGGGTACTGATAAGATTATAGTCATGACAATGGCCTTTCGAGTCAGTATTTGAATTGTATCACTTGCATGTTTAGGGATGTCTCTGTTCTCATATTAGGTTATTTTGCCCACAGGTGTTGACCTTATATGAGATTATGAGATGTACATAAAAATATTTGATAGAGGAAGACCAATATTTAAATGATCTATTCACCCACAGGTAGTAGTGTCATGAGAGTTTATGGTTTATACTTTGATCGTTTTTATGTAGAGGTCTAATTGCATATATTATGTAATCAGCCCACAAGTGTTTCATAATATGTGCAATCGGATTCTCTGTATAGATACTTTTTTAGTGCTTTAAAGTATCGCTGTTATCCTGCATTTATACTAATTTTGACATTGTCTTTTTTGTTTTTCAGTCACCTTTTCAGTCAACAACAATGCTGTCACTATTGAAATCTTAAATAGTTTCAACTACAAGAAGTGGAAGAAGGACGTGGAGTTCGCATTAGAGATTGCGAACATTAGCATGGCCATGCATGTTGAGCGGCCTCCCCTACTTACAGATGTCAGCTCAGAAGCTAACAAAGCAGTTATGGTGACCTTGGAAAGGTCAAATAGGCTGTGCTATTTGACCATCAGGAGGTTGATACCGGATCACCTGTTGAGCAAACTTGCGGAGATGACAATAGCAAAAGAGTTCATGGACAGCATTTCCCAGAGGTATAAGGTCTCTTCTAATGCTGAGAATAGCGCCTTGATCAAGGAGCTTTTCTCCATAAGGTACACCAGAGAGGGAGGCGGGCGGGAGTATATCATTCAGATGGTGCACCTTCAAAGCAGGCTGAAGGCACTTGATATACCGATCCTTGACCACTTG
The DNA here is from genome assembly GCA_025594535.1 of Erythroxylum domingense. NCBI lineage: Eukaryota > Viridiplantae > Streptophyta > Magnoliopsida > Malpighiales > Erythroxylaceae > Erythroxylum > Erythroxylum domingense. The sequence continues at coordinate 20,311,835 of JANQBM010000221.1, read as the reverse complement.
ATAGTGCATCAGGCACTAAACACTCTTCCACAGGAGTTTGAGATGTTGGTCACATCTTGCATCTCACAGGATGAGACTTGGGACATCAATGCCTTGATTTTCCAGTGTGCTGCAGCAGAGGAGAAGATCAAGAGTTCTCCTCATTCAGCTATGTATATAGCCGTGAAGGGCAAGGGGAAGGCTAAACCCCAGTAGCCTAAGGGCAAGGGTAAGGGTAAGACACCCAAACTCTCTCCTCAAATTCAAAGTGGGCAGTCAAGCATTGCCAAGGGCCCATATGATCTTAAGAGTATGAGATGCTTCTTTTATAAGAAGAAGGGGCATAGGAAGTCTGACTGCTAAAAGTACAAGCTTTGGAACATCAAATAGGATATGTTAAGTAACTCCTTGGCCTTTATGATTCATGAATCCAATATGGCTATAACCACATCAAGTTCTTGGTGGTTAGATAATGGAGCTTCTAACCATGTTGCTTCTACGATATAGGGGTTCATACCCAGGAGAAGGCTGACTATAGGGGAGCAGAAGCTGATGGTTGGGAACAATGAGGAGATGGACGTTTTGTATGTAGGAGATATAGGATTAAACCTCGATACGAGGTTTATTTTATATCTACGAGATACATTTTATATACCGTCTTTTAAATGGAATCTAATTTTTATATCAGTTTTGGATAAGGAAGGTTATTGTTTTGTATTTGATAATGCAGTTGTAAATATTTCTATTAATACAAGACATATCGGTATAGCCTTCTTATCCTAAGGGTTATATAGTATGTGTTTTATTCCTAATGAGTTGTATGCCTCTTCGTATTTTGCCAAACCTGTTACTCGAAAGAGGACATCCATAAAGGACACATCGTACATATTGTGGCATAAACGCCTTGGCCACATTTTTAGGGAGAGGGTTAAGAGATTGATAAATGATAACATTCTCCCAACTCTAGACTTCAGTGATCTGGAGACATTTGTCGATTGTTGAAGGGCAAGTTAATAGATGATTATTCCCGCTATGGTTATGTGTTCTTGCTTAAAGAGAAGTCTAAAGTTCTTGATAAATTCAAGATCTTCAAGATTGAAGTTGAGAACCAATTAGGAAGATTAATAAAGATTGTCAGATCTGATAAAGGAGGGGAATACTATGGTAGACATGGGGTTGTAGGATAGGAAAAGGGTTCGTTTGCCAGGTATTTGGAATCAATTGGAATAGTGGCTCAGTTCACTATGCCAGGTAATCCTGAGTAAATTAGTGTGGCCGAAAGGTGTAGTCGTAACCTAAAGGGCATGATGAGGTCAATACAGAGCTGGACTAACCTACCTAAGTACCTATGGGGCGAAGCCATCAAGACGGTATTATATATCTTAAACAGAGTCCCAAGTAATTCACTGTCAAAGATGCCTTTTGAGCTATAGAAAAGCTGAAAGCCAAGCCTTGCACACATTTGTGTATGGGGTTGCCTTACTAAGGTGAAGTTGTATAATCCTAATGAGAGTAAGTTGCAACCTTGTTCGACTCGTTGCTATTTAGTGAGCTATTTCGACCACTCTAAGGGCTGCAGATTTTATTGTAGAGAAGGAGGGGCCATAATAGTGAAATCATAGACGATGAAGTTCTTGGAATTAGATGTCTATGATGAGGGAGGATCCTTACATCCTCCAGAAGTTAGCAGGATTAATACTACAATCTTGTTGTATCAGCCTCTCATACAGTCAGCTTCGGTGGATACAAGCCCCAGCACCGTGCCTATATAGGCACGGGAACATACGCCTATTCAGGAGGAGAATTTTGAGGTACGAGATCCTGTGCAATTACGCAGATCCACCAGAGAGAGGCGGCCTGCTATCTCATCAAACTACATAGTCTATATGGGTGAGCAAGACTATAATATTGGACATACTAAGGATCCAGCTACTTTTTTAGAGGCCGTTTCTGGACCCCATGCGGATATGTGGTGGGAAACAATAAAGTACGAGATGCAATCCATGAGGTATAATAAGGTATGGGAGCTAATTGATTTACCTCAATATTGCAAATCCGTTCGTTGCAAGTGATTATTTAAGACCAAGAAGGACACACAGGGTTAAGTTGAGTGGCTTAAGGTGCGTCTAGTTGCTAGGGGATTCACTTAAACAGAAGGAGTTGACTTCAATGTCCCCTTCTCTCCTGTGTCCTCGAAGGATGCATTTAGAATGATCATGGCATTAGTAGCTCATTATGATATGGAGCTACATTAGATGGACTTGAAGATCGCTTTCCTTAATGGTGACCTTTATGAAGAGGTCTATATGGATCAACCTGAAGGATTTCAGGATCAGGATGCAACTAATAAGGTATGCAAGTTGAATAAGTCAATATATGGTTTAAAGAAAGCTTCTAGACAGTGGTACCTAAAGTTTGATGAGGTTTTGACCTTATTCGACTTTGTGGAAAACAAAGTTGAAAGATGCTTATACTATAAGATCAAGGGTAGCAAGTTCATCTTCATACTTCTATGTCGATGATATGTTGCTCGCGTCAAATGATTTGACCATGTTGCTTGAAGTTAAGCAAATTGTGGCCAAACATTTTGACATGAAGGATTTGGATGAAGCATCTTTTGTCCTTGGTATACAGATTCACTAGGATAGATCTCAACACTCTTTAAGCCTCTCGTAAAGTGCATACATCGAGCGGGTGCTACAAAGGTTTAATATGGCTGAGTATAGACCTATTGTAGCACCAATCTCTCATGGAGAGAGATTATCTTTGGCACAGTGTCCAAAGAATGAGGTTGAGAGAGAAGTTATGAGGGATGTTCCGTACTCTAGTGCTGTTGGTAGCCTAATGTATGCCCAGGTGTGCACTAGACCAGACATTGCATTTGTTGTTGGACTGCTAGGTCAATATCTAGCTAACCCAGGTGTAGATCATTGCAATGCAGTCAAATGGGTGTTGAGATACCTAACAGGTACCAAGGATTATACATTGATATATAGGAAAGTCAACGATTTGAGTCTCACAGGGTATACAGACTCCGATTTTGTTATGTGTTTAGATGATCGCAAGTCCACATTAGGATACATTTTAATATTGGCAGATGGTGCGGTATCTTAGAAGAGTGTCAAGCAGACACTGGTTACTTTCTCGACCATGCATGTAGAGTTTGTTGCATATTATAGAGCTGCTACACAGATGGTTTGGCTTAGAAACTTAATTTCTGAGTTATCTATGGTGGATTTGATTGTTAGACCCATCCGGTTGTACTGTGATAATCTTGCTGCAATGTTGTTTAGTAATAACAACAAGAGTATCATGGGGTCTATGCATTTGGAGGTCAGGTATTTAACCTTAAAGGAGCTGATCCAAAAGGGTGACGTTGAAGTGGAACACATCAGGACTGAGGATATGTTAGCTGATTCGCTGACTAAAGGACTTCGCCCACTAGTATTTGCTAGACATGTATCCAGTATGGGTGTGTTGAAGTCCTTAGACAGCAATAGTTAGAGATCATTGTATTTTGCTCCTTAAATGATTGTATATTTTGTTGTATTATGACATTATGATTATTTATTAATAAATATGATCATATTTTTTCTCAATAATAGCTATCTTGCATATAGTCATTATACATGTAGAAGTCTTAAGATTAAGGTCATCGGATATTTATAAAGTTTGACCTTGAGTCTATGTCATTAAACATATAAAGTTTTATAGATATCCTTTAAAGTTTCATATGACAAAGGGGGATATAAGTTTTTAATTCTATAAATTTTCTCTAATGCTATTTAGCATTTGGTTAGAGAACATAAAGGTTTTCTTTAATGCTTTTTAGCATCTGGTGAGAGGAAACAAGTTTTCTCTAATGCTGTTTAGCATTCGGTGAGAGAAAACGAAAATTTTCTACTGCATTTTAGCAATGTGGTTTAGTATAAAGTTAGAGAAATCGAGACTTATAGATGAAGATGATACATATTAGATCATAAAGGTATCAACGTATTCTGCAACACTCTATTTTCCCATTCATGTTAGTGAGGTATTAGGTATTTGTGATTATATTAGACCTGTGTCACACATGGAACATGTGTCTAATATTTTTCGGTATCGAAAACCTTACAGGACAAAATGTATGACTTTCATTACCTTTGGATCAAATATTTTTTAAAACTTTTGATACCACTAAAGTAGCATGACTTAACCGAGTTTTTAAACTGTTTTAAACTCGATTGCACTGCAATTAATAATTGTCCAAGGGGGAGATTGAAAGACAATTTTTCCCTTAGTGGTCATTTTGTGATTTTCCTTTTTGATGGACAGTTATTAATTGTCATTTTGGTTTTTCAATAAATTACTGGTTAAATTACGTAATTTGATCCAGATAAGGGTAATACAATGGCCTAATAAATGATATCGATTAATGGGTCGAAGTCCTGGTTGAAAATAGGTCTTTTTAGTGTAGACCTAACTCATATCGACCTTGTGATGGAAAGCCCGATATGGAAGCTACATAAATAGGTTATGGTCTCCTGCAGTTGCTCATATCATTCACGAGCATTCAGAACTCTGACCCGTTAAGAGGGCTTATGTTTTGAGAAAACTACAGAAAGTCCTAAACAACATTCGATGAACGTTTTTTATAAAGGTCCCAGGGAAATTTGAGCTCATTTGGCAGCCGAAATTAGCTTCAGAATACGGGATGGAATCAAAATCAGGTATTCTGCATTTTTTCGTTTTTAATCATTTCACGAACGATCTTGGGTATGTAATAAGGTTTGTTCTACATATTACAGACTTATTAATCTTAAAATTAGCCTTTATCCTCCAAAAGTGCGAGAGTTCGTTTAGTTTGGCAAGTCATAGATTTGGTTCTGGCTTTATGATATATTTACATCTCAATGAACTCATTCATATTAGTTTCTTAAACTTTATGGTGTAAGTCTTTTAGTAAACTATGCAATTCATTTTAGTTGGTAATTAATTTACCTTTTTTGTGCACATATGATATGTAAAAATTGATTATGAATTAAAGATTAATGAAATTAATAATATTAGTGTCAAAGTTTTTCTTCTTTTCTTTTCGTATGAAAATTGGTGAGAAAAAGTTTATCTTTCTAAAATTCTAACTCTAGAATAGTTAACATTGAATAATGACATGCCAATTTGAAGATGTATAGTCTCATATCGGCCAGTTGTAGAAGTTATCAAGATCAAAAACTAGTAAGACTGAAACTCTAAGTTAATGTGTATTAGGATTCAAAATTTGAATGAAGTTCTAAGGTTATTATCTTAAAATCAATTTAAATGGAGTATTTTAGTATGCATCAAGATTTATAATGTAAAACTTTTACTAGTTATGCATGCATATAATTGGAAATAGATGAGTTGTCATACTTAATGTGAATGTTTGAAGGTTAAGAGGAAGAGGAGACCTAGGGGTGGTCTATTAATGTGAAGGTTGCAATTGTTAGTTTATGTCTTTACATTTAATCGAATAGTTACAATTTAACATATGCTATTATTATTTTATTCAACAAAGGTACTATTTATTTTATATAATTATTATTTGATGTTTTAATACTAAAGGTAAATTCCTAAAATAATTATTTTTTAATTAAAATTATGATGAGATCATAATTATGATATTCAACATGTATTTATATATTATTTATAATTGTAGATTCATTAAAATGAGATATTAATAGAACATCAAAAATAGGATATGGTACATTTCTTTCTTATAAAGAAATAATTGATCTCATAAATTAAAGTATAGAAATACTTAATTATGTGAATGCTTATTAAAAAATAAATTTACTAAATTGGCCAGATTATGATGATCCCAAATAAAATATTAATTATATGTATATGGATTTCCTTATTATAGTAGTTATATAATTGATTCTATACTTGAGATCATTAAGGTATCTCATGCGAAAATTACTATGATGTGATGTTATTTATTACATGATATATTTAGGATAGCTCAATCAATGGTACTTAAATATGGTATGAACTATATGGAAATATTTGAGTAAGTCAATAAAGAATTCGTCACTCTAAAGTAATTTAGGAGAATGTTCTAATATTCTTGATTAGTAGTGCTTTAAAAAATTCTCTACCAGAGGGAATTAAAATTTGAAAAATTATTTTAAAATATTAATTATACATCATTTAGTAATTAGCAAAAACAAACATAATTGGATTTAAATAGAGCAGATACTAATTTTATGTTTTGTGTCCAACTAGAACATTAGGTAATGAAAAGATTAACTTACACATTATAACCATGCATGGATAGGCTGTATCAAAATACTTTCACGTTCCTTTTTTTTTAAGGAACAATCATTGTGTGCTTGGTGGGCTTGGTTACCCTTTTATTTATAAAATGGAAAATTTACAATAAGAGAGGGGGGACATAAACCTTACCTCTTGGATTTGAAAGAAAGGATGCAGGCATTATCCATAACATCTAGTGAATTTTGTGTGTGATTAGTGAGATTATGCAATAAATTAAAACCAAACAAATACAAAACATACAGTTTGCATTACTTAAGTCTAATATAAGGAAAGTGATTCTGATATAAAGTTAGAAGGCCATGCATGTGGATCGGTAAATCTTTTGCCACAAAAAATTGCTTAGGTTCTTATGAAGAGCTTGCCATTTTAGAGGGGCATCAACTAAGGTGTTAGCTTCCCTGTTGTGTGTTGAATCACCACTTCAATACCAGCCATAAAAGTTTTTATTTCTTCAAGAATCTCCCAACGTTTCCATAGACAAAGACTTTTAACATTCAAGATGTTAACCATTTATAGGGAATCAGATTCTAAAATGATTTTAGGTAACTAAATATAAACATAAGCATGGAGACATTCCTTTGTTGCAAGAAATTTAGCCTGAAGACTCATGACTATGCCAATGTTTTTTGTTCCAGCTAAAATCATTCCACCATTAGCATTTCTAATTATAAAACCAATACCTGAGGTACTTGGATTACTAAGCGAAGATCCATCTTTGTTTACTTTGTTCCAATTGATTGAAGGAGTTTCCCAGTGGAGAGTAATTATTCTCCATGGTTTAGGCTTTCATAATGTCAAGATTAAGCCACTGACAACCAGAAATTCTTCACCATCAGATCATTGGAATGGCCATATTGAATATGTTTTGTGAATTAAGTTCATAACGTGACTAGTGATGTCTTTTGATGTTGCTTGCACACCCTAAAAAATATATTTATTATGCGCTTTCCAAAGCTCCTAGCAAATAAAACTTACTAGAAGAATTCTAAGTTGCTGGGTAGAAAATTGTTCTTTATCATAATGCCACATTAGTTTGATCCAATCCCATAGATTTGATGTAACCATGAAATGCATGTTTAACTTGGTTATGAAATAATTCTAAATTTCCTGTGAAAAAGAACAACCAAAGAAAACATGATTAATATCTTCAATTGAAGAACAAAAAGAACATTTGGAAGGCATGTTGAAACCCATTCTCATGAGACATTCGATAATGGAAGCAAGCCATTTAAGAGTTTCCACTTGAAGAATGAAATTTTTGAAGGAATTTGTTTCCGCCAGATGAAATGTAAATTAGGGTGTTTCCTATGTGGCCTTCTCATAAAATGATAAGTAGAAGATATTGAGAATTTTCCGAATGCATTCAATGACTATATTCATAAGTCATGCTCATCATCCAATCTGAAAAATAGTGAAAGAATTTCGACAATGATGTTGTCGGTAGTTCAGCTATAATATCAACTCATCATTGTCCTTCTTGAGCCAATAGAGCATAGTTTGTTATTTCTCTTCTGGAAACAAAAGCGTTTTGCTCCATGGAAATCAAATTAGGAAGAACTTTTTTCAGATGTTTAACAAGTACCTTTGTAATAACCTTATTAGAAAAATTACATAGGCTAATAGGTCTAAAATCTGAAAAAGTCGATGGGTTTTGCTTCTTCAGTAGTAAAGATATCAATGTGCATGCCATATATTTTGGGATTGAAACTCTCGCAAAAAGTTTCACATCCTAAGCTACGATATTCCAGCAGTGTTGATAAAAGATCCCCGAAAAACCATCACATCCAGGAGCAATGTCAGCGTCTAAATCAAATACGACCAATTTCACCTCCTCGATGTCAACTGGTTTCAACAAATTCTGGTTGTTCTCATGAGAGATTTCCAGTGGGATCGTACCAAGTAGTTTCTGTATTGCATTATTATCAATATATCGTTAAAGTTTTAGGAGGCAAGTGAAAAAATGAAATGCTTCTGCACCGATTTCTTCTTGGTCATCAATCCATTGCCCTTATTCATTTTTTATCCATGATATATGAATTTTACTGTGGCGTGCTTTCATAGAAGCATGAAGGAACTTGGTGTTATTATCACCCTCTTTAATCCATTTGATCCCAGACTTCTGCTTCCAAAAAATTTCTTCATCTGCGAGGGATCTAAGTAATTTAGCATGGCTTCCTTTCCCTTTGATTTGTTGGAGATGCTTCAAAATCATCTTTAGCTTTTTTAAAATCCGCCTCTGCCTTGTTAGAGTTTTTGAAGATATTGCTAAATATTTCCGCATTCCATACTTGTAGATGCTTTTTTAATCTTTTTAATTTAGACATAAGACCATACATACCATAACTGTCAATAGGCTCATCCTAACTTACTTTAACAACATTCATAAAAGCCTTTCTTGTATCCACATTTTTTGGAAGCGAAAAGCACCAAAGCCATTCCTATTATCGTGAGTTTTAATACCAAAAAGTAAAGGATTGTGATCAGGGGTTGCACAATTAAGAATGCTAATTTCCGAAGCTTGAAAGTTAGAGTTCCATTTTGTGTTACAAAGAACACGGTCAATCTTTTACCAAACTCTTCCATGTTGTCTCATTTCGGTCCATATAACGGTTCCCCCAATCATTGGAATCTCGTGAAGACTGGGTTCAGAGATGAAATCAGCAAAATCATTGATTGAGCCCTGTTGAGGGTTGGAACAGCGTTTATATTCATCCAATCTCGCAATTGTATTGAAATCTTCGCTTAAACTACAAGGGTTATCTTTGTGAGATTCAGCTAGTCATTTAAGCTCATGCCACAAAATGTGACGACCTGTTCTTTCACACTTTGCATATATGAAGGTAATAAACGCAGGTGATAATTATTTCCCCATTTAATTTCAACATGAATATATTGATATGATGCTCAACAATGTTCACAATAAAAACATCTTTCCATAAAAGACAATTCTTGCTACATGTATTATAACTACAACCGTTAAAACCAATGAAAGCCATTAAATCATTAATTTTATCATTCGAAGCCACTGGCTCCAATAAAGCGGTAAAAGAAATTTTGTGAAGATTTATAAGTTTTTTCAACCTACGTTTGGAAGCAATATTAACTATACCTCTAACATTCCAAGTCATTAGTTGTGTTCGGATATTTACTATGTCCTATTATTTTAATTTTGACATTTTTTATTATTGAATATTTAGATAATAATAAAAAATATATATCAAGAAGTCTCAGTTGAATTAGCTTCTTAGATAGAGTTGTTATACAAATAAAACTCTATCTTGGATGGAGTTTTACGTAGATTACGTTTCTTATGGAGATTGTGTGGGCATAGAAGTGTAGTGGGCGTGTGTGTGTGAAGACCTCTCGGTGCAGTGGGAAACAATTGTTTTTATTGTATCTTTGGTGAATTAGGTCACAGAGGGTGGATGACGCAACCCATGGTGTGTGGTCTATGCGTGTGTAGCAGAAAATATCTCAAACTGTTCTTTACGTATGTGGGCAGATGAGTTTACTGGTTAATTGATTGCGAGTGTGCGAAGTTTATGTATGTGAGCTAGTACTTCTTTATGGGTGCAACATCTTGAATTACTCACGGCTTACTGTTGAGTTTTCCCTGCATGACTCACAATTAAGTCGATTTGCCCATTGCGTGCGTATTTTAATTAAGGCGTATTTGCTTGATTAGTTGCGCATAATGTCTTCCTCTATTGTCTAGAGTTGATGCTAGAGTTTGCAAAAATCAGTCTATAGTTTGCTGCGACAATTTTCAGATTTATTTTAATGAAGCTGAATCTTTCTAGAAGTTGTTCTTTTTTTTATCTCAAGTGTTTTCTATTCTTGTTCTTAGTTAGTCAATCACTTAAGTTATTTATTTGTTGTTCTTTCGTTAAAAAGAGTATTGCGAAAATCATCTGGCGAGCTTAATACGAGTCGGTTGTATTATTGGATGTGAAAAACTTTTACGGATAGTAAGGTTGAGAGATAGTGTCAAGAGTTGAGTGGTGTCGATTCAATAAAGCCTTGAGTAAATCTATTATACTTCGGTAAAAGTATTAATCTGGATAAGGGCTCCGCAGACATAGACAAGGTGTGCCGAATTGGGTTATCAAATTTTTAGTGTTATTTGTTATTTCGCTTTTGATTGTTTTGTTTTTATTCATGCTAGAGACGACCACGATAAAATCGAAAAGTTTGCGAAACTACTGTGCCTACGGTTTTTCAAGTTGTAATATCATGGTTACCTGTCGAAGAAGATGGTGCTTGAATGAGAGTTGTTGACGTTCTTTGTAGATTAAAATAGCTTCGTCGCGGTCTGGATTTTTTAACAACTTGAAAGTCAGTTTCAGCATTTTGTTGGTGTCAAAGTTAAGAGTGGTTCTGAAATTTTTTGATTCCATTATTGAGTCTGTGTTGATGTGGATATTTCTGTCCATGACGTTTGTAGCAGATGATCGTCTTATCAAGATAGGATGATTGGAGGCATTCTTTTTGGTCACCACCGGATATTCATGGCTTGGGAATAATGAGTGTCCCTGCAAAATTCCAGCAACTGAATCAAAATTTTCTTTTTCATCAAATGTGTTCATGGTGATGATGCAGTGGAAAAAAACATCCATCAGATATATTGTGCGAGTGAGAATCTGAAGTTTTCTGGGATGGGTGTTTTGTTTCCCGGTGAAGAGTCTGGTTTGGGAAGTATTCGTGTTCTTTGTTCTGAGAGTCTGTTGTTTGTGGAGAAGACTGAGGGATCTGCTCCTTAACTCCTTTTTGAGGCAGTTCTGGTATGTAGATCAATTTCCGTTACTTTTGGATCATACAATTGTTCTTGTCCTGCTTTTCTGGTCCCTGATTCGATTGCTTTACAGATTGTTTGAGATCAGGGTATTTAACATGGCAGCCATTGTCATCGTGTCCAACAGGCCAACAAAAGGAGCAATACAGAGGTAAAGTCTCCTCCACTTCGATTGGTTGCCAAAACCCAAATGAGTCTCCCACATCAATCCAAATCGTCGTCGTTAGTGGCTTTAATAAATCAGCTTCAACTTGCAGTCGAGCTACATTTGACCTTTTAAAATTTTGAGTAGCTGAATCCATTCTCAACGGTTGGCCAAAACTTTTGGCTATTGCAAAACCGAGACCATATAGGAACCAAAGAAGACTCTCTGTCCACATGGAATTGTGGTGTCCATTTGAAGATTCTCATGGGTTTTCCAGTGATGTACCAGAGACTTGGAGAATAAATCCTCCAGAAATCCTTTTCATCATTCAAATTGATAATAATATGTATTGTCGGGTGTCTAGTAATCCCGCGGAGAAGGAGATAATGAGGTCTTGGGCTATGAAAAAATTCCAGATGATTTCTAGAGGAGGGTGTCCTTGAGAGAAATTCCCAACTAATGCAAATATATATGGTTGTGAGTATTCGTTAATCAAAGCCTGCGGAAATTTAATTGCGATTTCTTCTTTATGAAGGCGAAGGGATGGGCGTAAGAGAGGATCGGAGTCAAAAGCATGCGTTGAGGTCTAAGAAGTAGAAGGGTTTGTTAAGGCTTAAAGAAATGTTCAGTTACTAGGATCTGTTTGGGTGCACTGCCGTCAAATTGGCGGCCGACCGAAAAAATGTAGCGATGCATTGGAAGATGATGAAGTACTGATATAAATATAAGCAAAAAGAATTTTAATTTATTTAATTTTAAATATAAATTAGAATTAGAAGTTATAACAATTATCAATATTTAAGAAATTAATGATCACTAATAAAGAGTATTTAAAAAAATTAAAAATTTTCAAAAATTAAATATAAAATATTTGATTTTATTAAAGTTAAATTAGAATTATAATTGAAGTTAGACTTTAATTCTAATTAAGATATTTAATTTTAATAAAAAATTAAAGAAGACATAAGGAGTTATCATTCCTTCGTTTCTTTTCAAATTGTTTGAATTTTTTTTTCTCTAATCTATGGACATTGTTAAAGGCTGAATATATAAATAACTTGTAGGTAGATTCGAAATTTTTTTACAAGAATTCAAATTAAGTATGTCTCAACTTCTATTTATGATTCATATTCTTCAAGCTATTCAATTAAAGAGATCTATAGTTAAAGAAATTGTAAAAATTAATTTTCTACCATGTTTGTGATTTGAACATAGTTTCCTCTTCCTTCGCCATTTCACAAAAAATTAGTTAAAATGTTGCCTTTGATTTCTTTTTTTGAAAAATCAATCACATAATTTACTTTCTTGTATTTGGAAAACATCTTATGCATGTCTTCACCAACGACAATGTTAGCAACTGGTGAATGGCCCTCCTTTGTCGTAAATGGTGACAGAGCCAATGGTGATAGTCAAGGGCGATAATCGCGCTTAAAGGACGAGGCGAGCATTGGAGACTATGTGCAATAAAGAAGACGAATGAAGAAGCACAAGCACCTAAGATGAAGAGGCAACAGAGGGAGGTGAAGAAGAAAATGGTGTTGTAATGGTGTAAAACCAAAAATGATGGGGCTAAATGCCAGACACGCACCCAATAGGGGATAAACATCTAGTACATCTATTGCATCTGGTGCGTGCAGTAGACGCCAGTAGTTTCCCTTTTTTATTTTTTATTTTCTATTTAAGCCTTTATTTTATTAAATTAATTTTCTTAAATTAGTTTAAATTCCTAATAAATCTGGAAAAATATTTTCTAATAAATTGAAATATATTTTTGAAAAGGCAAATTTTGTTCAAAAATTTATAATTTATTTAAATTTTTGAAGAATTTGAATTTTTAAATTGAATTAGTTATCAAATTAATAATTATAATTAAGCAAAGTTTTAAAAAGTTTTCTTTCATAATTTGATTATGTTTGATATAGTTAGTATAATAAGATTATAATAATTTAGATGAGACAAAATTTTAAATCCTCAATTAAATATTAAGTATATGTTTAAAAGATAACAGTTGTCTCCTATTATTTAATAATAAAATCATTATTATGTTCATTATAAGGCTTGTGAAGTAAATTCAAAATATCTTTAACTCAAATATATTTTATCTTAAATTATTGAGACATACTTAACTAAACGTATGTAATTTGGATAAGAAAACTCGTGATCATAAGAATTTAGAGGTGGTGTTAGGAACAATATACAAGAAATATTTTAATTAAAAGTTATCATCTAATAGATCTAAGAGTCACATAAGCAATGATTAGTAAGGTAGTTATCTACTTTTTTAATTTAAATTGTTTATTGAGCAAACTTATATCAATTTAGTTGAAATGGGATCTTAGCCCTTAAGAAATTATTTAATAATTTCTCAATTAAAAAGAGAGGGCTATTATTTTGTTTAAAATAGTGGGAGTAATCAAATATTTATTAAATTCCTTATTTTATTTGATTTTGTAGCAGAAATTAATACCTATTCTTTTATGTATTTTTGGTTGTTAGATAAAATATAGTTCCATCTAAATCATTTTATAAGAAACCATATAAGATATGGATTAATAGTAAACCAAAGTTGTCAGACCTAAAAATTTGATGTTTTGATTCATATGTGAAGTGTGCAACGCCTGGTAAGCTTCAAGCTAAATCAAATAAATACAAATTTGTAAGGCATCCAAAAAAGAGTATTATATATCAATTTCATCATCCTCTTAAGAAAAAGGTTTTTGTCTGAAGACATACTACATTCCTCAAAAGAGCATTTGTTTTCAAGAAAAATAGTGTAAGTAGAACTTAAAGAAGTTTAAGAACCATAAATTCATTTCTATATGGATCAAGAACCTTAAACAGATATATATGATATATAACCAGCGATTCAAGAGACAAATAGTCCATGTTGCACAAGTAGGATACATCCTCCCTCCACTAGATTAATTATACATATTAAAAAGGAGAAATATAATGTATCGCTCGTAGATGATGTGCCTACTACTTTTAAGAAAGAAATGTCTAACCTTGATTCTTTAAAATTGAATAAAGCCATGAGATATAAAATAGAATGTATGTATATTAACCAAGTATAATAAGTGCTCTCGACGGTATTGTACCTATTGGTTAAAAGTGGTCATTTAAGAGAAAAACTAACATAGATTGTAATATACACCCATATAAAGCAAAGCTAATGGCTAAAGCTTGCAATAAAAACAAGGAGTTAGATTAATGAAACCTTTTCGCTAATAGCTATGCTGAAATCCATAAGAATCTTATTAGTTATAGTTGTATACCATGATTATGTAATCTGGCGTATGGATGTCAAAATAACATTTCTTAATGGGAATTTGCTTGAGGATGTGTATATGATAAATGATTAATTAACTATATTTTTATGCCCATATTTTGGTTGTTTTTTCGAAAGATAATAGATTTCATTAAAAAAGACTATATACAACCTAAAAGGCACAAAAGATCTAGGTTATAAGCTATGATTCCTAACAAAAAGCTTAGTCAAGTTAGTTTAATCCAATAACCATTTCTTCTTCATGTTGGTAGAGAGATTAGCTACAATTCCTCTTACTATCAAGGAGAGTTTGCAGTGGATTATAATTTCCTGATATAACAACTTCGTGCTTCTGCTTTCTTATTTGAAAATTTTGTAGCTCCTTTCTTTATAGTTGTAATACATCATTGAAGCCCAACTGATCTTTGGTGCTTTATAATCAGGTTGATTATCCATTTTAAAGCCCTCTAACTAAGTGATTGTCTCATTATAAGAGTTTATTGATCTACTGATGTTCAAAATAACCTACAATCCTCTCCAAATAAGCATGTAACTCTAAAATCAATCCTTAGGCTAAATAATAGGCTCAGTACTATGATCGCTCTCAATTTGGATGTTATGAAGAATATGCACATGGTACGTAGGAGGATAGTACCAACAAAAGATATTTATTAACTAATCAGGCTTTCAAATAAGTAAATAACTTTGGGAGTAGATGAAGATCATCCTAATATAGTGGTGCAACCATCAAGATAGAGCTTATTACCATCCCAGATAGGAGGAGCAGTGTAGGAAGAAAACTTGGATTTATCAGCTAGTGCAGGATCGCCCAAAGCAGCAACAACACTTAGACGCTAGGACCAGATGAAGGTCTGTAGCACCCTAATCCCACAAGACCCGAACCCGACATCGATGGGTGATATCCGGGTCTGTGCCCCATGAGGGTAGAGTGCTAGAACACTCAATCAGTCAAATCTCATTACAAAGTTTTTTTCCTTTTGTTTTAGAAACAATACACACTTTTGCGGAAAATCAATAATCAATTCGAGCCCGTTACTAAAACAGAAGACTTGTAGTCATAATTCATTACACTTTAAAATCATTTACTAACATTTCCATTTTGAAATGTTGATTTAGAACATAATTATTTACATACTCATGATATAATCATTACTGAAAACACAATCTGATATAAATGAACGAAATAAGAATGCAGACGCGAACTGATCCCGACCTCTATCCTTCCCTTGAATGTTGTAGGTATACTCCGTTTGCCTAACAAGATATTCTTCTGATCCTGAAAAATATTTGCAAATTTTGGGTGAGTTTTGCGAACTCAATGAATGACCATCATCGATGGCTCACCCAATCATGTAACACATAATTCACAACATTACACATTTCACACTTCACATTCAATACAATTTAATCACTCAATTATGCATATACAGTGCACATGAGACCCACCTTCCATTTGTTATTTTGTTATGACCGAGTGCCTAAACTGTCCCTTAAAGGGCTCATCGATAACTGTCCCATATAGGGCTCATTAATAACTGTCCCATATAGGGCTCATTAAACGTTTAGCCTAAGGCTTTGAATCATTTTTAAGCTCGAGGCTCATTTTCACTCTTTGAGCTTTAAGCTCTGATCGGTGGTTACTCTGGTCACAACATCCATTATGTTTCATACATTCATGACATGGAATGCATCAATTATATTTTCATATTCCTATTCACTCATATTCCAATATCATCAGACCTTAGTCCGACATTTAACATTAAAGTTGAGAATCACTCTTTCATTCAAATGCAAATGGACATTCAAAAACACACTTGTCATTGAACCGTGGTCCAGTATTTAGAAATCATATTATGCACACTTATTTCATCTCATTCACATACAATGAGCACTTCAATATTATTTCATACAACACATTCGTTGGACTTCCTGTCCGAAAATCAACATAGTCAAACACTTTCACATAATCATTCAAAAATCAATCAATATCAAAACTCAAACAAAGCAAACAGTGGAATGAGACCATCTAGGTCTACTCACAGTACGCTCCATATTAGCATTAGCTTTAATGATCTGGAAACATTTGAATGCAGACGTTTATTGTAACACCCCATTACCCTAGGATACGCATCAGGACGCCCGTAGGTCGTTCCGACACATAACCTAAGATAACGGAGCGCTACGTGCAATTACTATAGAACTCCACATGG
>JANQBM010000221.1:20279457-20295026 GCA_025594535.1 Erythroxylum domingense | reverse complement strand
TATCCTGCACATCAATATGCCAAACACACGATGCACACACATTAATAATTGCACAATTATAAGTATGCATTTATGCATAAGTGTGTATACGAAATATATACAATGTATGTTTATGACAATCCTGGGTATCTTTTTTAATTTTCAAACTATATCCATATTCGCATTTTATCACTCAATTACTCGTTATTTCGATTGTAGCATTATTTGCTCTCACAATTAGCAATTTCTCATTCACTTTAACTTGATACCCATTACTCCTCTCCTTTGAATTACAACTTCAATCATATGAATATCTTTATTCCCAAGCAAACTCATACCTTTGGTACATTGATATCAACAATTCATTCACTAATGTTATTCCAACATTATAAGATCACGCATTATCCAAAGTTTCCTTTCTTCTTATAAATTTCACCAAATTTCCAAACCTTCGGGGTTTATTTTCCATGATCAATTAGACAATTCCAATGAAGTAATTTGGAAACACTTTCCCCATTGTCTTAATTTTGTAATGACACCGAAATCACTCAATTTGGTTTAGAAATGTGAAAGTTATACTCGAAATATTTTCGAACTAATTTTATTCAGAGACAGCATCCCATACTCAACTTTTACCCAGAAATTGAAACTCTTAGAGTTCAATTCAGAATTTATCTTCATATGATTTATATCCCTATGTCTCTATTCTACACCAAATAAAAAACCAGTCCATTTGGATAACTACAGAAGAAGATATACCCAAAATACTGAACCATGTTCAGTGCAGTCGCCTCGACGAACTCCTCCAGAGAGGAATTCCCGCATGAAAATCACAAGTTCGCCACGGTGAGACCCAGAGGTCGCCTCGGTGAACTTCACCCAAATGAAATCCTCATTAAAGCCTTTAAGTTCTCCGCGGCATAATTTCAAAAGTTTGCCGCAGCGAACTTCCATAGACGCAAAACCCAACTTAGCACTCTCTTCCCATTTTCTAGATTTTTCACCTCTAACTACTTACACCTAACTTAACTTATACAAAAATCATCCTTTCTACCTCATTTACTCTTCAATCTCTACTCCAATTCAAGTCAATAACATTCACAATCAATTCTTAAATTTATAGTTGACAAAACATTAAACATGTATACATTCATTGCTTCAACAACTTTCATCAAATACAAAACACCATCTTATGCCATTTAACCTCTAACAGTCATCACAAA
Organism: Erythroxylum domingense; assembly: GCA_025594535.1. Taxonomy (NCBI): domain Eukaryota; kingdom Viridiplantae; phylum Streptophyta; class Magnoliopsida; order Malpighiales; family Erythroxylaceae; genus Erythroxylum; species Erythroxylum domingense. The sequence goes on along the minus strand of JANQBM010000221.1, from coordinate 20,293,824 downwards.
TGCTTCAATTAACCATGCCCATAATGAGTAAAGCCTGACTTACCTATTTTACCTTCCAGCTCTTCAAACATATTCAAGATCACCATAAACCCTACCTCTCCAACATACACAATCATTGTGGAGTAGGTTAGGTCTTTTGTAATAAATGAAGAAGAGAACATAATTTTGGAGTAGAAAATGAAGGGTTAAAGCAAAGCCCACGTTGAAAGGGTGAGAAGAGAGTATCGTAGATGGTGGAGAAGAAGAATGAAGAAAGATGAAGGAGAGAGCATATGTCGTGAATGGGCACTTGAAAGACCATGAAATGGTCTTTAGTTTATGAGAAATTTGTAAGTGGGTGCCACTTGTCACCTTTTTATTAGTCTCAAATTGGCTCTTTTAAAGAGTTAGTCCATTTGTCTCCAATTTTCAACCCAAATTTTCTTCTAATTTTCAATGACACTTGTAATTAAATCCCAATGTCACATATCAAATTTCCTTTACCATTTGACAGTAAATTCTAATACCATTTATCATTTGTTGTGCCAATTGGCATTTTTTCCTAGTTAAAGAATTTTCCCAATTCTTTTCAAAAAATTTCCCCAAAATCTCCAAAAATTCTAATCTCCAAATCAGATTTTTAATACAGTCAAACCACAATTTCTAATAAAATCACATTTTCGAACAATTATACCCGAAAATGTCAATGAATGCATGTATAACTATTTTGATGTGTGCAGAATCTACTATTCACATATTTGTGCATATCATGAAATGCATGAGCATAAAATAGGTTTCCTAATTTCTCCGTAATCTCTCACATTTACAATTTTAGCCTTAAGGTCGGTAACGGGATGTTACAAGGTAGTTCGGTTGGAGAAGTACATTAGTAGATCTTGGGAGCCAATGCACTATTTAAGTAAACTAAATAGTGCTAATGAAGCGAATGGTGAGACGAAAGGCATATGATAGATCAATGGAGGAGGTCTTAGTGCAGTTAGGATATCCATTCCACCTCCACCATTTTCAGCTCTGCAATAGTATAAGGCTTCAAGAACCAAGGATCCTCTAATGACCAATATAACAGACTCACCGAGAGATTGACAAATATAGAGACAGTCTAGATGCTCTATTAGGTTTTTTAATTGTTTGTGTATTTTTCTTATTTTCTTTATTATTTTATTTTGTTTAGCTTGAACGTTAGTAGTGCAATTTTATTTTATTTTATGTTATTTTATTTTTCATGCTCCTTATTTTTTTCATCTTTTTATCCCCTTTTTGTATATATTTTGCATGGATGGTTGTACATAATATCTAATAGACTTTTCATCAAATTTAGAATTAAGTAAATCTTATTATTAAGGGAAGTACCAATCCATACCTTTCTCACTTTTGTGTTTTTGTTAATATTTTATTTATCTATGCTTCGAATGTGTACATTAGGGGTAATATACATATTAGAGGCATGGGGATAATGTATACATTATAGGCATGGATAAATAAAACATTGACAAAAGTTGTAAAATTTTAAGTGCGGGAAAGAGGTTAAGGGAAATTTTGAAAAATTTTCAATTGTATTGAACTTATTGTAATCTTTATTATTACTTTAAGAGAACTATTAAAGAGCAACCTTTCATCCAAATTTCAAGAAGATTTGATTAAAGATAAAGGGGGATATATATATATATATATATATATATATATATATATATATATATCATGGATTCTTTTATTTCTAGTTGTTCCTCTAAATACTTGATACTGGTTTCATTTTCTATGTTTAAGAACGAAATTGTTTAGTGCCTAGGTTTAGTGAACCTTAAGTTAAGATGGATATTATGATATAGTCTTTAATTTAATGTAATTTAATTAATTGATTTATTACAATTTACTAATGCGTTTATATTCTTGAATTAATATGCCTAGGATATTAGTTCAATGTTTTATTTCATATGATTGAGATTGAGAAGTCCTATTGTATAAATAGATCACTATAATTGGAAGGAGCTGCATGCAACCTAGAGATAGGTCAACATAAATTCTCTAGATTAAGGTTAAACATAATAGTGAAATTCATTAATCGAATAATGCAATATTAGAGGTTTTAACTAGAAAGAGCTTTTAGCAACTAAGATTTAGTTGTTAATAGTCTTGAGAAAAATATTAACATAAGATATGAATTGTCATGGTCCAATAATCAATAATTTGTTGCTTAATAAAGGGTTAATGTTTAGAATATATTTGGGGGATTCATCACCTAGGTATTACTTATTTGATATTGTTTAATCCTAGTGCTTTCTCTATCCTAGTTCATTATTATATTAAACTTTAGTTTAGTTTAGTTTTAGATTAAATCCACGACTTGATTTGGTAGTTACGTAATGGAAAAAGACTTAATAATAGTACTTATAGTCCTTGTGGAATCAACTCATACTTATTTATTCTAGCAACAACTTTATCGTGCACTTGTAGTTAAAGCATAAAATATCACACACATCAGTATATAACACATCTTGAAGGTTTTTAATCTAAGAGATTTCTTAATCAAGTATACAAGTTGAAAAAGTTTATTTATAGACTTAAAAAATTGTCCTATAGTTGGAATATTTGTTTTGATGAGATAATCAAAAAGTATAATTTTATATAAAAAAATATGGATGAACCATATGTTTACAAAAAGGTTGATGGGGGTGCAGTCGTCTTCCTAGCAGTATGGGATGACAAATTGTCGACTAAAAAGACGTGTCTATGCTCCAATCTATGGAGATTTGATTATCTAGGAATTTTTCTATAAAAGATCTAGGATAACCGTTCTATATTATATAAATAACGATCCATAAAGATAACTAAAAGGAGTTGCTTAGCATATCCTAAGCCATGTATATGGAAAAAGTATTAAAGAGATTTAATGTGGAGAATTCCAAGAGAGGATTCCTACTTATATTACTTGGAATTTCTCTTTCACAAAGTATGTGTCCAAAGATATAAGAAGAGTGATATTTCTGTATATTTTTTTCATTATAATAATTGTTTAACTAATACTTATACTTGAGATTACTAAGGTATCTCATATGTGAATTACTATATCTTGATGTTTCTTACGACCTTTTCTATTTAGGATTTAGACAGTACTTGTATATAATATCAACAATATGGAGATAGGTGTTTAGGATTTAGACAGTACTTGTATATAATATAAACAATATGGAGATAGTTGAATAAGTTAGTAAATGATTCGTTACTTTAAAGTAATTTGGAAGAATATTTCATTATTTTTTATTAGTAGTGATTTAAGAAATTTTCTAGTCAGAGTCAATTAAGAATTGAAAAGTTATTTTAAAAATTATTTACTAATTAGCAAGAACAAACATAACTAGATTTAAATAGAATATACACTAATTCCATACAATATGGTCAATTGGAACATTAGAGAACAAAAATGATTAAATTATACATTATAACCATGTATGGATAAGTCAAAAAACTTTAATATTCTTAATATTTAGATAGTTATGGTATTTAGTAGACATCTATTTTGTTTTATAATTATAAATTGTTTAATTGGATAATTAAATATAAATTAAAAAGAGTTTTAATTTATCTTATTATAATTATGAATTATAATTATAATTTATAATAATTGTCAATATATTAAAAACTTAATAAGTCATACATAAAAAGTCATTAAAAAGAGAAAATTTAATTTAAACTAAACTAGACTCAATTGTAAAATTTAAAATTTTTTAAAGAATTCATAAGAGTTAAATTGTAATTCTAATTAGAGTTAAAATTTAATTATAATTAGATATTTAATTTAACTAAGAAAAAAATCTTAGTGTTTTGCAAAAGATATAAAGGAATTAATACTCCTATCTTTTTTTCTCAAATTGTTTGAATTCTTTTTTTTTTTTTCACTCTGTAAGTACCAGAGAAGGTTAGATAACTTCTTGTTGACAAATCAAATTTTTTTTATAGGAATTCAAGTTATGTACACTTAATTTTTATTTATAATTCATGTTTGTTAAATTATCCAATTGAAAAGATTCAATTGAAAAATTAAAAAATTGTTGGGCCTATAATTTGATCACGGATGACACTATAATATACAAATTAACTTGAGGCCATTGAAACGCAGCACCTCTCTGGCCAAAAATCAGTCTTTTATAGATATTATGCAAGTGCAATATCAGATAAGGATATCCAATGTAAAATTCATCAGAAGATCATATGAAAGAATTGAAATGCAGCAGATCCTCAGTCTGAAGCAACAAAGGCTCCTTTTAAATGGATTAGCACACGACCTAGATAAAGGTACGTACTTAAAAGCGACCGCCAACCATTGAGGATATGAAAGGAAAATCAGACAAGTAATTTTACATGGTCAAAAGTCACCGAGTTCATTAGATATCAGAAAGTATTCAAGTGCTAGCAGCAAATCCTAAAGGAATCAAGCACCTTTGCAGTTTGCTGCAATAGCGGGAACCCAAAAAGATTTCATAACAATAAAGTCACTAACCATTACGATTACGAACATACTAGTAAGAAGTCACCATCAAGAGCCAAACCTATCCAAAGCTCAAGACATTTAAGCCCAAGTAGTTTTAATTATCAAGTCACCATGTATATTGGCACAGCAAAGGTGGGGTGCTTTTGTTGTTGTTCCATGCTCAACTCCCTAAGACTCAAGTAGGGTATCTCCACGTCATCTTTCCGGGCGGGAGTTAGAGTTCCAGCAAGTGGTCCCGACGATGGACGGCTAGTTGACCTGTAGGGAGTGTTTGAGCCATTTCTTCTGCTTTCAGTAACATACACAGGCCCTGATATTGATGCTCTAAAAGCTCGAGCTCTGGCTTTATGCACATCTTCATGATGATCAATGTCGTCGCACTGAATGTTGCTACACTTCCTTTTGAAGAACAGCAGAGCATTTCTCCACCAACGTTTCTTCTTATAGGACTTGTGAATCTTTCTACTCCATTCGTCTTTAGAAATGGGCTTCTGTAGCTTGAAGTGTAAGGAGTCTATGGACGTTCTTGTTGACTCTTTCTTGTGCTTTCTTGCTTCCTCCAAGACCTGGTTTGAAGTAAACTCAAAAGGTTCAGCAAGAAACATCAACTTTAACATAAAAAAGCTTTCAAAACACCCGTCTTTTACCTGAAAATAATCGATCTGGGGGTCAAAACCATAGTCACTGAAGTGTTGGGGCTCTGGCGTTGGGAATATTGGAAATTTGGTTGACATTTTCCTTCTCTTGTTACGAATGGTAACAAGTAGAAACCAGTAGGAGAAGCAAGATCAGATTCAGCACTACTTTTAAGAAAGCAAAATGAAGATCGAAGTGTCAAATGAAATTCTCTATTACAGTAGCGCTTAGGCTTTGGGGTCCCAAGGAGAGAGAGAAGCCATTGGGCAATACTATCTTTAAACGCTTGTCAACACATGGACTTGTCTTACGGTAGATTTATACGACTAACGGCCATAGCTTGCCTTTGTATTTAGACTTCATGTTAGGACAGTGACAGGGCCCCGACATTAGGAGCTGTTCACAGAGGGAACGTGCGCCTAAGCGTGCTTTGCTTTGATAGCCCCAATGCGTTCCATTAAATGCATATCATATAATAGTGTAAAGATGACATAGGAGACTAAGGTCAAGTCGATTCTACAACTTTATGATACAAGACATATAGGGTAGATTATATATAGTGAACGACAAGAGATATATGGTAAAGTCGATTCTACAACTTTAAGATACAAGAGATATATGGTAGATTATATATAGTGAACGAGCAGTGGGAGTAAATTCACCCATAAGACATGAAAAGTAAGTCTCCTTTCTTGAAAGAGCTCAGGTGCCAATAGGAATAAGCCACTGCTGTGTGTTGGTGTAGACAGAAAAGTACATCAATTTGGGAAGTAACACAAACATACAAGAGCTTATATGCCCCTCAATGGTGGTGTTTAAAATTACTGTTTGTAGTAATGAATAAATGACACGTGGGCTATTATCCAAACTCATAACTTTATTCATTAAACATGCTAAGAATTGCTACCCCGAGCAGAAGACATTGACTCAAATCAAGGTTCTGATATAAGATTTGGCTGATTTTATGAGAAAAAAACTTTCACTTTCAAATTTATTATATGGAAAGAATAAGTAGGCCTTTTTTTTTCCCTCTCATTTAGTGACAATGAGATTCTTCAGCTATAAATTGCATGTTTTAGGTTTATGGAATGAACGGTTGAGAAAGCCCGCTAAGTAATTCGTGGCCCAGCATGATGTCCGAGATCGACCTACGAACTTTCTTGAGGTTGGGGTTTCTTTTTTTTGTTTTTAATCCATATCCAATTTGCAATTTGTCACGTAACTCTTTTGTCGGTGACGTGACCTCATGATTCGATTTCATTCTGCTTGGAAAATTATAAAAATAACAGGAAGATTTTTGTGTTGGTAACGAGTATATAAAAAGGTAAAAAAAAAAATCCAGGCACTTAGAAACAATATCCTTAAAATAGATTTACCCCCTCAACGAATGTGTTCAGAGGATTTAATGAGCAACTATTTTCCAGGATACAACGGAAACGTGAATTCTTCTTAGCACTAGAAAAATTCACCCGCGAAAAAAAATATGATAAACACCAAGAGTTGGGAGGCCAAGAAAAAGAAATGAAAGAGTTTAAAAAAAAGTCTCCTCAGTTTTCGTGTGTCTTGTTGGAAGAAATGAGTACTATTTATACATATATGGAGTGGAGAATTCATCAAAGCAGTCAAACGGTTTGTCTTTGAATATATTAATATATTTCCACCTTAACCGTTTGCAGTACAATGCATCACATTCATGCATTACATTTATGCATCATTCATGCATTACCGTTGCACCACAATGCATTATATTTATGCATTAAATTAATTCAAGCGTTTCCTGTCAAATGCATGTATAAAATGCATTGTTTTAATTCATGAAACGAAATGATAGACATATAACGTATATGACTACATTACATTTGACCAAACATTTCAACCAATGAATTAATTTACTAATTCAAATTAATTCTCATATGAAACAACAAATGTTTTCCAATGAATTAATTCTTCAATGCTGGAATTAAATTGTGCGTAATTTTCTTAATCCATTTTATTTGGAATAAGTTAATCCGAAAAATATTAAAAAGGTGGGTTGATTAAGCTCCCGATTCCAATACGACATTCGTGTCCGCAAGTCGCACGCACCTGCGTCCCAAAAATTACTCATTCACCCAATACATCCAATACTTTGTTTGATACGCTATGGTTTCTGTATTTTTTTTATATTTTTATTTTACAAAGTTGGTGCAAGAATTGCTCCAATAAATTTTTTTATTTGACGAAGAAGATCTTCGAAATATTGGTTTCTCTTCATCTTTAACGGAAGATTAGCAAACGGTTTAAAGTAAAAGGGAAAGAACGAGCAGAATGTCATAAAAGAAACACCAAGATAACGATTGGACAAAGAACAAATGTTATTAATTTAGATACTTTCATATTTTAAGTTAAAATTTTAATTTATGTATTGTACATCATATTTAATCAAATAATGCATATTTATGTCAAGAGTAATTTTGGATAAATTGATTGGTAGTCTTTTAAATTCTGAACAAAAAAAAGTGATAAAGCTAATTGTAAAGATAAAAAAACATGTTATTAAATTAACAAGAATTTTAATCCTATGACTCTTTCCTATTTCCTAGGAAACTAAAAGCCAACAAACAAAACAAACAATTTCAAAGATACACCTAGGAACCCTCCTCTTATCACTACCATAATGCCCCAAATAGCCCACAATCATACACTTAACCATACATCACTACATAAAGTATGTAACTTAGGTTAACACACGTTGTTCTTTAAGGTCGTCGTTTATATGGATATCAATACTAAGGACCGTGACAATGGCTATGCTCTGAGCGGAAAGTTTATGATGACTACAATTGTCATCATCTTCTTCGTTGTCATTTTGATGACGTTCCTCCATCTCTACGCATGCTGGTACCTTCTCCTTGCTCGCCGCCGACAACTCTGTTGCAATCAAAATCGTTGTGCCTAAAAATGACAATGGGTCGGCCTATAGGCTAGCCTCTTTAATTTTTTAAAATAATTATTTAAAAATTTTAAAAGTGAATAACGTTTTATGATCAGATTTGAGCTTAGGCTGCTTAAGCCCAAATCTACCCAAGACCTATATTTTTTTTAAAAAAACGATATCGTTTTACTTATAATAATTGAGCCTCAAATCGGTCTTTGCATAGACCTGAGTTTGATCCATAAATCCACCCATTGAAAACATCTAAATCTAGATCTATGGGTCAGTCTACTGCTATCCCTAATCATGCCCATCTTGTCTTTTACGTCGACCCCATTGTCCCCTACTTGAGCTTACCTCTTGGTAGTCTCGACAACGTCATCGTCAAGTCGTTGCCTATATTCGTTTACTCGTCGGGGCCAAGCATAAGGAGTCCACAGAGTGCACTGTTTGCTTGTCAGATTTTGAAGCAAAGGAAATGGGTCAGATTTTTCCTAAGTGTAAACATAGTTTTCATATTGAATGTATTGATATGTGGTTTCGTTCTGTTTACACCGAAAAATGGGTTCAGCCCATTTTTACTATTTTGGGCTGAAAACCCGAAGCCCAAAGGAAAGTCCATGGTTCGGAGTCCAAAAGAAATCCATTGACCCTGACCCATCAGATTCTAGTGTCCAGCGAAGAGGAAAGTAGTTAGATTGGGAGTCTAGAAGTTCAAGATAAAAAGGAGATAAGATGATAAACTTGATAGACACTAGCCTAAACTCTATCTCTATTGGATATGATAAAGTTTATCCAAATTTTATCTATATCTAGTAAGATAAAATTTTATCAGGATTACAAATTTAATTGCAGTAGGATACTCATCATCGTTGGCTATAAATAGAAGTTTTGAAGCAGAAAAAAGCTCTTTCCAACATCTCATATATCAAAAGCCTGGCAGCCTAGCAAACTTATTAGCTTATTTTTATTTTCGGCAATCCTCTATTTTTTCCTTAGCATTAGTCTTTCCTTTTCAATTGATTCCAGCAATTTTCAATTTCTTAGTCATTGCGTTTTGCCGAATTGTTTACCAATAAAGCAAAGTTCTTTCCGTTATATTTTTTGTCCTTTCTAGCATACACAATCGTTTGATTAGAAGTCAGAAATTACGATTCGCAATATCTTTTTTCCTTATTTCCTAGTTTAGAATCACTTTAAATTTTTGGCACGCTCGCAAACACATTCACACTAAAAAAAGGGCTACGTGTTAACGTTTCATCAAAATAAAGGCCAAACATATTTTTGGCACCCCCGGTGGGACCACGCAATGAAGAAAACACGATCTAGTAAGAGTACTGACATTTCCATCAGTGGAGGAGATGATGTAGAAAACGTTGCAATAGCAACGCAGGAAGGCCAATCTCAATCCGTTGAGTTAAGTCAAGTAAGCAATGCTGAGATCCTTTTAATAAAGGTTCTGGAGGCCATAGAGAAATCGACAGTTAAAACGGACACTCTTTTGAACACTTTGGGGAGTAATCAAAATTTGGCTGCAATTATTGGATTTACCATGGCGGAGAAAGACAAAAGCATAGGCTAAGAAGGGTCAAGCAAGACACTGTATCAAATGGAATCGCAGGCCAGCAAGCTACCAGTGGCCACAAAAAATCAGTCAGTGGCACCTACGGCCACTCCAACTGAAAGTGATGATTCGGCAACCAAGGCTGTCAAGTTAGGAGAAACTTCTCCCGTGAAGGAGCTCGGGGGGTAATCCACCAGGATTGACAACCCCATTAAGGAGAAACAATCGGTGTCCACCTATCAACCACCACACAAAAGGGACGAGAAACCGAAAACTATTTTGCCTTCGGTGTCCATCAACAACAAGACCCCTGTTCAGTTTCACAACTACACTAGACTAGCGACTCAACCTCACCTTTATGAAGAGGGAATGGGCTTAGGGGGCAATAGGAATCTGGTGACCAACCATATGCAGGCCTTCCCAAGGGACACGGGTCACCAGGCAGTTCAACAGCGGGTGACCATAGGCCAAGTGATGTATGGGCAAAACACTCAAATGATAGATCACGTCAGCAGGGATGCGCTGCGTGAGATTGTCCAAGAGTTATATGGGCCCGGGTTCAATCAAATTGTTCGACCTGAATTTAGGAAGCTTTATCCTGAGTTCATTGACAGGGAAGCCTTTCCCAGGGGTGTAAAAATTTCAAATTTTACATTGTTTTCTGGAGAAGAGGGATAGTCTACCATCGAGCACGTAGCGAGGCTCACCACTCAATGCTCGAAATTTTCTAACTACGAGAACTATCAGTATCTGCTCTTGAAATTGTTCCCAAATTCGTTAATTAGAGCTGCTTTCTCTTGGTACTTGTCACTGCCAAGAGACTCTGTATTTGGTTGGGCAGGCATGACAAGACTCTTCCACGCTCAATTTTACAGAAGTGAGCCCGAAGTCAATATCGCAGATTTGTCCAGGCTTACTCAGCGTGCTGGAGAAAAGGCGGACGATTTCATTGCCAGGTTCAAGCGAATAAGAAACAAGTGCAGGATCAATATTCCGGAGACTGAGTTCGTGAAGATGGCGCAAAAAGATTTGAACCTGGAGCTGAGGAAAAAGTTTCAAGGAATAGATTTTAGAGACTTTTTCGAGTTGGCTATGAAGGTGATAGAATACGAGAAGCTGTTCAAAGAAGATAATAAGCTGAAAAAGCAGATTATGGAGACTTATTTTAAGGAAGTCCACAACATTGAAGTGGAAGTTGCTATAGCTACCGTATCTGATATTGGAAGCATAATATGCCCACACCTGGCAAAGATGCCTCCTGGAATGCAACAAAATGGTGACAAGAGGGGGAACAAGTGTACTTTCAATGTAAGTAGAACGTTTGAAATTTTTGATTATCTAATGAAAATCTATTTTATTTCTTTGTCAGATGATCACGTTTTGCCTACCAAGGAGGAGATGAAGGCTAAAGACTATTGCAAATATCATAATGCGTGGACTTATTCCACAAATATGTGATGGGCCTTCAGGAACGTGATTCAGGATCGCATCAACAGGAAAATCCTCAAGTTCCCAGAAGAGGCAATGCTAAGTGACAAAAATCCATTCCCGGTGGGGTCAATGAACGTAGCAAGTGTTGACACGAGGAATTGACTTAACCAAAAAAGGAGGCAGGAGCATGCGAATCAAGTGTAGAGGCCGAAAGGGTGGAACATGTGAAAAAGGAAAGACTGCCTAACCACTACTTCTAAAAGGCAAAAGAGAGTCAGTGCATTAGAAAGGATCGATAACGGGGTCATCGGAAATAACAGTGAAGCCGGTGCCCAGGTAGCCATCAACCCTAATGGTCACCCGAATTTTGCCAAGCCACCAATGCCCAAAAAAGCTGGAGAATGGGTTCAGGTGGAAAGCAAAAGGAGAGATAAAAAAGAAATACTTACTGTTGCTCAGAAAAATGCAAAAATAAGAAAAAGAAGGTGGCAACGCAAGAAATTGGCTGAGAGACTGTTCCAGGAAAAAGAAGAACTGGAAATAAAACTTCAAATTCAAACTCAGGCTCACTTGGTGGAGAAACAAAAGATGCTTGATAAAGGGAAGAAGTTGGCCAACATGACCAGACATATGGTTGAGCACTGTGAAGAAGGAATTCAGAAGAACAAATTCAGAAGGAAGCAACAGAGGATGGTGATATCGAGGAACAGGAAGAAAGTTACTTCAACGTTGGTGATGTCTCTATTTATTACCTGGGAGTCGCTTCGGTGTTCTTACCGGCTATTTTCCACCGTGTTGACCCATAGGACGAAGTGGAGGACAAGTCAAAAGATGAAGAAAAAGTTTGGGCTGCAAAAGAAGAACAAGATCTAACGGAGAAATTCTCATAGAAAACGCAGGAGACCGAGGATAGCGAAACTCTGACGTTCGATAAGTCGTTAACAGTGAATCACACTAAACCACTGTACTACGGGCTTGTGATAACGAGAAGCCACTGAACAGAGTTTTGGTGGACAATGAAATAGTTGTAAACGTGATCCCCTTGAAAGTGTTATTAGGACTTGGGAAAAGAGAATAGGATATCATTGCTACGGACTTAGTGGTGATTGCGGTGACTGGGGACGTGACAAGAACATTGGGAGTAATTCCGCTAAAAATAACAGTGGGGAGTAAGACGTGTGTGTCTGCTTTCTTCGTAATCAACACAAATGCAAGTTATAAGTTACTTTTGGGCAGAGATTGGATTCACGCCAACATGTGTGTGTCATCCTCTCTTCACCAGCTCTTATTGTTCTGGCATGGTGACAATGTGGAAATGGTTAAGGCAGAGAATAATCCTTTCAACGTGGAAGTCAATTTAGTGGATGCCTGCTACTACCATAGAGACATCACGCCAATTACTTTTGAAGGTTTGGACAAAGAAGGCAGGCCTACACTGATGAAATTTTCCAAGGACAAGCATTAGCTACTTCAAGCAACAGGTGCCAGTGAGAAGAATAAAAGCATCAGGCCGCTTAGGCTGATGGAAGAAGACGTTGTCCAGTCAGGCCAATGACTGCTCAAGGAAGTAAAGAAGGGTGGCCAGTAGTTGCACGGGTCATCCAGGAAGTAATTTTACAGCAGGCCAAGAAACAATTAATGGCTATCGCGAAATAGAGATTTTCGAAACAGAGTTAGTTTATGAAGGAGAAATCCCAGAAATAGTAAGAGATGAAATAAGTTTGGAAGAGCTACAAGTCGCGCCACCCAAAATGAAAGATGAGAGACTTCAAGTAAAGCCTTATTAGTAAGGAGTTGCGCGAAGAAATAATCAAGATGCTTCGCGAGTATAAAGACTGCTTTGCATGGGATTACAAGGATATGCTAGGCTTAAGTCAGAGTTTAGTTGAACACCGATTACCCATCAAGCCAGAATTTCGTCCTTTCCAACGACCGCCTAGGAGAATGTCCAAGGAAGTAGAGATGAAGTTAAAAGAAGAAATAGAGAGGCTCCTCAAAGTAAGCTTTATTAGACCAGCTAAGTATATTGAGTGGCTAGAAAATATAGTCCCTATAGTCAAGAAAAACGGAAAATTAATGTGTTTATAAATGTTTGAGACTTAAATGTTGCCACACCTAAGGATGTATATATAATGCTAATTAGCGACATGCTTATTGATGTCACTGCCAATCATGAAATGTTAACATTTTGGGATTATTTTGTTGGTTATAATCAGATCAAAATTGCTGAAAGTAATATTCATAAAATAGCGTTTCGGTGTCCAGGAGCAATCGACACGTTTGAAGGGGTTATGATGCCTTTTGGGCCAAAGAACGCTAGGGCTACTTATGAAAGAGCCATGAACCTCATTTTCCATGATATCATTGGAAAAATTGTTGACGTCTACATCGATGACGTGACTATCAAGTCTAAAAAATAGGGTGACCATGTAGAACATCTCAGGCAAAGATTTGAGAGACTAAGGAGACACCAGCTCAAACTCAATCTGTTAAAGTGTACTATTGGAGTTAGAGCTGGAAATTTTCTCGAATTTCTAGTCCTTCAGAGGGGCATGGAGGTTGACAATAACAAAGCATCTAAAAGCTACTATAGGCAAAGGCATTGGCTAAATGGTTTTCTAATTAAGTTAAGGGCCACCATAGGGCTTATATCTATAAGCCCAACGGCGCAGGGGGAAAATGTTTACACCAAAAAATAAATTCGACCCATTTTTACTATTTTGGGCCGAAACCCGAAGGCTAAAGGAAAGCCCATGGTTCGGACTCCAAAAGAAATCCATTGAACTTGACCCATCAGATTCCAATGTCCAGCGAAGCGGAAAGTAGTAAAATTTTGAAAAGAAGTCCAAGATAAAAAGGAGATAAGATGATAAACTTGATAGACACTAGCCCAAATTCTATCTCTATTGGATATGATAAAGTTTATCCAAATTTTATCTATATCTAATAAGATAAAATTTTATCAGGATTACGAGTTTAATTGCAGTAGGAAACTCATCATCGTTGGCTATAAATAGAAGTTTTGAAGTAGAAAATAGCTCTCTCCAACATCTCACATATCAAAAGCCTGGCAGTCCAGCAAACTTATTAGCTTATTTCTATTTTCGGCAATCCTCTATTTTTTCCTTAGCATTAGTCTTTCCTTTTCAATTGATTCCAGTAATTTTCAATTTCTTAGTCATTATGGTTTGCCGAGTTGTTTACCAATAAAGCAAAGTTCTTTTTGTTAGATTTTTGTCCTTTCTAGCATACACAATCGTTTGATTAGAAGTCAGAAATTACGAGTCGCAATATCTTTTTTCCTTATTTCCTAGTTTAGAATCACTTTAAATTCTT
>JANQBM010000221.1:20238361-20276612 GCA_025594535.1 Erythroxylum domingense | reverse complement strand
ATTTATATTCATTAATCAAAATTTTTATTTAATTATTTATATCTAATTAAATATATATTATTAATAAAATTTTTCGATGGTTATAATTTAAATATATATTTTTAAAAAAATTTAATAAAAGTTTTACTGACAGAAATATGCAAGATTTTCGTAGGTAATTGTCTACATACTATCCCGACGGACAATAATTTTCGTCGGTAATAGTTCTGAATTTACCGACGGACAAAACGTTACCGTCGGTAATTTTACCGACCGTATTAGAAACGTTCCGATGCTAAATTTACATACGGGTAAGCCACCCATCAGTAAATTTAGCTATAGAATACTTCAGACGGTCGGTAACTTTTTGGTTGATTTTACCGACGGTTTATTTTGTCTGTAGGTAATTTTACTGACGATAGAGAAACTTTTCGTCAGTAAGTTTAGCTACCGCCTAATCTCCGACGTTTTTGGCCGTTGGTTTATTCCGTCGGTAATATTATATACCGACGAAATATCTGTCATTTCTATCGGTATTTTCCGTCCCTAATTTACTAATTTCTTGTAGTGTTAATGGCAAAGACACTTCCGAATGTCATGTAAAGATGAGAATAACGATGAATCAATGACTAATTACTAAGCTCCAGTTTCATTGGCAGGAATTTGGATTTTATTTCTCTGAAATTGGAAACGTGGGGCTGCAATATAAAGAAAGAAAAAAGAAAAAACTAGGACAAAGAAGTAGAAACTTGGAATATAAAGTATTCAGGCTACGATAGTACTGTCCCCGTACCAAGTCAATGACAATGAAATATGTTTGTGAGCTTTAATTTAAGTGGCCTAATCCACAATAACAAATAAATAGAATAAATGGTCCATTTATTTACGCTGATTAATTTTAGCTTAGATATGTGTCAAATATGTAGTTAAAGTTTTGTTCAGCTTTAAAACGTAACCAACCAAAAGATGATCAATCGAAAATCTCTGGCGCCATGCTCTTGCCATTTAGTTGTTGCCTTTGGAACAGAGCCAGAAATATATCTTTATTGCTTTGTAAAATGGTTGGTGCAATACTGGTAATGAATTGGGTTGCTAAAATGGAAAGAACCAACGTAATAAAAGAGAAGTAGAGCCCGTAGGCACATATTCTTGCTCCTAAATCTTAGCCAATAAAGTTTTTTTCTAACCAATCATGGAATTAAACCGTCCAAACAATTCACCAAAAAAAACCCTTCTGTAAAGATTGATAGCATTTGACTTACCAATCTCCTGTTGTCAAAATTGATGGTATAAAGAAAGAAGACATTGAAGAGATGTTTGTCAGAATTTCATACAACAAGCCTCTCGTCTTGCAGAGAGAGGTTTACAGGGTTCCGACAATTTTGGAGAAAAACATACAACCTGAAACTTTTTGTATCTAGGAGATAAAATGGCAATGACTGTTGCACTAAAATATTCGGTTAATGCCGTTCTTCTCTTGAGCCTAGTAATTGTATTGTCATCTTCTTCTTGTTGTGAGGTTAAGGGTCGTCGTGGACGAGTCGGGCTGCTTCGCAAAATGGGTCGTCCAGGTGGGGATAATAGAAACCCTACTGAAACTGTGTTTAATGTGCTGAAATTTGGAGCTGTTCCTGACGAGAAAAAGGATAATTCATTGGTAAGCAACATATGCTTGCTACATTCTTTGTCAGGGTTCAAATTCTGATAAGTGTGTAATTCTAGAAGGACCTATAGGATAATAGTAGAAAATCCATTTAAGCAATAGGTAGTAAGCACATGAGTTGATGTTGAGTAAAATGTGTGTGTGTGCGCGTGTTTTTTTTTTTTTCCTGGTCAGGAATTTATCAGGGCGTGGAGGGCTGCATGCGATTGTCCAGGAAAGTCGAGGCTGATAATTCCAAGAGGGAACTTCTTAGCAGGACCTATCGTTTTCCAGGGACCATGCAAAGGTCCCTCTCCAATTACCGTACAGTTTGTTGGAACAATGAAAGCTCTACCAGTCCCTAGCAGTTACGCTGAAGATTTCTGGATTTCATTCCAACACATAAACGGTTTGGTTGTCACTGGTGCAGGAACCTTTGATGGACAAGGTGCTCTTGTCTGGAAATACAACACCTGTGAAGGTGGTGGTTCCTGCAGTACTTTCCCAGCTGTAAGCACTAAATTAATAAAAAGTTCCGGAAATTTTGGTGTCAAGTTTAAATGGTTAATTTTTTCTCTCTGGATGGTTATGCAGAACATTAAATTGAATCATGTGTCGAATGCGGTTATTAGGCAGATCACTTCTATTAATCCCATGGGCTTCCACATGGGTATTGTTTTCTCTCAAAACGTCAAGGTAAGACGGGTTCATATATCTGCAGCAGGAGATAGCCCCAACACAGATGGTATTCATATAAGCCAATCTAATCAAGTTAAAGTAGCTAGAAGTATTATTGAGACTGGTGATGATTGCATTGGTATCATTCAAGGAAGCACAGACATCAGTGTCACCAAAGTGATATGTGGCCCTGGACATGGTATCAGGTGAATCTTCAATGCTGTACAAAACAAACCGAGGTTTTCTTAAAAAGTCACACCGTTGATATGATAACGGTTGCAAGTAACTAGTCATATTTGTGATAAATGGATGCAAAAAAGTACAAGTATTTATACTATATACTCTTCTTCCAAGTCTAATAAACGCATTGCTTGCAATAACAGTATTGGTAGCCTTGGCAAGTACCCGGATGAGAAGGATGTGAAAGGGATCATGGTTAGTAACTGCACTTTGAAGGGTACTACAAATGGACTCAGAATCAAAACATGGGGAGGGTCACCTCCAAGTCAAGCTACAGACGTGACTTTCAAGGACATCAACATGGAAAACGTCGAAAACCCAATTATTATTGATCAGTCCTACGGCCATTCCAATGCGGTTCGGTCCTCTTACCTTTTATTTTCCCACCGAAGAAACAACGTACTAATATGTTGGATCTTTTTGTTTTGCAGCAGCCATCAAGAGTGAAGATCAGCGACATTCGGTTCATTAACGTTTTTGGAACAACAATCTCAAACGTTGCTGTCGATCTTACCTGCAGTCAACAGGTCCCTTGTGAAAGAGTTCATTTGTCCGACATCAATTTGAAGTACATCGGTCCTAAGCCTTTCTCCTCCAATTGTGTCAATGCAAGAGTAAACTACGCTGGCATGCAATTCCCACCACCTTGTCGATCATAGGTTATTTCAACTTTAAACTGATTTCATTTCTTATTTGCAGCACTAGGAAGTCACATAGTTGAGCTATTCCAATCTAAAATGACGGTGGAAAAATAGAGACAGAATTACATGGCTTGTAATAGCTTTGAATGCACAAACAAACCAAAATTATTTTCATGATCAACTTTGTTCCAAAGTAAACTTTTGGCACGTCAGTACCTGCCAATTTCATATGTCATGATTGAAGGAAATACTAAACTGCTGACGGAGATTCCTTCCTAACGTCTACAAGCTAATTAAAGCTAACTCTATATGATGCACTAAATTAATGAACTTGGATCTTAAACCCAACTCAAGTCTACTCTTGCTATAAGTACCATAAACCATTTGGTTTAATCAACATAAAGGCAACTGCTCTTTCCTAGTAGTTAAGACCTTAAGAAACCATTTTAATTAGTCCTGATGAGATTCCCTCACATTGTTCATGCTTGCATTTAAATCTAGCGAGCCTCCAAAAGAACTTTCTAGTTATTATTACTTTTTTCTATTTTTATATCTTTATCTTAATATTTTATATTATAAATTTCTGTATCATTATTCTAATTTATTGTTATTTTTAATGCAACTATTTGTGTATATTTATTACTTTTATCTTTTTGAAAAATGAATATTGATTGATAGATAAAACTATATCTACATTACAATAAATTCATGGCATTATGTCTACAATCATATATACAATATAACAAAAAATAACTGAGTTAAAAATAGTACAACTGGCAACAAAAAGTAACCAAATAAATTAGACATTTCATATACTCTTCATCTTTAGAGAAATACTGTGTTGAGCATTGTGAGCCAACAAACATGCTCTAATCTGATTAACTAGTTGATCAACCAACTAGTATTGCTCTTGTTTCATATAAGTGAATCTTCTTTTATTCATTTCTCTCCAATTGTTGTAAATGGTGATGGTGAAAACCGTTTTGATAAGAATGGAATTGATGCTTTCATGTCGAGAGTTTTTGATTGCCCAACTTAGCACCTGTTCCCAACTGTAATCATTGTTATTGGCGAGTAGCAAGTGCAATATATGGCTCCAAATAACTTTAGAGAAGCCACATCGAAAGAACAAGTGGTCTCAGTCTTCAACAAGACTATTACAGAATAAACATAATACATCCTCACTATTATGCCATTGATCCTTAGTTTTGAGATGATTCTTGATCGCAAGTCAAGTAATGAAAGATGCCTTGGGGCAAAGAGTGTTTTTCCATAAGAGATTGGACAAAGGAGCTAACATAGTGTTAGTGGAAAACAATGAATGACAAGAAGAGTTGGGGTACTAACTATTTGAGTTTAGTACTTAAGAAGTTGTATCTTCACTTTGAACTAAATGTAAAGGAGGTAAGTGATCAACCAGGGAATGAAATCCCCTGAAGTTTCAATGCCAATGGCTCTCCACGGTCAATGATGAAGCTTTTATATGTAATGGCATTCTATTGCTAAGGGGTTGGAAGACAATCGATTGACTAAATGATTGATATAAACCAATTTGTCAAACCAAATCCAAGTTCTCTTACCATTTCCAATTTTATGCTTGATGCAAGGATAAATGATATTTCATAACTTCATCGTTTGTATAAATATCCAAGAGCCTTCCTTAGAAAATCTGCTTGCCAAATGTTAGTATGCTTTAGATAGAATTCATGTATCCATTTAATCCATAGAGCCTTCAAATTAGTGATTATTCTCCACATTCTCTTACACATTAATAAATTTTGCATGTTGGAAATAGAGATGATACCTAAACCTCCAAACTTTTTAGGGACAGTAGCTTCACACCATTTGATCCTAGCTTTTTTTGGAGCATCAAGTGTACCAAACCATAGGAAGGATTTTATAATAGTATCCATATCCTTGATAGCTTTCTTTGGAAGAGCAAAGTGAGCAGTCCAATATATATGCATAATGCTGAGAACGTAGATAATTAGAGTAAGCCTAGCAGCATAAGATAAGAATCAATTTTGCTAGGCTAACACCTTAGATTTCATCCTTTCAATGATTGGTAAATAGTCAGCAAACCTAGGCTTAGAGCATGCAATAGGAATCCCCAAATAATATAAAGGAAAGGAACATAAGCTTAGCTAGTAATACTTTTAATAGCATTCAAAAGCCTCAAATCATTTGAGAGATATAATTGACTCTTAATAGGATTAAGTTTCAATCTAGACCAATTAGCAAAAAATTCTAGCAAAAGCATCAACATTGTAATCGAATGAGGATTAGCTCCATATGACAAGATCAGCTCATCCACATATATAAGATGTGTAAGAATGATCTCCCAACATTTATAGTGAAATTCGAAACTACGATTACAAAGGATGAGTTTGTTTAACAACTTTAAGAGACCTGCTATAGAAAGGGTAAACAGATAAGGGGATAGAGGATCCCCTTGTCTGATACACTTAGCTATTTTGAAAGACTTGGAAGGGACAACATTGACAAGGACACTGAAGGAGGGAGAATGAATACAAGTTATAATATAATTAATGAAATGGTGCGGGTGGGGGTGGGTACAAATGCAAAGCTTCAAGACATAACTAAATATACTTCCAGCTTATAGTATTGAAGGCTTTAGTAAGCAACTATTGATTTTTTTACTTAAGATATAGTCCTTCATCAGTTCTTGAATCAGTAGAACATTATCACTAATAGATCTATCCTAGAAAAGCACTTTAAGCATTTTCAACAATACCCAAGATGGCCAATTTGATTCTTCCAACTAAGAGCTTTAAAATCACCTTATAACCTGTAGTACAACATAAGATAGGCTTGAAGTCACTTATATAACAAGAGTTCGATTTTTTAGGGACTAGACATATGTTTATATGGTTTATTTATTGAAGTAGCCGTGAGGACTCAAAGAATTCTAAAACAACTTCTGTAAAAAGCTGACTAGTGATACTCCACGCAGCTTAAGAAAACTTGACAATAAAACCATCTAGACTAAGGGATTTTGAGGGATGCGTACTAAAAAGAGTTTTTTTTTTCATATCATATTTAGTAAAGGTAGATATCAAGAGGTCTATAATGCCTTGATCAATATGACAATAAAAGATCAATTGAACATTTGTGCTTGGAGAAGAGGAAGATGCTAAACCTATCAGATCAAAGAAGTAATGTCTTTCAATCTTAAGAAGTGAAGTTTGTTTCACATTCTCCTGCCCCTAATGATCTTATAATAAGTTGGTATTCCTTTTAGCAAGAAAGGAAGATGAAAAAATTTAGTGTTCGAATCTCCATCCTTTAACCAATTAAGTCTAGCCTTCAACCAGCTGAAGACGTGTTACTTTCTCTTGTTTAAAATCAGTGTTATGAAAAGCTAAATAGCAGTTATCTTGAGCTAGCATGAGTTTATCCTTCAAGGTCTGGAGATGAAGATTCCTATAAAGCATAAGGTTCTTCATTGTAGCTTTCACTAGTCTTAATTTAAATGTTAATAGATAGGACTTATAGTTAACCACTACTGAATCCCAGCATTTGAAAGCAGCCTTATGAAAACCCTCCATATCAGTGAGTGAATTAAAAATTTTAAATGGGGCTTCCCTTAAGTTGGAATCATCAAGACATTGAATCAACATGAAGGAGTGATCAGAGATCAAATTATCACCAAAATGTGCAAAAGAGTTAGGAAAATGGGACAACCACAAGGAATTAATAAGTGTTCTATCAAGCTTCTTTCTTATCAACCATCTACCTTATAGATTATTAGACTAAGTAAGGAGCCTACTTGTATGTGAGAGATCCACCAAATCCATATGCATAAGGAAGGAAGATAGCTCCCTAATCCATCCCAAGTGTGATTTCCTACCTCTCTCAATTTCTACCAAAGTAAGGGAGTAATTAAAGTCACCAACTGCAAGCCAAAGAAGTTGAATATTGAGCTGAATGTGTTGCAAATCCCTCCATAATTTGTCCCTGTTGAAGCTAAAGTTAGAGGTATATATAAGAGATAACTTAAAACTGATTCTCCTATATTTCATTTGGCAATGAATATGGAGTAGCTGGTTAGTTTCTTCCAGAGCTTGTACTATAATCAACTGTGAATTATAAAGACAAATGATCCTACTATTGAAGTGAGAGTTATTAATAGAAAACATTTCCCATTGAGCACTAAAAAAACTTGATCCAGAAATGGAAGAGGGATTCTTTATTTTGGTTTCAAGTAATCCTATTACAAAATGTTTCTTCTCCCTTACCACCACCTTCACAACAGATTTTTTAAGAGGCCATTCAACCCTCTAATGTTCCAAACTAGAATTGACATAAGAGGGGGAGTCCCCTATAGTTTTTTGCTTTCCCTTTTTCCTAACCGAACATCTTCGGGTTAAATTATTCAAGGGTCTAAATTCATCAGGTTTAGTTAGACTAGAAGCAAAAGTAAAAGAGCTAGTTTTTCTAGAAGCATTATCCAGGACATATCCATCTTTCGAAGTATGTTGTAGATGTTGCTCATTAACCAGCATATTCTTTTGTGGTTCAATTATATTTGCTTCTTGTCCTTCAGTTGATGCATTATCCAAGACAGATCCTTCACTAGAAGGATTAGTGACTACTTCTTGCCTAGAAGTCACTGTTAGTAAAGCAACTTCAATCTCAGAGTCAACACCAGTAACCACATTTATATTAGATTGCTGAACTATTTTCACAAGATTCAACCCATCAAGTAAACTAGGCAAAACTACAATCTCCTTATCCTCCATACACTTAGGTTGCTCATTGGCTATAGTATCATGATCAAGAACTAAATCATCAGTATCCAAAGCCATAAGTTCATCAAGCCAATCGAATTTAAAGGTCTTACCTGTGGGGATCAATTTTTTAGTAACATTACTAGGCCTCCATGGAGGTAATTTTATCTTTTTCAAGCTCACCTAATTACCCCAACCTCGGTATAGAGAGCTTGTATAGACTTCAAGATTGCAATGCAAAGTTTGGCATAACAAATTCTCTACATTGTAGCTATTTGAGTGTCTATATAGATAGGCTTCCCTAAGGAACTAGCTAAACAACTAAGTCCTTTGATTGTCCAAAACTCCATAGGTAAGTTGTGGAAGTTCATCCATAATGATAGTACATCAATCTTGCATCGATCAAGCTCTAAACCAAGTTTCCATTTTTGAATAAAGAGAGGCAAGTTATCAATGTGCTAAATCCCTTGTTCCATAATTTTGGTCAGGTTAGCATCATCACTAAACTTGAAGAGCATGGATTCATCCTCTTTGAGCATCACCTTGTTTAACCCTTTTCTCTCCACCTAGCTTTGGCCCACACTTCCACGATAGGTCTCTTAGACCAAAAAAACCAAGCAAAGCAGTAGACCAAGCTTAAACTCTAGAGTAACCACTCCATCTTTAACCAAATTCGAATAATGTTTAAGCAACACTTTTGTTATGTTAGATTTGTACTTTGTTTTTCCAAGCACCCACGGGCTAATTTTGCTACTGTTTATAACCAACAATCTTCATATTTTTTCCATTTTGGACTCTATGCCCCACAGTTAAAATTTCGTAGTACTAGAAAATCATTTTTAGAAAAGGATGACTCTCCTTATTCCATGATAGTTGGAAGGATAGAAGAAGACCTTCTGACGAGGCAGAAGCTTCAGCTTGGCTGCAAGTAACCTCAAACCAGCAGGCAAAGAAGTTGAAGGTAGGAAAGGTGATTTCCAAAAATGAAAAAAGGAAGGGCAAAGTAGGAAATTTAGTCGAGAGAAGGCAGAGAAAAAATTGGTGGATATTGTCAAGTTGCTCTCTTATTACTTTTTATTTTTTATAAACATTATTTCAAAAACTTTTTTTCTTTTTTTCTTTTTTCTTCTTTCCTATGTATCTATCTATTTTTGTTAGTAGTATTAGTAATTTAGTTTTAGTTTATTTTTCCCTTTTTTTAATTGCTTAATTTGTTTTATTTATTTACTTGTTTTCTTTCGTGCCTGTTTATTTATTTCCTTTTTCTTACTTATTTTATTTGTTGTCTATTATTTATTGACTTACTTTAATATCTATGTTAATATTGATTTTTTATTTTTTACTTTTATTTTTATTTTCGGTCATTTTTATTTATTTATGCAACCAATATTTTTTCTTTCTTTTCTGTGAGTCTATAAAAAATAGTCTCTCTAATAGTTGAAAGTAAAGCTGCATAGTACTGGTCATCTCCATATCCTACATTTTAGTGGGATATCTAATATAATTTTGTTGTAGTTGAACTTGAAACAGAACAAAAGATGTGCAAAAATGTATTATTTACATGGTATTCTTATTTATGCTTTTCTTTTTCTAAATGACAATGTCGGTTATCCGGCTATTCAAATCTCTCGAGATCAAGGGATGAGTTTAGCTATGTTATGATATGCAATCCAACATTAGTTCATCTTATTTATGTACCAAAAGAAAAGTGAAATAGATGACTCCAGTGTTATCCTTATGACTTCTACACAGATTTAGAGTGTCACCGCTCATAATCGTGTAGAAGGCTAAGTTGTAAATATGCCATACCAACCGTGGATTACACATAAAATGCATTTTGATCTCATAAATATGGTGAAACATTCTAACTGTATAACCGTGATGGTAGTTTGTTCACATTGACATTTTGATGCCTCCGAACCCACTCCTTTAATGTGCATGCCTGTCCGGATTGCAGCTATATACTCTCCTGTAAATTATCAGGTGACAAATCAAAGAACTTCGCGACTGCTATATATCAAGCAACTAAAAAAAAGTTTTACCTATGCCCTTTTTCTTACGAATCTTTCATCAACATTAGCAGAAGTAATAAACATTAGACCTCTTGAGAAGGGCTGTTAATTGCATGAAGTTTCGGCCTCTGCTGTGATGAAACTGTATTCCAGTTTTGAAATATACATATACAAAAGAAAAAGGTTTCTCGTGGGCAAGTATTAACGATAGCAATTCTAACATGCTACTTATTGCAGGTGGTAACCAAATATTTTATCATGCTAATAATTCATTATTTGTAAACCGGCTAAGGATGTTTACAATAACTCTAATTCAATGAGACGTTAGATTTAAGGGATAACTAAGTTAAGAGAAACTCTAATGAAGTATGAAACGGATAGGAAACGTTCTATAAAATAAATGTATGGATTAGGTACAGTCAGTTCATTGCGTACACTAGCTACTAGAAATTCAATATCAGGATTCAGAGACACCATAAAACTGAGCCATGTTATGGATAAGGTCACAAGTTATAGTCCTATCTTGCATGTGAAAATGAAGGGAATGCTTCAATTCAGCTTGAGTACTATCTTAGCTATATATTCAGCTTTCTCTAGAACTAGCTATCTTGCAACAGTCCCTGTGTCATCGCTCATTGGTGGATCACCATGTCAAGAGAAAATGATTTCAGCTGAATCACCAGATGATTCACCTTGTGAATTTGTACCTGCCCCATCACCTGAACGTCCTGAACCAGATCTTGGACCTTCAGGAGAAGATCACTGTGCTTCTACTCCATCACCTGAACTTCCTGAATGCTCTGAAGGATTTTTTGACGTCACTGAATTTGGGGCAGTAGGTGATGCGGTGACAGAAAACAGCATGGTATATTCGTTATCCTTGATGCTTTTCTTTTTTTTTTTCTCCCTAATTTTAAGGGAATGGATCAAACTCAATGCGCCAAGATTAAGTGAGGGGATACATGTAATTTAAGCCAGAGGTCATTAATATTTTCCTCAAGATTTTTTTATATGTAAGTAGCAAATATATAGAAAACCGGACTGGAAGTTCATAAAGTTCATACTTGGAATCTTTTATCTTAGTTATCCACAATAAAAGGTTTATGGGCACGATCATGTGAGAACTAAGAAGTAAAGAAGCTTTTCTTTTGTAATTGAGATGGAAAAATATAAAGCATTAATATTTTTTGGTTTGCCTTCTTTTCAATTAAACAGGTTTTCATAGAAACATGGGATGCTGCTTGCAGTTATGAAGGAGACTCCATTTTCTACGTGCCTGAGGGCACTTTCTTAGTTGGCTCAATCACACTTAGTGGACCTTGCTATAACAAGAAGTCACCAGAGGTAAACATCAAAGGACAATTAGTGGCCCCAACTAGCTTGGATGCCTTCCCAGATTCTAACTGGATTCAGTTTAAACATCTGAGAGGAATAGTAATCTATGGAGAAGCCGGATTGACAGAATTAGATGCTCGGGGAGGAGTAGAAGCCTGGAAAGATCCCAGCTGCCATAAATCAGCGACATGCGAAAAGATGGTGACAGTAAGTTCTCACCTTTTCTGTGAATCCGTTGAATTCAGAAATCCCAGTTCTCAAATTAACTGATGTTTAACTATCAAACATAATCTACTAAATTTGATCAATACAGTCCCTCAAGCTCGATAATGTTTCGTATGGGATAATCAGCAATGTAACTTTGTTGAACGGAAAGGGCTTTCATGTTGGAATCCATGAAAGCGAGAACATTAATATACAGAATATCACAGTTACGGCTCCCTGGAATAGCCCAAACACTGATGGAATTCACATTACTCTGTCCACAAACGTCAGCATCACTTCTTCAACCATCGGTGTTGGTGATGATTGTGTATCCATGGGACCCGGTTGTGTCAACATATCTGTTTTAGACATCAAATGTGGTCCAGGACACGGAATTAGGTAGTTCTCTATTCGGCTTTTGGAAACACTATTTCAGAATTCAAATTGCGTGACTTGTTAAAAATACTCCAGAACGTTTTAATGTTTAGAGGCTCACCTTGTTCTTAATGTCTTAGTTTTTATTAACTTTCAGTATTCTGTGTGTTGTTTCCACTAAAAACAAAAAACTTCTGCAAAATTCTAGTGTAGGAAGTCTCGGCAAGAGTGAGAATGAGGAGAGCGTGGTAGGGATTAACGTTAGAAACTGCAATATCAATGGCACTACAAATGGCGTTCGAGTGAAGACATGGCCAGGATCTCCAGCTGGTAGTGCTTCAAACATCACATTTCAGAACATTGTCATGACCAACGTGTCTAACCCCATTATCATCGATCAAAAATACTGTCCTTCCAATTCGTGTGACATTTCTAAAGTAATCAATTCATCCACACTACAGCTATTATTTACTCATGCTAAGCAAGTGTCTTGATACAAGACTAACTGTTCTGTTTTTCCTTTCCTAGCCATCATTGGTAAAACTAAGCAACATCATCATGCAAAATATCAGTGGAACCTATAACAGCGACTTCGCGGTAACTTTGCTGTGCAGCTCAAAGGCCCCTTGCGAGAATATATGGCTTCTGGTTGTAAAACTAAATTACACAAAGATGAGTGCTCCTAGGCAAGGTCACTTCAGCGTAGAAGGTGTTATTGATGGCTTAGAAATTATTGGTTCCACCTTCTAATTTCCATGGAAACTCGATAAAAGCTTTTTTTTTTGGTCCAGCTATTGTCTGAGATAGGCAGGATTAGTTGTAGACATTGATCCATCATCTGGCCCGGCAATCGCTTGGGACAAGCCACAACATTTTGGAACGATTTCGGGTTACTTGTTCTCTTTCTTCACGTTTCTTCCCTAGAGTTGGCATTCATTAATAAGAAACCAAATAATCAGATGGTGAAACACCAGAAATTCAGGACAATTTGGTTGTTCTCTCCATTTTTACTGCAGTTTTCCTGAAACATCAATTATTATTTTACATTCACTTTTTGAGCCATAAGTTTCTTATTTCAAGAAATTCCAAATCTTATTATTTTGAAAGATAAAGTAACTAATTAAATTCAAGGGGAATTGCAGTACAAGATAGGAGAATAATACCCTGAACCCTTAACAATGATACCCTAAAAAGCAAGGAAACAGATCAACTAACAACCCAAGCTAACTGCCACCTACAAAAGCATTGTTCCTTTAAAAGTACAACAATCAAGGGGCGGGGGTTTGCTGAAGATCTAGCAAAGCACAGTCACATGCATTGTTTCAATAATCCCATGAACATATTAAGGAGGGGCAACAGCTGTTACGAGCTTCGTGCACCAAGAGTTATTCATTTGTGTCCATTTTCGCTTTGTTAATTGTTCTCTCAGTTGAAGATTTCCGTGTTCCTTTCATTTCAGATGACATATATTGTGCATGTTAATGCAACGATTTGGCAAGTTTTGTTTTAAGATGGTTAGTTGTCAAGACCCGAACCGGCGAGTGACTATCTAGTGAAACCTAAAAGCCAAAACCTCCATATCCCACATATGCCTGACTATTAGTGATAAAATAAATATAAAATCTAAAAAAATAAATAAAAACATGGGCATGTGCAAGTACAATCACAATAAAGTACAATAATGTTAGTGTGCATCAAAAGAAAAAATTTCAACATACTAAATCATATCATTATGGATGCTAGAGTACAAGTATAAGTGAAAATAAATGAAAAGCATACATAAAGGTAGATATGTTGTAGTCGATGCTCTTCAAAGTCATTACTACAAAGTTGGTAATAGCTCATCTGAAAAAAAAAATGATGGGAGTTAGATTTTATTAAGTAAGTCCATATTATCCCATGATACCTAATGAAATGCTCACACAATATACAACTTATTTTAGTATAAACACACATATATGATGCATGATAAGTCACATGCAATAGACAATAAATCGTGGAGAAGAAATATCTATAGAACCCTAGTTTTTAGGGGAAAATCCTCCCAATACTACAATTTGAGTGGTTACGGGGAGCTAAGCGTCACTAATAGCCTAACCATACATATAACCCATATAATCGTAAGGCTCTCTTAGTTCAAAGGGGTTGCAAGGAGTTAAACATTACCAATAGATTAGCCTTCACTCAATACGTCTAAATTCATAATCACATTAATAATATAAATATGAAATAAGGACACGATCGGGAGCAAAGCATCAACTGGGATCTATCTTTATCATATATTAAAATCATATCATAACAGTCTCACAATCAATCCAGTGTATACTTGGTCCGGATATATACCCATTAGGCAACATGTCCTACAGATTTTTCCTCCCCTACAATCACAATCAAACACATCCATATACAATCCCAATATTAATCACACAATTTCACAAAACAAGCACTCAAACTTATGAAGACCATCATAATGCATGCAATATGCCATATGTATTAAAATCTATATGCATATATTTAGATATCGAAGTAATATTATTCACATAGGCATCATATTAATGGTTACACAAACTACATATGTACATTTATATACTTGTAGGTAGTTATCATGAACTCCTACTGGGGATGAAAAGTAAGAAAGACCACTTAGTCAGCTAGACTGTCTTTTTTGAATAGGGAGATAAAAAAGAAGCACTTGTAGAGACTTATGTGCGGAAAAATTCTTGATATATTTTTTAGAAAACCCTGTAATTTTGTCCATTTTTTTATTACATAAAATCATTCATATAGATACATATGTAGATATGAATAACATATAGATTTTACGGCATCTAGACATATATATTCTTAATATGGTATGGATCTTTTTGGTTCGATTGATTCTTGCTCGAGCCGGATGACAAAAAATTCTCATGTTCGATTCCTTATCCATATGCATAGGGGTTGGGGCATCTATCTTCACTTAACACATCATCGCACATATCAATATAGAACCATATTCAATAGCTGGTATGTATTTAGTATCAATAGATAGATATAAACTTACTTGATTGATATACTTGTCTGACTAAAACTTGCGATGTGAGTCTCACTCTTGATATATCTGTAAAATACAAAAGAAAATATCCCAATTAGTGTTATTTATAAGTTTGTGGGGTAAGGTAACAAACTATAACTCATTAGGTTTGCTAGGATGGTCTAATTATGCAATTCGACCCTTTATCATAATCTTGCCTAAACTTTCCATGATTTTAAATTCACAAATTGATGAGAATTTTGCTATGGTTCTTAAGGGAAAAATGATCAACTAAAATTACATATTTTTCAAAATGTTTATGAAAAAAGCCATCAGAACATTATATTCAGTAACTAGTTTGAGAAATTTCAATCTCAAAATTTAATGATTTTAATACTAAATAAAAGCTCTTGATGAGTAGAACAACTTTTATAACTACATAAATCTCAAATTCTCAACCAATCTTAACAAATTGAAGAAAAACTATTTTAGAGCCCTAACTTCTATTCTCATCAATTTATGATGATATAGCTAATGACTAGCGATGAGACCATAGGGCTTTTGGTCCTAACATTAGAGGGAGTCCAATGGTGATGGTAGTGATCTTCAACACTCACTGAATGAAGACAGGGAATTGAATATTTGATTCTTTCTCTAATATTTCTTGATTCGTGTGACGCTTACGACATTGTTATGAGGTAAAATGAGTATGGATGTGACAACTCAGAGAGAGGATTTAATTGATATATATGATTGGTTGATTAGATTCATCGGTGGCAAAAAATAAAAGCAGATGATAGTTTCATAAATAGTAACCTTACGGGGTGAAAATGAAGAATAGGAAAGATGAGAGTATATATATATATATATATATTTAAGGACATTTGGAACATTATCTAAGCCAAATGCCGATAGCGGCTCAAACTAGAAAGTTCTTGATAGACTTGTTTAAAATGGAATGCCTATGGTAGTATCCCTTTTTTAAGGCATTTGGCTTCGATATTGTTCCAAATGTCCTAGAAAAACTAACAAGAAAAGAATAAATGCTTTAGTGATTTTAGTACATTAATGTATAATCTACATGTATTAGGATTATTGAGGAAGCTCAGCCTAGCTATAATTAGAAGCTTTATCTTAGAGATAAGTCATATGAATCTTGATACTTTGGGAAGCGCTCTTTCTCCTAAAAAATCTCTGTTTTGGGTTGCTTATACTTTTGTGGTCTCAACGAATCCTTGTATGATTTAAGCTAAAGTTCCCTGAGTAATGTCTTAACCATTAGTAGGAATCTTCCATTATTAAGTTAATAAATAGGCATTATGTTCTTGAACATGTCAATGAACTTATTCATCTGCTAGTAGTTTTGAATAATAGATCTAACTTTAAAATTTTAAGAAAGCTGATGGATAAAATACTATATTCTTAGTCAAGGGATAAGTACTAGTTATCAAACCATAGTAAGGTAAGCTACCTATTCTCTATCTTATATTAGATGCTTAATCATATAAAGTCTCTTTTTTTTAGCAATTAAGCTATAAACTAGGAGGTTGTTGATTTAACTTCTATTTTTTTACCAACTTTATCCTTTCAAGAAGTAGGTGTGTATCCACTTGACCCAAAATGTCTCTAAAGTTGACAGAATTATCCATACTCTTTTATTCATAAAAGCTTTGTTAATTATTCTTAAATATTGAATACTCAATCCACCAGCTTGTTTAGGAGTACAAACTTCATCCTATTTAACATTTTCCATCGCCTTGTTACCATCTACCCCTCCCTATAAGAATCTTTTTAATAGCTTGTCTAAGTCTTTAATTATACCTTTTGAGAGAAAGATATCTGAAAGGAGTACAAACTTCATCCTATTTAACATTTTCCATCACCTTATTACTGTCTACCCCTCCCTATAAGAATCTTTTTAATAACTTGTCTAAGTCTTTAATTATACCTTTTAAGAGGAAGATATCTGAGGAACATATGGTATAATGAGATCTTAAGATTGAGTTAATCCATTGAAGGCAACTGACCAATGAAAGTGATTTATTACATCAATTGTTTATCCTCTTTTGTATCCTTTCTAAAGGAATTTAGTCCCTATATAGCAATCTTTTAGCAGATTTTGGTAGTACCACGTAGGTGAAAGGAGTGTCCCTACATTAAAAACCTAAAATAAGGGAAAGCCAGCTCGAAGAGGATTTGCCACTAACTAAAGTAATAAGGCTGTTTTTGTCCTTGCTGAGTGTAAGCCTTGATAACTCTTTAAATGATTTTATAAAGGAAACTAGCAAGCTTAATAAGTTCCTACCTAATTTAAAAAAGAGTCATAGGTCATCAATGAAACAGATTTTTAAACAATTGCAACTTTTTGTATTTGTTATAAAAATAGAAGTTATGATCATTTTTATGTTAAAAGCTATCAATTTTGTGAACATATCCTTACACAAAATGAATAAGTAAGGGGACAAGATGTCCCCTTGCCTTAAACCCTAACTACCATGGAATAGCCTAGTAGGAGTACCATTGACTAAGACACTGAATGAGGTGGTAGATATGCATTGGTGAATCCATTCTATAAAATCTTTAGAATATAAAAGCTTTAAGAATATGAATTATGAAGCTGCAATTATAGAATCAAAAGTCTTATAGAAATCTACAATGATAGCTCAGTTTTTAGGAAAATTCCTTTTATTATATCCATTGAACAACTCCTAAGCTAGGAGTATGTTTTCACCTATTAAACTTACTTGAACAAAGACTTCTAGTGATCCATTTATAAAAACCCTAAGTTTTGCTTCAATCTTGAGGAAAGGATCTTTGAAACAATGATATACAAACTATTAAAACATAAAATTGTTCTAAAGTGAAATATTGATTAGGCGTTTTGAGATGAGGGTAATAAAAGTGAAATATTGAATTCGGATTAAGTTCGTTGAGCATTCTTCTTTTCTCAAAGAACTATAGAATTGCATCAGTGACTAACCTCTTAATCCAAGGCCATAATTTATGAAAGAAAAGGCTATTAACCCATGTAGAATAGGAGACTTTCCTAGTTTAAGGATGAAGACATACTTTTCCACTTCAACTTCAATAACTGATTTGCTCAACAATTCAATTTTCATATCTAAAAATTAGCTAGAAATGAAGAATTTTATAATTACAAGGGATGAGGACATTTTCACATCCACCATCTTGCTTCAAGGGGGATGAGATTCTACTAAGATTCTTCCTCACATTGACAGAGATGTGAAAGAATCTTGTGATTTTTCCCCTCCCTCTATAAGTCAAAATGTAATATTCCCTCCTTATATACATCTCACATCCACCCTTATCTTCCCTATTTTTTTTTATTTTCACCCCCTAAGATTACTATTTACGAGACCATCGTCTTCCTCTATTCTTCACCATTAGTGACTCTAACTAACCAACCATATATACCAATCAACTGCTCTCTTTAAGCATGTCACAATCATACCCATTTTAGCTCATAATAACACCAAATTCATCACAAAAATTAAGAAGAAAAAATTAAACAAAAACTTAATTCTTCTATCCATCACCTTTGGTGAGTGTAGTCGACCATCACAACCACCATTAGATTCCCCTCAATGTCAGGAGAAAAAGCCCTAAGGTCTTGTTACTAGTCGCCACCTGTATCATCGTTGATTGAAGAACATAAAGGCTAGCGCTTTGAAATAATTTTTCTTCAATTCCTTGAGATTGTTTGAGAATATAAGTTTCTTGCAGTTATAAATTTGCTCCACTCATAAAGATCTTTCATTTGTATTAAAATTGTTGAATTTTGAATTGGAATTTTTTTTAATCATTAGAGGAATATTCTAATGATCGAAGGAATATTCTAGTTGTTGGAGATATTATTTTGGTGAGTTTTATTTCAGAAAAAATTTGAAAAATCTTATAAATTGTGATGATCATTTTTATATTGAGAAACATAGCAAAATTCTCAACGATTTGCAAATTAAAAATAAAAAAAGTGTAGGAGAGAATAGGATTAAAGTCCAAATTATATAATTAGACCACCTTGGCAAACCTAATGAGTCCTAGGTTGTTAATTGAGCCTAACAAGACGTAAATGACACTGATTAGGGTATTTCCTTTCCAATTTTATAGGTATATTAAGAGTTAGACCTACATTGCAAGGTTTAGATTGATAACTACGTCAATTATATAAGTTCGTATCTATTTATCAATAGCGGATCCATATCCTTATTGAGTATGACTACAACTTGATATGACTGAAGCAACGTTAAGCTAGGATAGATGCTCTTATATTTATACACATGATGGGTAAATTGATAAGTAAAGGATTAAATCAAATCGGTAGAATCGTGTAACGAGAGATCAAGTATAGGTTCCTAGTAGGTTAGTAGACAACTTTAGGTCTAATTTAGTTTTTGGGTCGATTGCGAATCGAGAGATTGGAATTCCCATAAATTGAATCAGGGTTAAGAATTATAACTCGAGAGAGAGTAATTCACCCTAGGACCATCTAGGCCCGTTAAGTCAATAATTGCATAATTAGTCGAGTTTCTTTAATTTTGAATTTAAATCCCCTTTCTCTCACTTGGTGATTTCTAAGTTGATTTTGGATTTGGTTGTGTGATTGCTTTTCTGTTACTTTTAGCACTTTCAATTCTTACATCCGATTATCAATTGATTTAATTTTCTACAGTAGATGTTAGGTTTGTGACTTAGCTGCCATTGGACCTAGGACTAGTTTCCTTCCTCGTGGGATCGACACCTTAGGTACTAAGTGAATGACTCGTGCGCTTGCAGTAATTACCAAGGTTAAAAATATTAAAACTTAGAGTGTGTAACCTTGAGTGAACACAAGTACCATTAATGGATTTTCCTTTTATTTCATATGTCACTAGAAGAACATGTTTATGAATACAAGAGTAGTTCATATTTGATAAGGGAATACATACTTCTTTTTAAATGAGTGTCTCATTAAACATAATGACAGTAGAAAAGGCTATTATTAGAAATCTAATTGTGATCAAATAAACATAATAGAAAATTAGTTTTTATAATTTGTCTATCAGTTCTCTTCATTCGAATAATTTGTAAAACTCAAATCATATTTAAAATGTCAAATTATACCTGATTTTACTGCCTTAAAAAATTTCTTCTTGATTTCTCAACTGTAAATCATTCATATGTCTAACTTCTAATAATATCTACAAATCACAAAAAAGAACAAATTAATTTGAGAGAACAAGACATAAGTCATAGCTTCTTTATGTCTTTTTCTTATTTATAAAAATATAATTATATTAAAGTCTAACTCTAATTGTAATTTTAAAAAAATTAAATATTTCATATTTGATTCCTTAAGTTTCTTAAACTTTACAATTAAGTCCAACTTAATTTAAGTTAATTTTTAACTACACTTTATATGTGATTTATTAAGTTCCTAATATGGTGGCAATGAATTATAAATAATAAATAATAAATAATAAATATAATTTATAATAGAAATAGATAAATTAAAATTCTTTTTAATTTATCTTTATTCTTCAATTAAACAATTTATAATCATAAATCAAGATTGACGCCATGTAATATGTAATGAACACCCAAATATTAAGAATGTCAAAGTGATTTGACTTAACCTATCTATGTATAATTCTAATATATAATTCAATTCTTTCATTATTTAATGTTATAATTGAAAATAGAGTATAGAATTAGCAGTTACTCTTTTAAATCTAATTATGTTTTTTCTTACTAATTAGTAACTAATTTATAATTGATATTAAAATACCTTTTGAATTCTTAATTAAACTTGGCTAGATAATTCCTTTAATCACTACTAATCAAGAATTGTAGATTATTCTATCTAATTACTTTATATTGATAAGTTCTTTATTGATTTACTCAATTATTTCTTTATGGTTCATATTACATCTAAGTACTAACAACTGGGCTATCATAAATAAAATAGGTCATAAGTAGAATCAAAACATAGTAATTCTTACATGAGAAATATAGATACATTAGTAATGTTTCATTTGTAATCCTTGTAATCGATCTAGTTTAGCAAGCTTATTCTCTAATAAGTACCTATATGTTTATTTAAGTGTTTTCATACTTCAATTTATGAGATCAATTACTTTTTTCATAAACATATTGTGTGATGTTGGAGAATTTTATTTGGACTATTAGTGATGCAACTGCTAAAAAGGATAAGGTTATGTGGAGGGATCCTTATCTTCCTAGGATGAAAGGGGATGGGAATCATTCCGATAATAATTATAAACATGACATAGTTTAGTGGGAGGATTTAGAGAATCATATAAGACCAATAGTCTTTGTAGGTGAAAATACACTTTGTTAAGGCTATTAGCTTCTAGTGCATTAAGCCTACAAACTTTATGTCTTGGATTATGCTCTATATACTAAAACTTAAAGACAAAATCTAACTTTGCATAGAGATGATTATTGGCAATAAGGGCTCCATTTCTTTTTGGTTTGATTCCTGAAATGGCTCAACTCCTATAATACACTTTCCAAATGCCACTCACTTGTGGGATATTATGTCACTTAAAGCCACAATTAAGTAAGCCATGGAACATTACTTAGCCTATCTCACTAGAACAATTTGGTAACTTCTCCAACTCCTCATGAGGAATTTTATAAGGGCCCAAGCTCCTAAAATCACATTGAATAAGTTGCTATAATATCACAAACTTCCCTTAAAGCTTTAAAAATCATGTGGATAGAATTAAAAGGAAAGCTTGCTACTCTAAATAGGGTAAAGAAGTTCAAGAGCAACCCTTTACAAAACTGAGAGTGAAACAATTTGGCACTTATTCTATAAATTTCATACAACTCTCCATACCTGGATTGAGATCCTAAGTTTATATAATCACTTACATATATCCAACAAGTAGGATGATTTTATTGAATGATCTTCTAAGTTCTATAAAAAATTAGGTGATTAGATGTTCTATCTTCTGGCATTGAGTAACACTATGTATCATATTTAGTTATTCAGGAATATAGTGGTGTTTTGAAATGAGAAGTTTAATGGGAACAGTGCTTTATAGGTTATTACTCAAGCTATCATGGAACAAGTTCTAATCCATAAGATTCACCTCCAATTTGCAAACTAAATAACCATGAATAATAAATTACAAGATTCTTACAACATTAGCTTAACTAATTTGATAGACGACATATTTTGTTCTTATTCCTAGTTATTTTATATGGTCTTTATTCTTTGTATATATCCCAATTCTTTTAATAATACTTTAGCTAAAGAATTCCCTTTTTGATAAAATTACAAATAAGGAACAATTTAAGAGTAATACATAAAAAAAGTCTTACAATTACGATCTCATTATAATTTCAATTTCACAGTAATTGTTCGAAATATTTTACTTTTAGTATTAAATTATTAAATAAAATTAAAAATACATAAAAATAAATAATGTCTTGAAATTATATTACAAAATCTACAATCAACTAATTAGCTATAGGACATACATAAATAATTGCTTCATAATAGACTCTCATACACTGTAATAGCTCTTTAATCTTGAAATCTTGTAATTTTTCTTCCATAAAGCATAAATAACTCAAATAAATTTATGTATTTTAAATGTAGAGCATGAGGAAAATATATAAAATCACTACTACTAAAATATGAGACACTAGAGAGGCAATGTCTTGGACAATAAGAAGTAAGGTATCCTTTATCAAAGTTCCTCATTTTATAGTTTATAATTTGAAGTTGTCAATTTCTCTGATTCCGGTTTTCTCTGAGCAAAATAATGGACATGGGATTCGCGGAAAATTTCATTCGAACATTGGAGAACCACTTTGATTACCATGCAGCTGGTTTCAAGACGTGTATACATCTAGAAATTATGAGGTAAAAACATGATTGGACCCTAAATATATTCAATAAAAAACATAGGTTAATATTTTCTTCATATATCCAACTTAATTAATTAATTTTAAATATTTGTTTAATAGGTCATATTTTCATGTCTTGGAAATCCTATCACCTTGAGGACGAACTTCTTGCATTACATTGACTCTTCCTTCAGGATGGAAACAAATTAAAGTTTCTAATCTTTGCAACCCGTTTTTATTATTTTTGCTTTATTGTGATAATTTTATTATATCAAACTGTAAACTAGTATGTATGGTTCAAACATGATCATATGTTAATTAAAGAATGAACAATTGTATATTACCAATTCATCAACTACAAAAACTTAAATATGTTGCTATAAATGAATTGGTTGTTAGAAAAAATTAGATCTCATACTTAAAATAAGCAAGGAAATAATATACGAAATTGTGTAATGTAAATAATATGGAAAATTAAATTAAAATTGAAGACTAACAAAAAGCAATAGACAATATCAAAGTGCAAAAAATTAGAATTCAAGAATCTAAAAACCAGAGATTACTTTTTCCCTATTTTGTTTCCCTCCTATTTTATTATCAAATTATGTCTCGCCTAAGATTTTTGAATGTATTAACTACCCTCTCTCGAGGTGTCATTAATTGTCTCTAATCAAATTTAATGAAGTCAATTAAACGATCTCTCAACCTACCCAATCACTCTACCAATTTGACTAGTTATTAAACTATCCTATGGGTGATCAATTAAATTAGCCGAGATATCTCTTCTAACTAATCAATCAATGTGATGATTATACGTTTATAGGTTGCCAACTCTCGTTGTACAATCCTACATATATAACCTTACTCACTCTCTTGATTTTTTGTAAGATAAAAATAAAATCAACAATCATCAAAGACACTTTCATTCAATTCAATAAAATATGAGGGTAACAAATATAGTTCAAAAGCATCCCCTAAAATTAAATCAGCCACTCATTGTCTCCATAACATCATCAACACAAATAATCTACCTTATAAAGATTAGAAGAAAGAAAAACATAGAAAATTGAATAAAGAAAACTTCTTCTCTTTTTTGTCAAAATCTGGAATTTTTGATGTTAATGTGCTATTTTCCCTAATCTTGATGATAATCCTTGAATCTTCACCTTCCTCAAAACTCAAAACTTGTATTCTTCACTTAAGGAGGTCTTTCTATAGAAAGTTTTTGTCTCTTTTTTACCTTAGGGGCCTAATTATCTTTTAATAGTCCAAAAATCCTAAGTTTAATGAAGCCTCGCATATTGTCTCAGATTATAATTCCCACGATTGTGGGAATTAGCATGATTCCTATGATTGTGGGAATTTGCAACAGAGAGTTCCCTCTTCTCATCTCCTTTTTGATCTCTAGCTCAATCTCCACGTTGCTCCATGTTCATTCCTACATAAAAATAATCAATTCTTACCCTAAATTAACATAAAACATAAAAGAACAACAATAGAAATCAAACTAAATGAAAACATACAAAATGAATCCTAAACTACAACATTAATCAACAATTATGCAAGAAACACAAGCCAATTACTTAGAAAAATATCGACTAATGCACAACTATCAATTCTTAATCCCATTTGGAATGAGAAATGTGAAGAATTTAACGAGATGAAGATATTTGTAGAGAGAAATGAAAGGATTTGAGAGTTTATTTGTTAGAGAGAGAGTAGAGAGAGTGTTGTGGATGAGAAAAATTAGGGTAAGAGTGAATATATAAGTTAGGGGGAAGAAAGGAAGGGTAAAATTAAGGAAAAAGCTTGAAATTTCCACATTCCCATTATGCACTGCCGCAAGTCACAATCGCAACCTATGAGTCATGATCGTGACAGAAGGGATTTTCATGGTTGTGGCATAATGTTCAAAACAGGGTCACGATTATGAACCAAAGTGTCACTATCGTGATAGAGACTTTAAAATTGAGTCATGATCGTGACCAAGAAGTCACGATTATAACACTAGGAATTTTTACCCTCTTTTCCCGTTTTTTATTCTTTTCCTTATGTCACTCCGGAATTCCTTCCCAACCTTATATTTTCATCATCACCATATTATCTTGTTTTTCATACCCTTCCAATCCATTGTGAAAATAGAGAGAGAGAGAGACAAATAAAACTACCTAGACTTTTCCAAGATATTAACTTATATCAAAAAAACATAATTGAAAACCTAATCTAAAGTAACAGATGAAACAAAAAAATTTGAAATCATGAATTGCCTCCTATGCAACACTTCATTTACCTTCGTTAACTCGATGTGCATTTTTACTCACGGTGGTTAAAATAAATCATGTAATTGTAGCGCCCTATAGGTTTCATAAACTATAAGTGAGCTATTAGATTATGTTTATCACTGCCCTTCTTCCTTGTTTTCTTCTTTCTATTAATCTTTTTAATTTTTGGTTTCTCTTATGAAATCCTCTCGTCGCCAACGCTTAGAGTTAACTCGCCTCTATCAACTTTTGTGAGAGAACGGATGTTAGCTAAAACTGGTCGTCCAAAGATATTGGGTGTCTCCAAATCTTCATCTATGTCTAAGATGATAAAGTCTATTAAAAAGGTGAATTTGTCAACCTTAACAAGAATGTGCCTGACTATGCCCCTAGGATGGTGTAAGGCATCATACTTATACCAACTCCTAAGTATGTGAAAGCCTTATCCACTTTGACACTACCAATAGTACATGGAATATAAAATTTATCTAGATTTTCTTGCTTCTGTGGTTGTGTTGCCACTTTGTTGTATTTCTCTTTGCTTAATACTTCACCTCCCGACTTCTTCGGTTCCTCTCTATTTAATAGATTCTCTTTTATGGATTCCATAAGGACAGGTGGTGTTTTCAACTGCCCTATTATATCAAGAACCTCATTCAACTTTACTTCTTTTGGTTTTCTCTGTGCTAGTATGGGGTATGGAATCGTAGGTCGATACTCCTTGATTCCTATCAAGTTATATTTAGTTTGCAAGGAACCTTCGTTAGCCCTTTTTTTTTCTTCTTCCCTTTCTTTTTCAACTTGATTGAGCTTCTCTTCAGTGGCTTGGGTGATAGCCATTATCCTTTCCTTTGGATTTGTTTCTGTATTGTTCAGAAGGCTCCCTACATTTCATGCAGACAATGCATTTGTCAATTGGCTCATTTGGATTTCTAGGTTGTGGATGGAAGAGGCACGATTTTTCATTACTTGTTCGAACCTTTCTTCCAAACTCTTGTAAGCTTCATCTATGCTTCCAATCTTATCCAAGATTTTGTCTAACTTAGCGTTCGTGGAGTTTAGTTTCTTCCGTTGAAATCTTGGTGGCACTTGAGGTCAGAATTGACCTCCTACCTTGTTCGACCAAGAAAAATTCAGGTGGTTCTTCCACCTAGGATTATACGTGTTTAAGTAGGAATTGTTCCCCCCTCTTAGACCAAAATGAGCTTCCATGTAATTGAGTTGTTCTGGTTTGTTTTCTTGCATTAGGATGTAGACAATGGTATCATGGTTGTCTTATCTACACAACTCACATCTCTGATGAATTGCTTTGTGTAGCATCCTACTCTTATAGGGCATATCCCCGAACACACCGGCGATATTCAAGAACATACTCTATAAGAGTGGTACGCTAGGACAATCAATCCAACTCAATACAAATTTTTTTGAACATCACACTAAATTTCATAAAAACCAATAATCATTTTGGCCCATTCTATTCCAAAAACATTAAATGTCACAAATAATAAACACATCATTATAATTCCAGTTATCATTTGGGCCCACTACAAATACAAAATGTGTTTAGTCATAACTATTATTACAAACTAAATTCAACTATACATTGTACCGAATTCATATATATACATTCAACAGCTGCGAAAAAAAATCTTAATACAAAATGACTATAGACATACAAATGCAAACTGGTCTCGACCTCAATCTCTTATTCGATTGTGGCAGTTATACTCCAATTTGTCTAACTGGGTATCCCCTGAACCTGAAAGACAACGTTGCAATTTTGGTAAGTTTTGTGAACTTAGTAAGTGGACCATCCTTGATGGCTCACTCATCACATAACACAAATAGTTCACATCATCACATAAGGCATATCACTTCACTAATCATCATATAACATCAAACATCAACTTTGTTCACTTATTTCATATTTCACATTCAGAATCATTCAAACTATTTATTTTGATCATTTGAATGTATGTTAGACCCTATTTTTGGAGTCTAACTTATGATTCAAACGTGAGTGCATCACTCTATAGGGTTGTTTGGATCAAAAAATAGAAAAGGGCTGTATATTAAAAAAATTCCAGCATGCACCCTGTTCAGCGTTGCTAACTTGTAAAAATCATATCTCTCAACTCCAATGTCCAAAAATTACAAACTTTATATCGTTGGAAAGCTAAGAGAATAAAATACAACTTCCAAGAAGACAAATTTGTCTAAATTAGCCTAAATTAATACAGTTTTTCCCATAAAGTCAGAACACAGATTTTACCTTTATGAATGCTTGAAAACGCAAAACGGAAGCTTGGAAAGTCATGAGCAAAACATAAATATATTTTGTTAACTTCAAAAGAGTGGAGTTTTATAAAGCTTTAATGGGCATTTCAAGACACAAATACATCATTGGGCTCATAATACAAAATTCAAAAAAATACATGAATGAGTAATAGTTAAAATGCGGCTAAAGCCTTGAGTTTTCATATAGTAACTTAAATACAAAAATATGTAGACTTAGAGTGGTGCCTTGAATCTCAATCACTTGATCTCTTGCTCATCACTTGGAGATGGGGAGGAAGGGGTGAGCTAAAAGCTCGTGGGAAACAAGTTTATAGTAGAGAAACAAGCAAAACCGTTGAAAATATTCATGCTGTAGTAAAATGCATTGAAACCATAAAACATGTCTTTCTTAAATTCTCAAGCTTGCCAAACAAATCATAACCAATGTAAGAGATGTATTTCTTAAATTATCAAACTTGTCAAACAAATGAAATACAACATAAGCAAGCATAATGGTTTAGGTAGTCCATATAAACATGATGGAGAAGCCTTACAACTAAACCATATACACGAGGGAGTTCTTGGGAAGCTCCAATAAATATGAGGGAGTCTGTAATAAAGCTCTATGCCACTAGCCATTATATATTCAAGTTCTCATTCATTCTTACCCAATACACATTACTTATCTCCTTTTAATCACATTAGCCATTATAAGATCACTTTCATTTCTATAGCATCTCTAATTTTCCATATTTTTGCATATTTAATGTATGACAATCCATTCTTAAGTTATAATCTCATTTATCAACCTAAACATATCACACATTTAATCAATTATTCAAGCATCATAATAGGTTCCTTTCAAGCTTCATTCAAGCCTAAATGCATTAAAGGAAGTACCTAACCATTTGTTGTTTCAAGCATCCCACAAAAGAAGGAAATTTTATGTAAAAGCCATTCCTATGATCGTGGATGACTTCCCACGATCGTGGGTTACACTAACATAATGTTCTAGCCTTTTCTTCGTTTCCTACGATTATGGATGTATTCCCACGATCATGGGTTTTTATGTCTGAAAGTTTTCCAGCCATTTACACCCATATATTTTCTAGATTTCTAACTCTTTACTTACTACATTCCATACCTTATGTATAGTTCTTCTTTCTTAGCTTAATTCCTCATCATTTTCATCTCCATTTTAACTCAAAGCACTCATCAAATAGATCATACATTATTGTTCAACAATCATTCAAAACAGAACATCAATGTATACTTACATTCATCAATGTTTCAGTTCATTCAATTCTATTACCAACTTCAATTTATCTCCAAACTATCATCTTAGTCCTTCTCAATTTAAGAATATGACTCAACATCTTTGTTAACATAACTTTCACTTTCATTATACCCTTAATTCACAACTTATAACATCTACGTAACAACTCATCACTCATGGTTTTTATACTCTCAAAATAGAACATAAACATATGTATTCGTTCATCAATTTACTGCACTTATCCTATAAACAAATTAGGTCGTAAACACATCTTTTCTTTTGTCAACTTTTAACTCTCGTTCTAATACCATCTTTAACTATCAATCCATAAAACAATACATGATCTATTATTTTTTATTATATTAAAACAAAACATCACTAATTATTCATGTCTTCATCAACATATCATCACTCTTCAACCACAATTTTTATGACCATTTAATCTCAAAAACAACTGTATATCAACTTATGAATTATTATTCATCATATATGCAAAAACAAGAAATCCATATGCTCATATCTTCACTCACATTTCAATATATGTTCATCACCATTTTATGGTCTATCAACTATTTCTCTTTAACACAACCCATAAGACCATCAAGATACTTACTTGTTTTAGATCCCAAGCTTTTTTAACTTAAGTAAACCCTAGCTCTTCCAAAATATCATACGATCATCAATTTTCATGGAGGAATCAGTTGGGTCGTTTAATAGCAAGATGAAGAAGACAAAGATTTTGACATAACTAGTGATGAAAAATGATAGCAAAAATCAATGTGGAGTGGGTAAGAAGAGAGTATCGTAGATGATGGAGAAGAAAAATGAAGAAGATGAAGGAAAGAGTATTCGACAAAAGTGAGAAACAATGAGCAATGATTATGTAAAATTGAAAGTAACAATAGTGAGGTGTGTGGAAAGAGGTTTGACACTTGTCACTTGCCACATGTCCTCCTCTTGTGGTTCTCCCTAGGTCTCTTTTAATAACTAGTCCATTTGTCCTCCAATTTCTAATCCAATTGTATCCCAATTTTCTATGACACTTGTCAGTAAATCATAATGTCACTTATCAATAATTTCTTCTGTCATTTGAAACTTATTTCTACTACTATTTATCAATTTGTCATGCCACTCAACATTTTTCCTAGTATAAAAATACCCAAAATTCTAGAATTCTCTTAATTTAATAAATAAATTCCAATATCGCCAATTATCATTTAT
The DNA here is from genome assembly GCA_025594535.1 of Erythroxylum domingense. Lineage (NCBI taxonomy): Eukaryota > Viridiplantae > Streptophyta > Magnoliopsida > Malpighiales > Erythroxylaceae > Erythroxylum > Erythroxylum domingense. The sequence continues at coordinate 20,246,826 of JANQBM010000221.1, read as the reverse complement.
CAACTATAATTCAAGACATAAAAATCATAATTCACATCATAATCTCATTAGAATCATTTATACCCCAGAATATGTCAAATGAGTCCATAAAAAACCATTGTAGTGTGTACAAAAATCAGTTTGCATTTGTGTGCTTGCTACTGTTATGCATGAGCGTGAAATGCATTTCCTATTTTCTTATTGGTATTTCTCATTTACAGAAATCTAGGGTTCTAACCCTTAGTATGGAAACGGTATGTTACACTTTGATAGGAGTTGAGGAGGAGGCTTTCATACTATTAAGCTTTCAGGTTAAGTCTCAACTTTAGCCTGCATTTCCATTACTAAGTCAACAAATATAGCTCCTTTTTGCTCTCAAAGAGTTGTGTGTTTTCTACTTCTGTCTGTCATAGAAAGACAAATGTTACTTGCCATCTCGTCCAATAACTCCTTTACTTCCTCAACCATCTTTCTTATAAGAGATCCTCCAGATGCTGTATCTATAGTGCCTGGTGTGGATGGAGTAACCCCATTATAGAAGGTTTGTAGTAGGAATTTCCTTAGGAAAATTGTGGTGAGGACACCTTCTTTGCAAATCCTTATACCTTTTCCATGTTTCTTAAAGCGACTTCCCATCATTTTGTTGGAAATTCATGATTTCCTTTATCAGCTTCGTAGTCTTTGTGAGAAGAAGTACTTATCTAGGAACATACACAGCAGTTACTCCCAAATTGTGACATTTGCTGGACTTAGGGAATGATACCATGCCTTGGCTCCTTTAGCATGAAAGAAAAGAGCCTCATCCTAACGACATCTTCTAACATCCCATAATATCAGAAAGAATCACATATTTTCAAAAAATTAACTAGATGAGCGTTAGGATCCTCATTAGTTAATTTGTAGAATTGCACAATTGTTTGCAGCATGTTTAGAAGGTAGGCTTAATCTTAAATGAGGATTCTTGAACTGTCGATTTGTAGCATTAAACCCCGGTTTCATGAAATCCATAAAGGGTTCATGACTGGTTTCCTTGATTTCCTCCTTGACTGAATTCTTGATGAAAATTTTCCACCATTGGTTCTTTGATTTCTTCTTTTTAGCATTTTGCAGGTCGAACTGCCGTTTCAAATTGGTGATGTCAAGTGCTAAGGTTTCAGCAATCTGACTTGAACTCTGAGTAACTCTTATGTTCATGTAATTGCACGGATATAAGAAAGATGAAACTCCTTGGACTAAAGAAATGCAACTAATCCTAACTAACTCCCTGGCAATGGTATCAAAAACTTGTTGAGCAAGTTTTAATTCTATAAAACCCTCAATGTTCCATAAGCGCACAGGTCTCAAGCATAGTAGTTGAGGTGTTGATCCCACGAGAAATTAGTGAACTAGATGAATGATAACTTAGTCTAAGGTCCAGAAGTTGTAATTAAAATGATAAAAAATAAAAAAAAATTTCAGCCATTGAATATGGATCTATTGAAATTGCAATTCTAAATTAACAAAAGGAAATTAAAATTGAGCACAACCAATTGAAAATAAAAAATCACACAAAGACGATTAACCAGTTATGAGAAAAGGGGATTTATCTCATCATCAAATGCTAACTTGATTACTTTTGTGTTAATCAGTATTAATCTTAGAATTCGGAAGGGTGGATTACTCTCTCTCGATTTATAATCATTAAACCCTAATTGAATTGAATTACTAAATTTGCAATCTCTCAATTAACAAAAACAACCCATAACCCACTTAGATCTTAAGCATTCTAATAGACAATCGGGTCCTCACATGAGATCTCTCTTCATATAAATTACCAATTTGATTTTTGTGTCATCTATTAGATTACTAAATCTCATTACCCAACCAAATCATATTGTTATTAGTTCACTCTCTCGATTTGTTTATGAATCATTCAACTACGACAAACAATCACAATACCCAATACATTAACATCAAAAGCTATCAAATTAACATTGATTCAAGAACAAATCCCAAAAGAGTTTAGAACATCCTTAAACACACGTTCATCATCCTCAAATTCATCTTTTACATCAAATGAAAGAAATAATAATATGAATTGAGAAAGTTAACTTGGAATGGATTGGGAGTGGTAGTAGCAGCATCAACTCCTTCTTCTTCTCTCCTCTTCCCTCCTCTTCCTTGGTTCTTTCCAAAAGTGGCAAATGGAGGTTCACTTGATCAGACATTTTCCTATCCTTTTATAGTGTTTTTGCCTTTTAGGGTAAAAACTAGATTTTACCTAGGCCAAAAATTCCAAAATGACCCTCTAAAATTAAAAGTGGAAGTAGATTTGCGCATCTATATACATGATCGTGACACTTAAAATTGAGCTTTTGTCACAATCGTGACAGGTATCTTATGATCATGACCTAGTGCTATTTTACTTCTATCATGATCATGACCATGGGTGGGCTACTTCTATCATGATCATGACCCTGAGTCTTCCTCCAAGCTTTCTCCAATCTTTTCTGATCTTCTTTACGTGATTTCAAACACTAACAAACATATTAAAACACCTCAAACACACTAAATTAAAGCTCGATAACATGCTTTAAACCACATAACATTGAAAAATACAAACACATAATCACACTAACACAATTCTAAACCTAAATATGCACAAATAATCTAACTAATAAATAAAAACATTCTTAATTACCCACTAAAACATAAAGTAACCTCTAACTATTAGGATTGATCCACCACCTTAGTTAGTTTTTTTTGGAATAAGAGACTAACGTACCCAGTTATTAATGCCTAAGATAAATCTTGACGATCATTTAAACGCTTAGAAAAAGTCCTGTTGCGTGAAGATGGCTCCTGTTGGACCCTATTTTTAGAGCCCAATATTAGACATGGGATCATGAAGCTTGAGCATGGAGGGAGGCTTAGAATTTGGAAATTGAAAGAAGAATTCTTCGGAAGCAAAGGCAGACTTTGTCGTGGCAAACTGTGATTTCGCCGCGGTGAATATATGCGAGTAAACCTCACTGACCCTTTGGGTGAATTATGTCGCGGTGAATAAGTATAACTCCGCCTCTGCGAAGTCGCCACGAGAAAATCAGAATTTCCTTCGGGTGAATTACGTCGTGGCGAACTCTTGGCTTCGCCCCAACGAAAACCATTGCGGCAGAGCTCATAACCTAAACTACTTATCTTACTAAAATGCAAACTTAAAATCCTTCAGCCATATTCATCAATTCAACCCAAAAACAAAATGGATAAGAAAGTAACTAGAAACAATTTCTCAAAATCTTAATCTCATTTCCATAAATGGATACTTTGCAAAAATAAGAAAAATCATAGACAAATCCAAACATATATTTCATTAATATCAAAGTAAGAGTTTTACAAAGGTTTAATGACATTTCAAGCCACAACACATCATTTGCTTCATAATCCAAAAATACAAAAGATACTTGAAATCCAACTAAAACCTTAAATTCCCAAAAACCTAACTCAAAATTCAAAAGTATACAAATTCGGAGTGATGCCATGGCTCTTGACTTACTCGATCTCTTGCTCATCACCTGAATGGGGGGAAGGAGAATGGGGGTGAGCTTAAAGCTCATGGATAACAGATTTATAATCGAGAAACAAGCAAAAATCATTTTCAAAACTCATTGCCATTATACTTGTTGGAAACCATAATAATTTTGTATGATATCACCAAACACTTATTTATCAAAATTCTCACTTTATCAAATAGTTCATGAGCAATTATAAATCATGTATGCATCAAACTTGCTAACATTTCAAAAGCACATAAGCATATCAGAATGGTTTGGGTAAATCCATGAACATGACGAACTACACATTTCCACTTAATGGTCTTGTGTAATCGTAAAACTTGACGTACTATCGCAATTCCACATGGTGGCCTTACTTAGACGTAAACATGAGGGAGTCCATGAAGGAGCTCTGTGCCACTTGCGGACGGGCGGGAGAAGTCTTTTTCTTAGTCAACTTGCACGTGACATTCTTGAATGGATTACACCAAACTCACATAACATGTAATTCATGAATCGAAAAATAGTTGGCCCAAATGACACCTTGTTGGAAACTTGTTTTTCATGCATGTGAGATATTTTGAAAAAAAAAAATTTTTAAAATCTGATTTCATAAACTTGCATCTTTCCAAAAAGAATCATTTTCATAAATCATCAACACAATTCATGTAGCAAACATATAAAAATTTCACAATCCAACCAAGAGAAAATAAATGCAACATCTATGATGCAATTGAAACCATTTAGCTTCCTTGATTCAAAGAAAACAATGAGTGGTTTATTTACTCTATCATAAAAATGTACCCACCTTGAATTCCTTGCTTAGGGATGTCTTTGCTCTTGCTCCTCTTGCCTCTCTTGCCTCACTTGATTTCCTTAACCAATAACCAAAACTCCATTCAATTTGGTTTAGAAATCGGAAAGTCATACCTCAACAATCTAAACTATTCCTTATGCTAAAACAAAATTCTATGTTCAGATTCCATCACAAAATTTAAATACTTAGAGACTGAATTTAGACTCGATTTCTTCATATAATTTGTAGCCTTATGTCTCTAGTTTACAGAAAATTAAAAATCAGTCCATTTGGATAACTACACCAAATATTATACATAAAATACCAAATCATGTTCTGTGCTAGAAAGTTGGGTTCACCTCGGCTAAACCCAGAAGTTTGCCGCAGCGAAATTATCCAGAAACCCACTTAGAGAACATGTTTTCTGACGCCGCGATGAAACTTAGATGTTCGCTGCGGTGAAACTCCGAGAACATGGTTTGGGACATTTTTCCTCTTTTTACTTCTCACCTTTCACATATAATCCATCTTAATTCTAACCCATCTTTTCTACTTCATTATCAACTTCATTTAAACCCATTATCATTCACAACAAATTCATAATCTAGTTTTGATCATTAATCCAAACACTAAAACATTCACACAAACCATTCATCAACACTTCCTACACATATTCACTTCATTTTCACTTCTAACCATCACTAAATATGCTTCATCTAACAATCAAGAAGGGCTAATGCTGATACTTACTTGTTTTAGCCTCAAAGTCTTCAAGAATTTCTAAAACCCTAGTTGTTTTTCTCTTCTTTCTCCATTTCTTTTTCTCTTTTCTTTCACTCACATACAAGACTACCATTAGTTCTTCTCTTTTTATACCTTTAATGAGTGTGAAATTTCCAATTTGCCATTCCATTTATACCTAATGTCTATTTAAACTTAAGTGGTCTTCCAAGAATGTCCTTATATCACCTTACAACATTAATACTTTAATTCCATCAAACCATGAAATAAATCCTCCTAAACTTGACATAATAATTAGACTCCAAATAAAATGGTTTATCTAACAAGACCACAAAATTTATTTTGACCATGCTTAATAAAATAAATAAAAAAATTTCGGGATCTAACATTTCTCCCCCCTCTTAAAAGAATTTCATCCTAGAAATTATTACCTCAGTCATCGAAGAGGTGTGGATACTTCTCCTTTATGGCTTCTAGTGGCTCCCACGTGACCTCTTCTACTAAATGGTTTCTCCAAATGACTTTTACTAGTTGAATCGTCTTGTTCCTGAGAACCTTTTCCTTGGTGTCCGAAATCTTCACTGGAATCTCCTCATAAGTCAAATCATCCCTCAACTGAACCTCAGTGGTCTGAATGATGTGGGATGGATCCGACTTGTACCTCCTCAACATGGAAACATGAAAAGCATAATGTATTTGAGACAATTCCTTTGGCAACACTAACTTATAAGTTAGCAGTCTAATCCTCTCAAGAATTTCATAGGGGCCCACTTATCTCGGGATCAACTTGCCTTTCTTGCCAAACCTCATGACTCCTTTCCAAGGAGATTTTTAAGGAAGACTTTCTCATTGACTTCATATTCCATTTTCTTTCGTTGTGCATCGATGTAGCTCTTCATTCTATCCTAAGCTGCCTTAAGCCGTTGTTTAACTAAGTTGACCTTGTCCACTGTCATCTGAAGTAACTCTGGCCCTATCAGTCTCCTTTCTCCTTCTTCATCCAAGCATACCGAAGTTATACACCTCCTTTTATATAGTGCCTCATACGGAGCCATCTGAATGCTCGAATAGTACGAATTATTGTAAGCAAATTCAACCAATGGTAAATGCTCGTCTCAAGCTCCTTTGAAGTCCATCACACATGCTTGAGCATTCCCTCTAGGGTCCAAATGGTCCTCTTAGATTGACCATCTGTCTGGGGGTGAAAAGCATTGCTAAAATTTAATTTGGTTCCCAGAGCCTCTTGTAAGCTTCCCCAGAATCTCAAAGTAAACCGAGGATTTCTGTCAGAAACTATAGAATCTAAAATCCTATGCAGTTTCACTATTTCATCAATATACTTCTTTGCTAGCACATGTAAGGAATCAGTCTGTTTAATTTCCAAAAATGGGCTGACTTTGTCAAACGATCAATAATAACCCATATGACATCATACTTCCTACTAGTCTTGGGCAAACCCATCAGAAAGTCCATAGTCACCCTTTCCCACTTTCATTCAGGAATGGACAATGGCCTTAACTTTCCTGAAGGTGACTGGTGTTTAGCCTTGACTTATTGACACACTAGACACTTACTTGTATATTCTGCTACGTCCCTTTTTATACCTTTCCACCAAAAAAGCTCTCTCAAATCCCTGTACATCATGGTGCTACCAGGGTGTATAGCATAAGGTACATTATGTGCCTCATCCAGTATCTCATCCTTCACCTCCTTGACATTAGGGATACAAAGCCTATTTCTAACGTTCATGAGTCCATCATCCTTCACTACCACTTTAGACTTCTTGCCATTTTGAATTTCTTCTTGGAGCTTGTTTAATTTTGTATCCTGTGCTTGTAACTCCTTAACCTTCTCTTTGAGTATTGGTTTTACTCTGAAAGTAGCAACCATACACTCAGGTTCCTCCTATTTCAAACTTAGTCTAAGCTTAGCCATCTCTTCCAATAAAGGCAGATAAACTGTTTGAACATGGGCTATTGATGATTTCCTACTCAAGGCATCAACCACTACATTTACCCTTCCTAGATGATACTCAATCAAAAAATCATAATCCTTAATTAGCTCTAACCATCTTCTCTGTCTCAAATTCAATTCTTTCTGACTCAACAGATACTTGAGACTTTTGTGATCTTTAAAAATCTTCGTCTGAACTCCATACAGATAATTTCTCCAAATCTTCAAGGCAAAAATCACTGCTGCCAATTCCAAATCATGGGTTGGATAATTCAACTCATATGGCTTCAGTTACCGCAAAGCATAAGCTATCACCCCTTCTCCCTGCATTAACACACAACCTAAGCCCTTTCTTGAAGAATCACTGTACACTGTATAATCCTCATCTCCAGTAGGTAAAATCAAAACTGGAGCACTTGTTAATCTGCGCTTGAGCTCCTCAAAGTCTTTCTAACATTCCTTACTCCAGATAAATTTCTGATTCTTCCTCAATAGGTTGGTCATCAGCGCAGCTATCACAGAAAATCCTTCAACAAATCTCCTATAATATCCTGTCAGACTCAGAAAACTCCTCACTTTTGTCACTGTCTTCGGTGCATGCCAATTTACCATTACTTCAACCTTCCTCGGATCAACATGTACCCTATCTTTAGAAATCACATGTCCAATGAATATCACCTCTTGAAGCCAAAATTCATATTTCTTGAATTTAGCATAAAGCTCTTTCTCCCTCAATGTCTGCAATACTATTCTGAGATGTTCCTCATGTTCCTTTTCACTCTTGGAATAAACTAGAATGTCAACGATAAACACTATGACAAACTGATCCAGATACTCCTTAAAGACCCTATTCATGAGATCCATAAAAATAGTTGAAGCATTAGTCAATCCAAAAGGCATGACTAAAAACTCGTAGTGTCCATACTGTGTCCTGAAGGCTGTCTTGTTTACATCAGACTCCCTGATTCTGAGCTGACGATAACCTGACTTGAGATCAATCTTGAAAAAGACCCTTGCTCCCTGCAACTGGTCAAATAGATCATCAATCTAAGGCAGAGGATACGTATTCTTAATAGTCACCCTATTGAGTCTTCGGTAATCGATACACATCTGCCATGTTCCATCCTTTTTCTTAACAAACAGAACTAGCGCTCCCCATGGTGACAAACTCAACCTTATGTACCCCTTCTCTAACAGTTCCTCTAACTATTCCTTAAGCTCTCTCAATTCAGCTGGAGCCATTCTATATGGGGGTATAGTGTTGGAGTTATGTAAATATAGTGCCCTAGAAAGCAAGTGTATTTACATGTAACTTTATCTTCTTTAGTTACAGTTTTGTAATGAAAATATTTATTATTATTAAATCAAAAGAGATTGGTTTTATTTGTTTGAGCGTTATATATCTGGTCAAAAGGTACCAAGATTCTTTTGTAAGTAATATACATATACATAGAGATGTATGGGAA
>JANQBM010000221.1:20226227-20238261 GCA_025594535.1 Erythroxylum domingense | reverse complement strand
ATCGCTGTAATGTAAAATGTTTTGAATAAAAGAAAAAGTGGGCCCAAATTAATGATGATTGAGAAGAGTTTTAAAAAGAAAATTTATACCGAGTTTTATTTGTTAAGTGATGTGACATGTCATTCTCGCGGGGCACGGACTCGGGTATCACCATCGATATCGGGTTCGGATCCGGCAGGAGTGGGGTGTTACAAAAGAAATTGACACAATTTAAAATTTTAAGGTAAGAAAAGCTTATGAGGATTGTGGTGGCGACGATGTTGGCGAAGGAGCTTCAAAATCATTCCTCTGAAAGAACTTGAGGAATTTCTTCTTCAAGTATCATTGCTCCTTGTGGACATACCTCATTTAGGTGTCAAGCTCGTTGATTTGCAATGTCATGTGTTGATGATTAGAGGCCAACCAGTCGAGGATTTTTTGAAATATGTCAACCTCTACTGGTGCAATTTGTTCCTCCTCTACCGCTTCTTCTTCTAGCTTTACGACTGCTTAGGATGTTGAGGGTCAGGAAGTGGCTGTATCCTTGTCCTTTCTATTTTTCATTTCGGTGTGTACTTGAGGATTTCAGAGTTACATAGAGTAGAGCTGCAAAATTTTAGAGTGCCTTAATTAAGATATTTCAAACATATCATATTGATTTAAATGTACATTATCCATATTAAAGTTATAAAATAGAGCCAAAGCAGTAACAACATAAAACATGCCAAAATAAAAGCTCTTTTTATTCACAACACTCACTATCAATCTAAAAATCCTCTAAGGTGTATTAATTTTTATTTTTCAATCCATGCACTAAAGGAAGAAAAGTTCTTTAGTTATGCATTTATTACTTTCAGTTTTATTAAACAGCGTTAAACATATAAATTTATGCAAAAGTAAATGCTCAGTGCTTCGGATTAAAGTGTTTGGTGCATTTCAAGAGCCAAAATTTACTTCACCTATTAGAGTTTTCCAGTAATTATCAACATCAAAGTCATCATGATCATCTAAAATTTTTGCATTTGATAAATCAAAAATTTCACGCATGACATGATAATAAAGTTTATGAACATTACCAGCTAACATAAACTAGAATACATCCATTTTGGGATTATAGCGTACTGTAGTGAAAAACTCTATAGTTATCATAGAGTAAATAGGCACATCACAACGAATGAACCTATTCCAACCTATATTCGCAGCTAGTCACTCCACATTTTGCCTCACTCCTATGGTTTCTAATATTTCATATTCAAAGTATCGATGAGTGATTAATTCCTTATCTTTAAGGTCCAAAAAACGCATACCTTCATTCTATAAATAAATGGGGAATAGGGCATGAAAAGCTGCTGCTAAATTGGGTTTCCCTTTACCACAGACTTGAAGGCACAATTCATCAGTCAGTTTCTGAGCTGCCATTTTCTTTGGAGCCATTGGAAGATGAAAATATGCAAAAGTAAGAGAAAGAGAGATGAATTCATTTTTTAGAGAGAGAGGAAATATCTTACCCAAATCCTTGTATTTTTGAATGATTAATGCATGATAAGAGAAAAGGATTGAAAGATTTATGAAAAGAGATGAAGAAAATACCAAGAATCTAGTGTAAGATAAAGGATTTTAAAGAGTTGGAGAGTGGGTTTTTATAAGTTAGGGAGAGAGAGTGTGAAAATTTTAAGAGTGAATGAAAGAAGAAGGGAGGGAAATTTAAATTTTCCCTTGGATGGTATTCCTATGATTTTCTGGAGAGTAATCCCATGATCATGGGGATGACACGAATTCCCACAATCATGGGTTCACTCTTTAAAAACTTTCTGGAGAGTCTTCTTACGGTTGTGGATTCACTCCCCAGAAACTTTCTGGTGAGTCTTCCCACAGTCGTGGGAATCACACATATTCCCATGATCATAGGTTGGTGCAATTTCCTCACTTCTAAAACTTCTTCCAAGGCTAGCATGCATTCTCAATGATCCTACAACCTATAAACACATCCAAAATAATATTACCAACAAAAAATTAGAAGAGAAAATAAGCCAAATTCAAAATAAATCCAAATAAACATCAATCAAATAAAATCAAACCTAATTATAATTTAATAAATCAAATAAACAAGTAAACATGAACAATCAAAAGAAAGATAAGCATGCTAAGGTTATTAGCTTAAACATTCATCATTCATTCATGAAAAAGTGGAAGAAAGGAAAGAGACACCTTCCCTTTCTTGTGGATATGTCCCTCTGTAATATAGGTTGCAAAGATGCCCATTGACCTTGAATGTTTCTCCTTTGTCATTTTCGAACTCCAAAGCTCCATGAGGAAACACTTGAAGAATCTTAAAGGGTCCACTCCATCTTAAATTGAGCTTTTCGAGAAATGGCTGAAGTCTTGAATTAAACAAAAGTACCAAGTCTCCACTCTTAAATTCCTTCTTCTTGATGTGGCCATCATTCCACTTCTTAGCCCTTTCTTTATATACCCTGGCATTTTCATATGCATCATATCTTAATTCCTCCAACTCATCAAGGTTTAACAATCACTTTTCTACTACTAACTTCCAATACATATTTAATTTTGTGATTGCCCATTAGGCTCTATGCTCTAACTCTAATGGTAAGTGGCAAGCCTTACCATACACAAGTCAGTATAGCATTATACCTATGGGAGTTTTGAAAGTTGTTCTATAAGCCCACAATGCGTCATCGAGCTTTAAAGCCCAATCTTTCCTTGAAGAGCTCACTGTCTTCTCAAAAATCTTTTTAACTCTTTATTCACCACCTCCACTTGGCCACTAGTTTAGGGGTGGTAAGGGGTAGCCAATATATGATGAACATTATGTTTCTTCAGAAGGGTCTCAAATGGTTTGTTGCAAAAATGACTCCCCCCATCACTTATAATCGTTCTAGGTACCCTAAATCTAGTAAAAATCTTTTTAATAAACTCTTGGACCACTTTGCCATCATTAGTTGGAGTGGTGACTGCCTTAACCTATCTAGAAACATAATCAACCCCAACTAATATGTAGGTGTTACCTGCAGAGGATGGGAATGGTCCTATGAAGTCCAGGCCCCACACATCAAATATCTCCACCTCCATTATGTTTGAAAGTGGCATTTCATCTCTCTTTGACATGTTGCCCACTTTTTGACATCTATTGCACTTTAGCATAAAATCTTGAGCATCCTTAAATAGGGCCGGCCAGTATAATCCACACTCCAAGATTTGTGCAGTAGTCTTGTTAGCTCTATAATGCCCCGCATAAAGTGAGTTATGACGTTGCATTAAAATTTCGGGCATTTCATCTTCAGGGACACACTTGCAAATCAAACTGTCAGTATAGATCTTATAAAGTACAGGTTTGTCCCAAATATAACGACAACATTGAAATAGAAAACGATTCCTTTGTTGATACAAAAAATCGGACGGAAGAATACAACCTGAAAGGTAGTTTGCAATATCTGCAAACCAAGAAAGGAAAAGATTATCTACCATCATTAAGTTCTTGTCAGGAAAGCTTTCCTCAATTTCCTGTTCCTCTTCAAGACGTCCTCCTTAAAGTCTTGATAAGTGGTTCGTTACGACATTTTCTACTCCCTTCTTGTCTTTAATTTCAATGTTGAACTCTTGGAGCAGGAGTACACACCGGATGAGCCTAACTTTGGCATCCTTCTTTACAAAGAGTTAACATAATGCTGCATGGTTTGTAAAAACAAAAAATTGTGAGCTTAAAAGATAGGAATAAAATTTTTCACAAGCAAATACCACCGCAAGCAATTCCTTCTCAGTAGTTGTGTAATTTAATTGTGCTCCCGTTAATGTCTTGCTTGCGAAATAGATAACATGCAACCTCATGTCCTTCCTCTAGCCAATTACACAACCAACAGCATGGTCACTTGCATCACACAAAATCTCAAACATAAGAGACCAATCTAGTGACGTTAGAATTTGTGCTGTTGTGAGTGCCTTCTTTAACCTGTTAAAAGAATCTAAATAGTCATCATCAAAAACACAATGCAAATCTTTGGCTAATAAATGAGTTAGGGTTCATGTAATAAGGGATAAATCCTTAATAAACCATTTGTAAAACCCTGCATGACCCAAAAAAGCTCAGATATCCTTTATGTTAGTGGGAGGTGGTAACTTTTCAATCACTTATATCTTAGCACGATCCACTTCAATCCCCTTGCATGAAATCTTATAGCCTAATACAATTCCTTCTTAGACCATGAAATGACACTTCTCCTAGTTTAAAACTAGATGAGACTTCTCACATCTTTTAAGCACTCTGTCTAAATTAAGCAAACAATGATCAAAAGAATCTCTGAAGACAGAGAAGTCATCTATAAATACCTCTATAAAGTTTTCATTCATATATGTAAATATGGCCATCTTGCACCTTTGGAATGTAGCAGGTGCATTGCATAAACTAAAAGGCACCCTTCGATAAGCAAAAGTCCCATACAAACATGTGAAAGTGGTCTTCTCTTGATCTTCTGGGTATATAAATATTTGATTGTATCCTGACTATCGATCAAGAAACCAATAAAAAGAATGACCAACCACACTCTCAATCATTTGTTCCATAGAAGGTAAAGGGAAATGATCCTTCTTAGTGGCCAAATTTAGCTTCTTATAGTCAATACATACTCGCCAACCTGTGATGGTCCTCGTGGAAATCTTTTCCCTTTATCATTCTCTATCACTGTCATGCCACCCTTCTTCGGCACACACTGTACTGGACTCACCCACTCACTATCTGAAATGGGGTAAATAATTCTTGCATCCAAAAGTTTCACCACTTCCTTCTTCACAACCTCTTGCATATTTGGATTTAACCTTCTCTGTCTTTCTCTTATAGTTCTACATCCTTCTTCTAGGTTAATCTTATGCGTCACTACATTGGGGCTAACCTCCCTAATGTCAAAAATTTGCCACACCACTGCTCTCATCCTCTTCCTAATGGTCTCCACCACTTTCTTTTCTTGGTCACAATCTAATTAATTGGAGATAATGATGGGTAAAGTATGGTTTTTCCCTAAAAAGGTATATCTCAAATGGGAAGGTAAAGGTTTAAACTCTAAAGTGTGGGGTTTAATAATAGAAGTTGGTGTAGGTGTATCAGTTCTCTCTAATTTCTCTAACTCGACTTCCTCACATAAATCCTCTTCCTTCACACTCTCATCCCTAAGTACTTCCTTCACTTCATCAACTTCCTTTTTAATCTCCTTTACACATTGATCCATAACATCAATTTTTATACAAACATTACTATCCACTGGTTTCTTCAAAGATTTTTACTTATTAAACTTAACTTGTTCATCTCTAATTCTCAACATAATTTTCCCTTCATACATATCGACTAATGCCCTACTAGTATTCATAAAGAGCCTACCTAAAATCAATGGACAATACTTATCAGCTTCAAAATCCAACACAACAAAGTTAACAGAATTATAAATTTGTCCACTTTTACCAATACATCTTTCATAACTCCAAATGGCATTTTTATCTATTGATCTACAAGTTAAATTAGCATTGATGTTGACTTGACCTCTCATAGTCTTATTTCTTGAAAATAGACAAAGGCATCAAATTAATACTTGCACCTAAATCACATAAATATTTAGAAAATTCAAAATCACTAATATCACATGGAATAGTGAAACTCCCTAGATCTTGTAATTTTGAAGGCATTTGGCTTGATATAATGGAACTATAATTTTCTGTCAACGTTACCATCTGATTGTCTTCCCAAGGGCTTTTTTGTGTGAATATATCTTTCAAAACGTTTGCATACTTAGGCATGCACTCTAAAGTTACCACCAAGGACAAGGTAATATGTAGCTTCTTAAGTTTCTCCAAAAACTTGAGAACTGAGTATCCACCGGATGTTGTTTCATCCTCTGTGGATACAAAAGTTTGGGCTTGTATAGTGGTGGGGGTATATAAGGACTTCCTTCTTCCTTTTCTTTTTCTATCTCCCTACGTTTCTCTTTTTCTTCGCTATCCTTTTTCACACTTAGTTCTTCTATCCACTTGCCACTTCAAAGTGTAATAGCTTCAAGTTGCTCTCTTAGAACGACCTTAGTATTGCTCGGTGAGCTACCTGCATTTCTAAAAAATAAAGCATTAGCAAGTTGACCTACTTGAACCTCCAAGTTATGGATCGATGAGGCATGGTTCTTCACAATCTGATCAAACTTTGGCTCCATCCTCTTTTAACTCTCCTCTTGGCTCGCAAACATTCTTTTTTGGTTCTCTTCTTGAGCTGCCCATTTGGAACCAAAAATCTCCATAAACTTATCTGTTTTGCTTTCCATCAATCTAAGTCGAACTTGCTGAAATCCAGGAAGTCTTTGCAATCTTGCTTGGCCACCTGTATTTTTATTACTCCAAGAATAATTCAAATGTTTTTTCCACCCAGGATTATAAGTATTAGAATAAAGGTTATTACCTCTTTGCGACTGGCCTTGGTAATTTACCTATTCGGTACTACCAACTCCCAACAGAAAACACTCCGCTGAGCTATGCTTGTTTTGCTTGTATAGCTCATATTGCACTTGCAACGTCTTATCTATAGAGGAAGATACTCCTTGCATGTTGTTCAACTGCTTTGTAAGGATTATAATATGTGCCTGCAAAGTAGTAATAGATTTAATAGGAATCATACCTTTTTACTCCTTCTGCCCCTTTTTACTCCTCTGGCTTGACCACTTGTAATTGTTACTCGCTAACTCCTTCAAAAGATCATGAGCAGCTTCAATAGTCTTCCTTATCAATGACCCTCCAACAATTGCACCTATAGTTCCTATCATGCTCAGATTCACACCATTGTAAAACATCTGCAATAGGAACTCTCTCGAAAGGTTATAGCGAGGATAACTTCTCTACAATTCTTTAAATCTCTCCCAAGATTCATATAGGGATTCCCCATCATTCTACAGAAAATTCATAATCTCCTTTCTTATCCTCGTTGTCTTGGTCAACAGAAAGTACTTTACGAGGAATGCTTGGGCTAGTTGCTCCCAAGTAATGATTTGCCCCAAATTAAGCGAGTTGTGACACACCTTTGTCTGATCTTTTAAAATGAAAGAAAACAATCTTAACTTTACTGCATCATTGGACATTCCGTTAAATCGAAAAATCTTGCAAATCTCTAAAAATTGGCAATATGGGCATTCAGATCCTCGTTGGATAGCCCATAGAGTTGCACACTATTCTGCAATATGTTGAGGAGTGCCAGTTTGATCTCAAAATTATTAGCTTAAACCACTAACCTTGCAACTCCTTAAGGAATGAATCTGGCCTCATAAAGTCTATCAGTGTCCTCTAAGCTCCTCCTTGCTCTCCTTCTTTAGCCATATCTCTTTGTGTAAAATTCAGATGCTTCGCTCTTCTTAATTCTCTTTCATGTCTCTTGATATCAGGAAACTCGTCTTCACTAAATTCTATCGATCTTCGCATGCTCCTTATTTTCATACACCTGTAAATACACAAGGAAAAGTATCAAAAACTCTTAAATCAAAGTAATCTAAATTAAACAGGATGCTAAACAAACAATCCCTGACAACAGCGTCAAAAATTTGTTGATAAATTTTACAAAACAGTTTACTTGTTTTATGCTCAAAAACTTCAAGTATACAGGTCATGATATGTAGTTAGAAAGTAAATATCGATCCCATATGGATTGATGCCAAGACACTACATAATTCATATTACACTTTGTTTAAAAACGAAATTGTTGAATAGAAAATAAACTAGAAAAATCAATTAAAATTAAATAACTAACAATGAACAATTGACAATACCAAAATGCAGAAAATTGGAATTCGAGGTTTTAATGACTAGAGATCACTTTCTCTCTATCTTGTCTCCCTCCTATTTTATTAATTGAATTGTGTCTCACCTAAGATGTCAAATTGTATTAACTACCCTCTCTCAATGTGTAATTAATTGTCCCTAATCAAATTTAATGAAGTTAATTAAGCAGTATCTCAATCTACCAAATTGCTCTACCAATTTAACTAGTTATTAAGTTATCCTATAGGTGATCAATTGAATTAACAGAGATATCTCTTCTAACTAATCAATTAATGTGATGAATGTAAGTCTATAATTTGCCAACTTTCGATGTACAATCCTACACAAATAACCCAACTCAATCTCTCAATTTATTGTGATGTATATAAATATAATCAACAATCATCAAATACATCTTTCATTCAATTAAATAAAATAAGAGTTTAACAAAATAGTTCAAAAGTAATCACTAAAAACAAATCAACCACTCATGGTCTCTATAACATCACCAACATTCAAATATTCCGTCTTACAAAGATTAGAAGAGATAAAAATGACAAAAAATTGAATAAAGAAAACTCCTTCTCTTCTTTGCCAAAATCTAGAAATTCTGGTGTTGATGTGCTATTTTCTTAAGTTGCTCAATCTTCATTCCTACATAAAAATGATAAATTCTTACCCTAAATTATCAACAAACATAAAAGAACAACAATGAAGATCAAACTAAACAAAATATAAAAAATGACTCCTAAAATATAACAATGATAAACTATTGTGCAAGAAACACATGTCAAATATTTAGAAAAACATAAAATAATACACAACTATCAGATTCTCCATTTGTTAAGAAAATAGTTTGTTTCAAATTATTTTGAGTGGACACAATACGGGGAGCCATTAATTTGTAGCACCTCAAAGGGTAATGAAGTAAAATCGTCAATAAATATGGATGGGTTTAAAGGGGGGACTAGATTTATAACAAATAATGTGAGTGTAACTAAAATTCCTTGCACCCAAATGGTTTATGATCCAATCGATTATAACTTTTAAGAAAATATAGAGAATATTAAAGAAGAACCAAAGCCACATGCAAAAATTATTTTTGACTTGCTAAAATCAGTTGACCAAGAATTATGGTCAAATTATGAGACCATGACTTAATTATCTTCAATTGCTCGAATATTGAACATAAAGTTTGAAGGGTATATTTCTAATCGAAGTTTGGATAACATTCTTGTTCAGAATAATGAATCATTGCCTCTGATCATACAATGGTTGATAATTTCTACAATATGAAGAAACTTATTAGGGGTCTTGGTTTGTCAGTTGAAAATTTTAATTTTTTAATTTTGGATGTATTTTGTTTTGGGGAGAAGATGTGAAATTACAAGAGTGCAAATTTTTTGGGCAATCTAGGTTCAAATTTAGAAAGTGTTCTATGAAATAGAAATTAGTACCCTAGAAGCAGATTTATTGTTTTCCGCTAACTCCAAGACTTCAACGACTATATCCCTCTGATGTTATTGCATCTCACATGAGATGGCATAATGAACATGAACAAAAAAATGGAATAATGAGCCATCTATTGGATGAACTTACATGAAAACATTTTAATAACACCCATTTTGAGTTTGCAGCTAAAAATTGAAATGTTAAGTTGCGATTTTCGACAGACGAATTCCAACCTTTTAGTCAATATGGACAATAATATTAATCATGGCCAATCATAATTAATCCTTATAATTTTCCTCCACATATGTGTAAGAATGAGGCATATATGTTCTTCAAGGTGATTATGCCAAGGTATATGAATCTAATGCATAAAATTGATGCCTTCTTACAACCATTGGTCCTTGAACTATATCATTTTGGGGAATTTGATATGGAGACATATAATGTATCTTTTAAACAAAATTTTTTTGTTGAGAGCAGCTTTGTTGTAGACTATTAGCGATTTTCCTATGTATCCTATGTTATCTGGATGGAGCACAGTAAGAAAATTAGCTTATCCTTACTGTAGCAATGATTCTGATGCGTTTTATCTTTCTAACGTGGCCAAAACATCTTGGTTTGATAACCACAAGAAATTTCTTCCTACGTATCATCTATTTAGACACAATAAACAAATTTCATTAAGAATAGAATGGTACAAACACCTCCTCCCATGCACAACTGGTGAAGAGATATTGCAAGAGATTGATGAAATAGGGTTGCTGAAAGTTACAAAACTTAAAGCTGAAGAAGTTCATAGAAGCATTAGTAAAAGCTTTAGTTGGAGAAAATGAAGTATCTTTTTGGATTTGCCACATTGGAAAAGTAAATTGAAACATCATAATCTAGAAGTGATGCACATTGAAAAAAATATATTTGACAATTTGTTCAACGTTATAACAAACATTGAAGGGACGAAAAAGGATAATGCAAAATTATAAGCTGATTTGAAACTTTTTATAGAAGAAATGAGTTAGATAAATATTTTCTCATTGGTAAATATCCAAAAGCATTTTACACTTTGGACAAAAAGCAAAAGAAAATTTTATGTGAAAGGTTGAAAATTCTAAAGCTTCCAGATGGTTATGTTTTGAAGTTAGAAAGGTGTTGTTGAGTGTAATTTATGAAAACAATCTACTCATTTTACACTCAAACAATGTAAGTGTACGGGTTATGACATAGTTAAAAAGCGGATATCGATCGCATAGGGATTGATGCCCAGAGACCACTTAATTCAGATCAAACTTTGTTTAAGAAACAAAAATGTGTAATGGAAATAATCTAAAAATTAAAATTAAAATTGAAATACTAATAATGAACAATGAACAATACCAAAATGTAGAAAATTGGAATTCAAGAATCTAATTGCTAGAGATCAATTTCTCCCTATTTTATCTCCCTCTTATTTTATTGATCGAATTTTATCTCACCTAATATTTTCGAGTGTACTAACTACCCTCTCTTAAGGTGTAGTTAATTATCCCTAACTAAATTAAATGAAGTCAACTGAACGATCTCTCAACTTATCCAATGACTCCACCAATTTAACTAGTTATTAAGTTATCCTATGGGTGATAAATTGAATTAGCCGAGATCTCTCTTCTAACTAATTAATTAACATGATGATTGCAAGTCTATATGTTTCCAACTCTCATTGTACAATCTTACACAAATAATCTTACTCACTCTATCGATTTATTACAAGAAATAAATATAATCAATAATTACCAAAGACAACTTTCATTCAATTCAATAAAATAAGAGCTTAACAAAAATAGTTCAAAAGCAATCCCTAAAAACAAATTAGCCAATCGTGGTCTCTATAACATCACTAACACTCAAATTTTCTATTCTACAAAGATTAGAAGAGATAAAATTGACAGAAAATTGAATAAAGAAACTCCTCTTCTTTTCCAAAATTGGGAATTTTTGATGTTGATGAGTTATTTTCCCAATCTTGATGATAATCCTTGAATCTTAACCTTCCTCAAGACTCAAAACTTATATTCTTCACTCAAGGAGGCTCTTTTCTACAGATGGGTTTCATCCTCCCTTATCCATGGAGGCTTAATTATGTTTTATAGTCTAGAAACCCTAAGTTTAATTGAGCCTTACATAATGTTTCGGATTATAGTTCCCACGATCGTGGGAATTGACATGATTCCCACGATCATGGGATCTTGCAATAGACTATCTCCTCTTCTCTTCTCCTCTTTAATCTCTAGCTCAATCTCCAAGTTACTAAATCTTTCTTCTTGTATAAAAATAATCAATTCTTACTCTAAATTAACATCAAACATAAAAGAACAATAATGAAAATCAAACTAAATAAAAACATACAAAATGAATCCTAAACTATAATAATTATGTAAGAAACACATTCCAAATTCTTAAAGAAACATAGACTAATTCATAACTATCAAAATCCCCATACTTAAACCTTTTTTTTCCTTAAGCATAATAAATACAACTAATCAATTCTATCACTTCATTTTCACAAAGATCAAAGCATACAATATCTCAAATTTAAGCTAACTCAAATGTAACACCCCACTCCCGACTGGACCCGAACCCGATATCGACGGTGATATCCGAGCCCGTGCCCCGCGAGGGTGGTGTGCCACATCGCTTAACAATTAAAAGTAGGTATAATTTTTTTTGAATACTCTCATCAATGATCATTAGTTTGGGCCCACTTTTTCTTTTGCAAAACATTTTGTTTACTAAAACTGAAAACGAAACATATTACATTTTAATCGATGAAACATAA